>ML675620.1:71067982-71135870 GCA_007922155.1 Mesoclemmys tuberculata | reverse complement strand
TGATTATATTGGTCCCTTCTGACCTATGAGTCTATGAGTCTATGAGTGGGAGAGCAATGAGACTGCAAAATCTTAGTCATGGAGGATATGCGGAGATGAGGACCAGCAGCGTATTGATGACACTTACGGGCCGAAAGTTCTTTCTGTCTTTACTAGTTGGCTGCTGGATGAGGTCACTGTCATTGATCACGCAGTCCTTGGGACGTTTGCAAGAGCTCTGCTGTAGTCTGCATGGGGTTCCAACTAGCTGTGCGTCACAACAAGAGCTTCACCGCACTGCCACCCCTCTAGACTCTCCGTCTGGAAAGCTCAGCCCTAGCCCCTGGTACCAGAGCTGAGCGTGCATTACACCAGGAGAGGCACGGGCATAGTTCTGCTTACACCTCCCTTAATCATGTAGGACATCAGAAGGAACAAGCCAATTACTTTGTTTCGTTAGATGGTCTTGGGATGGCTCTTGTCGCTGGGTGCTTCCAAGATGCCTAAATTCTCTGCAAATGCAGGACTGGATCCAATGCAACACTGGATCTGACTAAATCTAAACATTACAAAATCTGACAGGGGCAACTGGCCTGAATGAGGCTCATGACCCACACAATACCTCTGTCTGAAAATCCTGGCCTCCAGCGTACACTTTGCTATGCTAGAACATCTCTCAGCTCCTTCTGACGTGGCTTCACTCTGCCTGGATGTCTGAAGAAATGTCAGGACGCAGGCAGGACGCAGTCATGTAACCAGGGCCGACATTTGGGATGAGTGGCATTTGGCAAACGTGCTTGGAGCTCACGCAGTGGGAAGCATGCCCTAGGCAGCCCTGAGATGAAAGAGCTTTCCCAGATGTGCTTCTCTGGACAGCGATCTCACCTGGATTTTGCCTAAGGATCCAGCTGAGGCGAGAGCCAAAGTTAATGAGAAGAGCATGCGGGCTGCCAGCTGGGTCGGGAACCGTTCCCATGGCCACAGGACGTTTTCAGGACAAGCAAGAGATTGCAAACCTCTGAGAACAGGAAATAAGCTGCAGGAGGAGCATGGAAGGGACAGGAATGGCAGCCAGAAAAGTGATTTCAGCTGCGTGGGCCTCCAGTATGGGAAGCAGCTTCTGCAAGGAAAATGACATGCATCTGGGTTGGGTGGTATGAACAGGTAGAATTGTACCTTGTTTTCAAGAAGTGGGGAGAGGAAGAGACAGGCAGAAGACCCTGAGCGTGCCTGTGAGACCAGTGCTTCAGGAATTTATACTTTAATACTCTTTGCCATTCCCTGAGACTGGCGGGGGGTGCTCACTACCCTTTTCCCAATGATAATGAATGAATTCTCTCAGAATCCCTGCACGGCACAGGCATTCTTGCCCCCAGTTCACAGAGGGGAGAAACTGAGGCACAGAGCACACTGCAGCGACTTGTCCAAAGACACAGAGTGAGTTAGCAGCAGAGCTAGGAATAGAAACCTGCTCTCCTGGCTCTTGGGCCCACCGTGCTTTAAATACTAGGCCAAGCTTTCCCGCCATTGCGTCACAAGTGAGTGGCAAAGTTCTCCTCTCTTATCCATGGGGCTAATGACTCCTGGAGGCTCTGTCTTCACATGCCCATTGTGTCCTAACTGATTAGGAGCTTCTGGAATGAATCACACAGATGCAATAGATAATTTTAAAGGAAGATCCCACAGACCACATGTTTAATCCTGCAGCTCACAGAACATAGTGCACAGCATCTCCATTTGTAGCTAACTGCACTCTCTAGTCAAAACCACAACCTAGAAAGGAACCCCGTGTTCCGATCGCTCTATTCAGTACTCTAAAAGACTAACCTGGATCATGGAATGGGTGTTCCATAAACCCCACATCCCTCCTTTTTTCCAAAATCTTTAAATGAACAACTGTCATCAAATTCATCACTTTGAAATACTCCCACCTTATGAATAAAATACAACTAGCATCAAATAAATGAAGCAATGTCAAAAGTTTGATGATTGAGCAATACTGCCTGAAAACCACTGATTTTTATGTTATACAGACCTTCAAATGCACTGGCTACTTCTTTTAGGGTAATGGTGACTTTCCACCTTTGGAGCACAGTGGATTGACTCTCATATCATTGACCATTTTGATCTTGTAAGGCTTAAGATAAAAGGGAGTAGAGAGTTTGTTGCGGGGCTGAAAGATTCTAACTAGAACTACATATCCCACATTGAAAGATGTAGTCTTGGCCCATCTGCACTGTTCAGCATATCTTTGCATGGCGAGCTGTGCTTTGTTATCATGTTGACGTAGAAGTTCATCGTTTTCTGTCATCTCAGCTTGTAGCAATTTTGTTTGCAATTTTCTGCCAAACAGGGCAATTGCAGTTGCCACGCGGATTGAACAGTGGGGAGTGGTTCAATAACTGAAGAGGAAACAGAATAACTCCTGTTTCGCTTTCAATCCATCTGCTGTAGCAATTCACAGCACTTTCTTGAGTGTTCTCATAAACGTCTCAACTTCTCCATTGGCTTGTGGCCAGTGCGAAGTCAGTTTACGATATTTGAAAGCAAGATACTCTGCAAATGGAGTGAATTGTGAACCTTGAAAGGGGGGGACATTGTCACTTTTAATAACAGTGGGTATGCCGTACGCTGACAAAATCTTGTCTAGTGTGGGTAGAACAGTGCAGGCATTTCAACCTCTGGGTAATGAGAATAGTCGTCTATAACAACCAGTAAATGTTTTCCATAAGGGAGATCACAAAAATCCATTTTAACTTCCATCCATGGGGACATGAGCAGAGGAGACACATGTCACGGTGGAGCAAGATTTTCCAGAATTGCTGCCCCTCATAGTCTGCAGGACTTAATGCAAGTTTCAGTAAGGTTGTCAATCCCAGAGACCAGACTTCTTCCCTGAGGAAGGATTTTATTTTTTACCAGTCCTTGGTGACCTTCACAAGCCAGATCAATCAGGTGATCCACAGAATAACAAGTCTCGTCTTTTGGAGTAGGAGGTCATCCATCACCTGTGATGGTAGGTTCACTTTCAGCACAAGCAAGCAATCATAGAACAGCTTGTGTTTCAGAGGTCAAATGTTGTAGGCTACTTTGACAGGGTGTACGTACCCGGCACTGGGTAGGAAGGGGTTACTCCTACACTCTGGGCAGAGGAAGTCCCGCCCCTCCGACTTTGCTGCGCATATTCCAACTGGTGTGCTAGTATAAAAGAAAGAAGCTCAGCTCAGTTGGGTCTGGATGCCGAGGAGGAAGGACTTGTCATGGAGGCTCCAGCCAGGGAGGCCAGATTCGCAGGCTTCTACGCATGCCAACGAATCTGGAGACCCCAGCGACGCCTGGGACGAAGCTTCAGGAATCAGGGTAGGGAGTGGCCCATGGGAGGGCTACGTATTGGCCTGTGAAGAGTCAGTGGGTTTTGGCCAGATCCCTGCTGACTCAGTGTCACTCACTTGTCATTGAAAGAGCCATGGGTCGGGACCGGGTTGAGTAGGGCAGGGGTGGGTCCCCCTACCACAGCTGTCATCCATCCCAAGAGCATCTCTTTCTGCCTAAGAGTATCATCATTCAGCAGGCGAAAGGGTCTTGCTGGCAAGAGCAATTGTGTGAATCTGACCACGCTGGACAAACTGTGTGAGGACTGCATCTGCTAAAAGTTCAGTTCTCTTATTGGGATCAAAATATGACATGACAACATCACAGGTAAGGGATTTCTCTAGCTCCTCACAAGCATTTTGAAGTTCACTGAACCAAATCCATATTTGATCTTTCCTGGTTGGATCTCTCTGAGGATGTGTGACAGTGGATAGTCCTGCTTTGAGCAGAGGGTTGGACTAGATGACCTCCTGAGATCCCTTCCAACTCTAATATTCTATGATTCTATGAACCTTGGAATGAATCTGATGTAGTAATTTGCAAGCGCTAGTAAGCTATGAACTTCAGTGGGGTCCGTGGGCAAAGTGGCATTCTTTCTTCACTTTCTTAGTATCTGCTGAGACACCATCTTTGGAGAATGCGTGTCTAAAAAATTCTAACGTGGGTTGATTGTGTGCACATTTGTCTGAATTTAGTGTGAGATTCTGCTCCTGCAGTCATTCAAAAACAGCTGCTAGTTGAATGTCATGCTCTTCAGATGTGGTGCCAAATACTAATATGTCAACACTTACATTAAGAACTCCAGGGATCCTAGCTAGTACCTCATGCATTGTGTTTTGAAATATCTCTGCAGCTGAAGAAATGCCAGAACTCAGCTGTTTATAGCGGCATAGACTCGCATGTCTCATGAAGGTTGTTATGTACATTGATTTGGTGGAGCTCAAGTTGATGGTATCCTGCTGTGAAGTTGAGCCCGGAGAAGAACTTCGCACCATTCAGATCTGCAATAATCTTATCTAGAGTGGGTGGTGATGTCTTTCATGCTTGACAGCTTGATTGGAGAAATGAATAGCCACACAAATTTGGATTTTGCCTGGATGCTTTGGTCTCCAGGCCACCACTAAAGGAGAGATCCATGGTATGAGGCTTTCCACTTGCTTGATGATGTCAGGCTCTTCCAGGTGTGCCAATTCTTCTGCCATCAGCTTCCTGACATGGAAAGGAATGTGTTTGTGTGGTAGAACCACAGGGTGACCCGTGTCATAAATGGGCAATTTTATTTGCCATCCCTTCAACTTTCCTATTCCTTTGAACATGTTCTCATCAGATTGGAGAAGTTGACTTAGCCTGCTAAGCCATACCATTTGGATCATCTTCTAGCGCATTTGCTATGGCATAACTAATTAGTGCATCTCTGCCATCAGTCACCGCATACATTAGACTGGTCACAGACCTGTCCTTAGATACAAATGAGCTGAGAATACGTCACATATTGTCAGTGAGCCTGGATATCCAGAGGCATATGCTTTTACTGCTGTCATATGTAAAAGCGGTTTATGTGGTCTGGCGTCCTATACACATTGGTCCATCACATTAATTGATGCACTGGTATCAATTAGAACTTCAGTCCCGTATCTTTGTATGATAGTGTGACATATTCTTTTGGGGAAACCTGCGAAGACATAAAAGTTGTCTTCTGAAGTGTCAGCTTGAAGCACACACTCGATCTTGACATTTTCTATGGAAATTTGTCTCAACCTCTGGTGGGAATAGTAGATCTACAAACTTTTACATAATTATTAATTTTCTATAGTTTGATAGAAGACCTGTTTTGCTGGGCAATCATCCTGGTATGGGTCTGAGCATCCACATTTGTAGCATTTTACATTTGTCATCTTTATGACCAGAACCTGAGTTTTCTGGGGTTGGTTACTGGCTTGAGGATGCCACATTTAATTTCAGATATAATTTATAATGGGGAGTCTATGCACTGTCGCTGTGCTGGGTGCCAGATTTCTATGTTTTATTTGTTTCTGACATCTCGTTCATTCAAACAGGGTCCAGTATTCTGCCAAGAGCCATTTGTACAGCTCAGAGAATTTGTCTTCTCAGCTGAGCTGACAAACAGCCTTGTATTATCTGTCCTCTTCTCTTGTGATCCACATAAATCACAAGTTGACATAGGCAGGCATGATTTTCATCCATGTTTCCCCCTTCTTGCTGACCATGCTTGTTGAAACATGTATTGTCCAGAGTCAGTGTTTTTATGTGGTTCAAAATACTTTGAGTGTTGTTTTTGCTTTTTCATAGTCTTTACTATCCCCAATATCAGACAATGTTTTAAAAATACAGGGCACATTGCTTCCTGCAAAGTTTAGGAGCATAGCACATTTTGTGGTAGAGTCATCTTGCTGCATTGCAAGAAATTGATATTTTGAAACTTTCAAGCCTGTGTTCCCATCTGGGTCCCAGAGTGGAATGAAATCCATCGACAGGAAACTCAAGGAAGCTCAGAAACATATTTCTCTTTGCAGTTAAGACTGCAGTATAGCAAAGTATGCTGTCTGGCTGTGGGAGATGAGGTAGACCCTTGATAGATTTGTTGTCACAAAACCTTGGGTAGCGATGTTCTGTTTACACCTGTGGGTGTATGTGTGTGACATATTTCAACTTTCTGATGCAGTCCAGAGGACATGCCACACTCAAAAATGGCTGCCACAGCACTTCTTGGCTGATAGCGCAAGGCACAGTCCCTGCAAAATGCTGATCACAGCATGGCAGGAAGATTATTTTTTCCGTGGGCAACACTGTACAATCTAAAAATTCAACACTTAGAAAGCACTCAGACCTTTTTTTTTTTTTTTTTGGTTCCTTTATTGTTTGTTTTCTGGTTCCTGCTGATCCAGTCTTCATCAGCAACATTGTGTCCTACCTGATTAGGAGCTTCTGGAATGAACCACAGAGATGCAGTATATAGTTTTAAAGGAAGATCCCACAGGCCACGTGTTTCATCTTGCAGTTCATGGAACACAACATGCCGCTTTTCCGTTTGTAGCTAACTGCACTCTCTCTAGTCAAAACCAAGATTGGACAAACTTGACCCAGCTGCTACATTCGATAGTCTAAAAGAACAGCACAGATCACGGAATGGGTTTTCCAGAAACACTGTGGTGCCTTCCACCTCCAAGACCTGCTCACGTGAAACTTGGCCCAGTTTCACTCAGAAAGCTCTCACACTGCCGAGTTTGTGGGGTTTTATATTCTTTGTGCATATTTCTCACACGCACTTGTGCCTAGGTTCCCATGCTAAAAAGTCCTTGTAACACGCTTGCCAGAAAATTTTAGCTGGAGTGCAAGTCGGTAGCTGCTTTGTTTTTTTTTTTTTCATTTTCTTTACTTTCTTTTTTTTTTTAAGTGGTTGTTTTAATTTTAAAAAGACAAATAAATTCAAAGGCACAAGCCCAGACACTGGTTTTAATTTCTGAGAGGAGCAAAAAGCATCTGAAATCACTAACAGGTTTTTTTTCCAGTCTCACAACTTAAAGTGACCCAGACTGATTTTATTTTTGAGGATGAACAGAGAAGGCTCTGGAGGGCAGGCAGGGTTGGCAATGCTAGGTCTCCCATGTGCTAACATCTTCGTCCTTGCCAGCTGTCAATTTGACTCTGAGCGATACATTTCCATCACCTGTCCCCTTTTTACATCAACATCCACTGTGAAATTAACTAGGGATGAGACAGGCCCTAAACAAAAACCTCTGTCTCCCTGCACTTTGGTAGAGTTAGTTCATAGCTGGAGAGGGACTTTGAAGCTTTGGACCTATCTCTGAAGTTTTCCCTGTAAAAAGCGCTTGCCTGGCTGGAGTCTTTACACTCTGCTGTTCTGGTCCAGAGGGCTTTGTTTTATGGACATCTGTCCATAAAGGCATGGATCTGGCCTTCTAAACCCTTTGTCAACAATTTTAAAAGGAAGGAGACTGACTCAATGAGGGAGAGATGGAAATAGAAGTCAGTGAGCGATAAATACTGTTACCCCTTCTGATTCAAGCAGCTAGCCAAAGCTCGGAGCCCTGTAGGTTGTCTCCATTAGAAGGCAAAACAGACGATGGAGTCAGGTATCCTTGATGCCATCCTGGTTACGTACAAAGAATGCACATAAAGTGCTGTTTCCCTGATTACAGGCTGCGATTGTTTCATAAAGGAGCGTAACTGTTTATTACAGTGATCTTAAACGAAGGCCAGTGGTTTCTTACACCTACCTGCTTCGATGCCATTTCACCCATCCCACAACAGTCCTGTCGCCAGAAGGAGTCCCTAATATTTCCAAGGCACCGTGTGACATCAGTGATGTGATTTTAGAAGTTTGATTATACAAACCGCTTCCACCGTGCGGCACGAGGAAATGTGGGAGAAAAACGTCTTCCAGATGGATTGCCCGCTTATTTCCTCACGATGAACAGCGGAGTGGCTAGATCAACAGACGTCGCCATGACTACAGACACTCATGAGCACAGCAATGCTCATGGGTCCCACTGTAGGAAGCGGGAGTTTTCAGGACGTGAGCCGGGTGAAGCTCCGTTCTGTTTTATGGTACAACACTGACATGTTTAGCTAGGGCTGGTTTAGGGACACTGCTGTCTCAGGGATAGTAGCAAATGCCAGCTTGCTCTGCTCCAGACAGAAACAGCTACTAAACATCTTGTGCCATTGCCTAGTGTTTTGCTGCCTGTGGAGCCCACCTGCTCTGCCTGTCCTGCTATGGAAATTCCTGGTGGTTTAAAGCAAAGAATTGGGAGTTTGTAGTCCGAGGCTCTGGAATGGTGACCACAGCCAAGTTGAGATTTAAACTTTCCGTGCCTCAGTTCCTCTTTTTAAAAGAAGTATAGTAATCAGAACTGGGCCCGAGCTACAGATCCGAGATCCAAATTTCCCCAAAGACCAGGCGCATTCAGATCCCGGGTTCTGGGTCAGACTCGTTACGCATCTTGCTATTTCACTGCCTCCCAGGGTTATGTTTTCACCCTGGATGAATTTTACTTCGGAGGAAGGAGACCAACGAAGAACAAATGCAAAAATCTCCATGTCAGAGAGGGAGCCAAATGTGTGCGACTCGCTCTGTAGCGTTCCGCAGCTGAACTGCAACACAAAATGGCAGCTGCTTCCGAGCTGCCCCCGCAGCAGACAGTGAGGCACTTCCACCCCATAAAGGGGCACTTCACAGAAAACAGAATGGCAACATCTCCTTTCAACTATATAGCTACCACAGCAAGGGGATGGAGGCTAAATTAATCATTGACTGCATATGAAAAAACAGCTCTAGAACTGCAAACTCAGTTTTGGGGAGGCTTGGGTGAAGATCTCACCCATGCTCTGCCCCATTTATCTTCTTCATCTTCTAGCCTTAGTCCCATCTCTGTGTGGTCCGCTCTTTGAATCCTTCTCCACTCTAGTCTGTCTTGAAGCAGTTCCTCCGAAACTTCACAGCTAATTAAATCCCAAATCAACTCCAAGCATCCATCTTAACATTTTCATTTCCACTGTATTCAAGATCTGTTCTTGTCTCTTCCTTGGTGCCCAGCATTCAGAGCCTACGAAAGTGCAGATCTACTTATTGTTCTGTTGGTCAGACTTTTCAGTTGGATAGGCATTCTCCTACTGCAGATCCCTCCAGTCACATCTCTCGTTTAGTTCGTGCCTTTCCTGTTCTGCTTATAAATGTGTTGTTGAGTTCACCCTTCTCCTGCGCTCTCAAATCTAGCTACTCGAACTTCTGTACCTTTGGCACTGGCTGGCCCCCCAAACTTACGGTCTTCTTGTCTTCCTGCGAGGTATCATTGAATCTGTAGACCGCATAGTCTGTTCTGTTTCGGCCTGTTTTCATGCCATATGTTTCAAGTACACATCTCCATTAACTCAATCTTCCTCCATGTCTTCTTTGCTCTCCCCACAAGTACTACATCATCTGCAAAATGCATGCACCCCAGGGCGTCACTATCTGGATGTTTTCTGTAAGTTCAACAAGCACCATAGTGAACAAAAAGTGTCTTAATGTAGATCCTTGATGTACTCCAGCTCTTACTAGAAACTGGTTGGCTTCCCCATATGACCTTCTAACTGTGGTGACAGCACCCTTTTACATGTCCTGGATGACTCTGAGATATCTGTTTCATTCTCATACCCCACCAGATAACATCTCCTGAAATGTAGTCATAAGAATTTTCAAGACTGATAAATACTATGTGCCGGGTTTTCCTCTTTTCTCTATATTTTTCCACAAGCAATCTTAATGCAAAGATAGCAATGTCTTTAGTTCTCTTATCACAGGTTTTTGCTAGTCTATATATTTCTTCTTCACCTTCTTGGTTTCAAGGACAATCTTCCACAGGTTTGTCCTTAGTGGCTGCCACCTCTTTCTTCGCTATCTTTCTGGCCTTTTTATACTCCTGAAAATCCTGCTGTTGGAGAACTGATTGCCAAAGTTTAAAACACTTTTCCTTTTCCTTCACAGTCTCGCAAACTTTTGACTCCATCACCAGATCTCCTCTGTTTCCCCAACCACGCGCTGTGCACATTCTTGAAATTTGATTGCAATCTGATTGCAATTCATCATTGATTCGTATATTCTCTTTGCTCTTCTAAAGAGATCTTCTCCAACACTTTCATTTTAAGCTCCTTGCTAACTTTGTTAAGCTTCCACCACCTGGTTTTTCTACCCCTTTGACTGGTTTCTTCTCATGTACAATATGTATTCACAGTCAAGAACCAGCATTCTGTGTTGAGTGGCAATGCTTTCCCTTGTGATGACCTCGCTGCTATTGGTAATCAGAGGTTCTTCCTTCTTAGTGAGTAATGTATTAACGACTACCAAATCATATGTCTGGGCGTACTGTAGGAAAATTTCCCCTTCCTTATTACTAAGTCCATATGCCTGATTTCTATGTTACTTTTTAAAGTATTTACCCTCTCTCCCTACGTGACCATTAACATCAGCTCCAATGATGACTCTTTCATTCTTTATCACTTTCTGTACAACAGTGTCCATTTTTTTCCCTGGAAAACCTCTTTTCTTGCTCGTTACATGCCACTTGCAGTGCATATGTGAATATAACATTTTTAGGCCATTTTCAAGAGCTATCGCAACCAAAATTATCCCGTCACTTATCCTATCTGCAAGCATTACACGTTCCCTCATCACTTTTTCGATAACTGTACCAACTCCTTTTTCCTGTTATTCAACGTGCCATAGTAAAGTAGCTTATTGCCTTTTCCAATATCACTTGTCTTTGTTCCTTTCTATTTGGTCTCCTGAGTGCAGGCAATCTGTACTGTCCTTTTCATTAACATCTGACCCGGCTCTGCATGTTTTCCAGTTCATGTCTTTGTATTCCAGTCTTATTTTTCTGGACTTTGACTGAGTCTCTCCTGAATGACGCAGTAGCACTCAGACAAGAGTGTTACCTTTTGCTTCCAAGAAACACTAAGTTTTCAAGCAAGGAGCAAAAGGGCTAATTTCATGAATTTCTTTGGCAAAGTTTTGCAGTTGGCTGCCAGTCAGATACCAAAACTCCTTTTTCAGCCAAGGCTGGGACTGGCTATGGAGGAGTTGCTCTCCCCACTTTATATTTGGTAAAAAGATCAAAGTGGCATATTGAATTCCTAAAGGTCCTGGTCCTGTCATGGGAGATTCTCCCAAAACAGGCCTTGTAGAAGACAGTCAGAAGGCTGTCCTTAAAGGACTCCCTTTCTGAGTCCCAGCATAAAAGGCCTGTTGGAGGTGAGCTAAAAGAGGGAGGAGTTGTGGCCACAGATTTGGAAGGGACCTCAAGAGGTCATCTAGTCCAATCCCCTGCTCGGAACAGGACCAACCCTAACTAAATCATCCCAGCCAGGGCTTTATCAAGCCAGGCCTTAAAAACCTCTAAGGATGAAAATTCCACCACCTCCCTCAGTAACTCATTCCAGTGCTTCACCACCCGCCTAGGGAAAATGTTTTTCCTAATGTCCAACCTAGACCTCCCCCACTGCAACTTGAGACTGTTGCTCCCAGTTCTGTCATCTGCCACTGAGAACAGCCTAGCTCCATCCTCCCTGGAACCCCCTTTCAGGTAGATGAAAACTGCTATCAAATCCCCCCTCCCTTTTCCGCAGACTAAACAAGCCGAGGTCCCACAGCCTCTCCTCTTAATTCATGTGCTCCAACCCCCTAATCATTTTCATTGCCCTCCATTGGACTCTCTCCAGCTTGTCCACATCCTTTCTGTAGTGGGGGACTCAAAACTGGACACAATACTCCAAATGAGGACTCACCAGTGACGAATACAGGGGAAAAATCACTTCCCTCCATCTGCTAGCAATGCTCTTACTAACGCAGCCCAATATGCCGTTAGCTTTCTTGGCTACTGTTGACTAGTACCCTAACCAGGGGATCCCCCTCTTTCTTGATGCAATAGATACTTCGCAAATGCCTAAGGGAGAACAGACCCACCCAAACACACTAGCAGCTCAACTAATGTCTTGTTTAATGCATATGCTGTCCCCAACTGCCCTCCAACTTATTGACCCACAAGCTAAACTGCTTGTAGACCTCATAGCAGAAGTGGTTTTGGAGGCAGGGTGCGGGTCTTGAATGGAGAGAGATTAGCAGCTCCTCATTGCTCCAGGCACAAGCAGTGATTATAGGTCCCTGAAACAGAGCCCATCGGCCTGCGTAGCATGAGCACAGAGAGAGGAAGGTGCTGGCGGGAGGGGAATAAAGCATCCTTTTGTGAGCAGTAGCTGGGAGCCGCATGGTTTGCCCTGCTGCTGTGTAGTCACGCAGCACCTGTTAGAGCTTTCATCGCAGCAATAGCTTGTGCTTTTCTCAAGACACATGAGCAGCTTGTCTCTATAAAACCTCCGATGTGTTTCCTTTCATTCTGAAGAGCTAATCAGAAACTTTCTTTTCCCAAAGGATGAAGAAAAAGGGGGGTTTCTTCTGCTTGGGAAACAGGTTGGAGCTGTAAAAATAATTGGCAACAGCTGATTCCTGCAGATTTCTTTGGCCACGTTTTAAAATTGAGGTTTTGGGTTTATTTTTTCCCCGTTTTCTGAGATTTAGCCATAAAATTGCCCTTTATGACATTAGCAGTTGCTGAAGGCAGGCGCTTTCCTCATTAAACTGGTTCGCTGGAAGGGTCTGGTTATATCGTTTGATAGAACGGTCCTTGCCAACAGCCCCTTAAAACAGCCAAGGACTCACGCAGTAGTGTTAGGAGGTTGCTTCCTTGGTTGCTCTGGTAACATACAAGCAAACTTCCTTTTAATCTCAGGGAGAGGATATGGGTTTATTTTAAAACACGTTTCCACACACGATTGCTAGGTGCGTGCTGAGAGGCTAGTCAGGGAGTTGGCAGGAACGAACACTGGGATTGAACAGGAAAACAACAGGAAGAGGCTGAGGAGGATACCTGAGTCTGAAGACTGGGACTGGGCAATTTCCCAATGTACAATGCTCGTTGGACTCCAAGTAGCTCAGTGTCTGGGGACACATGGCCCCATGTACCTCCCATTCAATGCTCTGAACGTCACTTGATACCCTGGAAGGGAGGGATAGGATACAGAAGGACCTAAACAAATTGGAGGATTTGGCCAAAAGAAATCTGATGAGGTTCCACAAGGACAAGTGCAGAGTCCTCCACTGGAGACCGACGAGCTAGGCAGCAATTCTGCAGAAAAGGATCTGAGCGTTACAGTGGATAAGAAGTTGGATATGAGTCAGCAGTGTGCCCTGGTTGCCAAGAAGGCTAATGGCATATTGGGCTGCATTAGTAGGAGCATTGTGAGCAGATTGTAGGAAGTGATTATTCCCCTCTATTTGGCATTGGTGAGGCTGCATTTGGAGTATTGTGTCCAATTTTGGGCCCCCCATTACAAAAAGGATGTGGAGAAGTTGGAGAGAGTCCAGTGGAGGGCAACAAAAATGATGAGGGGGCTGGAGCACAAGACTTATGAGGAGTGGCTGAAAGAACTAGGCCTGTTTAGTCTGCAGACGAGAAGAGTGAGGGGGGATTTGATAGCAGCCTTTAACTACCTGAAAGGGGGTTCCAGGGAGGATGGAGCTAGGCTGTTCTCAGTGGTGGCAGATGACAGAACAAGGAGCAACGGTCTCAAGTTGCAGTGGGGAAGGTCTAGGCTGGACATTAGAAAAAGTTTTTCACTAGGCGGGTGATGAAGCGCTGGAATGGGTTACCTAGGGAGGGGGTGGCATCTCCATCTTTAGAGGTTTTAAGCTGCGGCTTGACAAAACTCTCGCCAGGATGATTTAGCTGGGGATAGTCCTGCTTTGAGCAGGGGGTTGGACTAGACATCTCCTGAGGTCCCTTCCAACCCTCATCTCCTATGGGTCTATGACTTGGAGTGAGATTCTGCTCACTGCCTCTAAGACACTCAGCGCAGAGCTCAGACCCAGAAGTGACTTTGTGCTCTCCCAGTCCTGAGCTGTTCCAGGGCCCGAGAGGTATCCAATGTAATTAACGACAGCCCTGGGGACCTGTCTCAATTATGGCGGACTCTCGAGGCTACCTCTGAGATCATGAATGATCTGTAGGATGGGATGGATTGAACCCTCAGCAAGTTTGCAGAAGACACTAAGCGGGGGAGTGGTAGATATGCTGGCGGGCAGGGGTAGGATACAGAGTGACCTGGACAAATTGGAGGATTGGACCAAAAGAAATCCGTTAAGGATCAACAAAGGCAAGTGCAGAGTCTTGCACTTAGGATGGAAGAATCCTGTGCACTGTTACAGATGGGGGACCGATTGGCTAGGCTGCAGTTTGGCAGATAAGAGCCTGAGGGTTAGCATGGACAAGAAGCTGGATGTGAGTCAGCAGTGTGCCCTGGGTGCCAAGAAGGCTAAAAGCATAGTGGGCTGCATTAGTAGGAGCATTGCCAGCAGATTGAAGGAAGTGATTATTCCACATTTGTGGGGCCTCATCTGGAATATTGTGTCCACTTTGGGGATCCCCCATAGGAAGAATGTGGACAAATAGAAGAGAGTCCCAGCAAAGGGCAATGAAAATGATTAGGGAACTCTAGCATATGACTTATGGGGAGAGGCTCGAGGGAAGTAGCTTATTTAGTCTATATAAGAAAAGATTGATTTGATAGCAGCCTTCAACTACCTAAAGGGGGTTCCAGGGAGGATGGAGCTAGGCTGGTTTTGGTGGCAGATGATAGAACAAGGAGCAATGGTCTCAAATTGCGGTAGAGGAGGTCTAGGTTCGACATTAGCAATAACTTTTTTACTAGGAGGGTGGTGAAGCACTGGGATGGGTTATCTAGGGAGGTGAATCTCCATCCATAGAGGTTTTTAAGGCCCGGCTTGACAAAGCCCTGGCTGGGATGATTTAGTTGGGGTTGGTCCTGCTCCGAGCAGGGGATAGGACTAGATACCTCCTGAGCTCTCTTCCAACCCTCATCTTCTATGATTTCTATATGCTCCTGGGAAGATGTCCCCCGTCACTAAAATCTGCACCAGCTTCCATTGTTAGAGAGATTTAAGATGTAGCCCATGTAAGGTGCCAGGCAGTAGCTGTGCCCATCAGAGGGGATACTAGTGCAGCTGAGCAGAAACTCTGCCCCAAGGTGTTTCACCCGGAATTTAGGATCGTTCTTTCTTTTTTGTGCAGGTACTTGAGTTGTAAAGTCCACATCTGTACAGTTCTTTGATGAGGCAGTGCTGCCTAGTGGCTCACACACCTGCTTGGGATTCAAGACACCAGGATCCAAGTCGTGGATTTTCTCTTTGATTTTTGGGGAAGTCAATGAGCCTCTGTTTTCCCATCTGTAAAATGGGAAATGTTAAAGTATTTTCAGATCTACTGATGATAAGAGCTACGTACTACGGTATTTGGGAGTTTTAATACTTCAAGGCTCTTCTTTTCCACAAAAATAATCAGTGCTAGAAATTCAGCTTTCTCGATCAGCTCTCCTCTAACAAACCACTGAGTACGACCCTGTATTTCAGAACTGCCCTACTAAAACGAACCAGTGTATGCAGCTCAACACTTCTGAGCAGCCCCACTGCACTAACCAGCTCAATCACATCAACCCACCGTGGAACTCTACAGCAACAAACACAGGCCTACAGGAACAAACCTCCCTTCAAAGTGCATGCATCCTTATTAGACGGGGTAAATGATTAGGCCACAGATTTTGATGTCACGCTTTGGAGAACATTATAGCCTATAAATAGCAGTCAGTGACAGACAGGATGTCAATAATCCTTTGTGGGAAATTCACAGCTCAGTACATCAGGCTCTGTGTTCTCCCTGCAGAATGCAGCAGAGGCATTCCTCTTATTAGGAGGAGAGGCATAGAGTTTGATCACATCCACATGACACAGCCTTCCACCCGGCAAAGATGATGCAATGGGGATAAAAGGCCAAACCGGAACTTTTTTATTGGGACTGATGGTGAAAGTGCTAGAACCAAGCCACATTTAGGGTTAGCCTTTTATTGTCTTGTTGTTGTTGCCATAAAAATAACCTCCAAATCAACCCCAGCTGTTAGCAGGTTCCATCATTAAAACTTGTTTGGTATCTGGCCGGGAAGAAGGAAATAACTCTTTTAAAGAACATGATTTCCCCTCTTCCTCTCTTTCTTACCATTTTCTGCTTCCCTCTTTTGTGGAGCTTGGGCAACAAGTCACTAACTTCCTGTAACTGCATGGTTTTGCACGCATCCCACCAGAGCACCAATCAAACGACCACGCTGCGGCATCGCAGGGGGGTGCGGCGCTGAGCCGTGATGCATACATGAGGTCGTGCCAGTAAATGGTAATGGCATTGTGTTGCCCGGATGTGTCGTTATGCTCTGATATGGAAAATTCTTTTTCTTTCCAGAGTTGTAGGACGCAGAGAAGACCCATGGAAATCTGTGGGATCAACCCATGGATTGTGAGATAAGACAAGGTGATATTTATGAGCTGAAAGGGGCATATTAATCTTCCCCTGAAAGACAAAGAAAAGCAGGAGAGGCACTGAGTTATTTCAAAGATTTGTTCTCCCCCCCAGCTTTCCCCAAAGGGATTCTCAAATTCCAAATGACTCCATTATAGCCAGGCTCCATTTTTGCTGTCCAAGCAGTTCAGTTTAGCTCTTTGCCATGTGTCATGCCATGACTGGCTCTGATTGCTAACTAAACAACAGTCAAAGGCATTTTTGGAGGCACCACAATGAATTCTGTAGACTGTATGGGCTTTCAGAGGATAAGCAATGGGAGAGACCGCGTTTAATCTCTAGTTTATTAGTCTAGTTCCAGGCCAGAATGAACAGGAAAGAAAGGCCCCACTCCGCTACGTATGGAGAATTGGGGGTCTAACTGCAGCTGGAATAGAATGAATGTTCTCTTCACCACAACCGATACTAGTTGGCTGAGAGTCCAAGAACTGGGTGGAACTGTACTGTCCCATTAGAGATGGTACCTCTAGGTCTGAGATGATGTGGTAAAATCTGACATTGCTGTTGTACATGGGGATAAGCCAAAGGCTACATTCTTCCGGGGTGCCATGTCAAACTGACACAAATTTTCTTGGAGGTTTGAAAATACTCTGTTAACGTCCCTCACTTGCTAATTGCCCTTTTGCTTCCTACGTTTGCCCAGGCTGAGATTCACTTAAGGTAGAGAAGGAGAAGACGCGTTAAATCAACTAACACATGCATTTAGTAATCCAGCCAGTGCAAATCATTTCCTTAAACCATAAGTTCTAGTCTTCCATCCGATTTAATTTTAAATGTCTCTTTAAAAATTTCCTTGTGGTATTTTCAACCCATCCAGAAAACACAAAGGATGGGAAACCTCAGGAGAAAACAATGGTGATGGACAACATAGCCAGCCAGCTTTGTCTCAAGAGATTTTCAGCCTGACCACCTGACCATATAATTTTGGAGTCAAGATGAATCTGAGCTGCAGATCTGTAGCCAGCCTCAGAACCAGATCCAGATCCTGAGACTTTTTGGATCCAGGTTCTGCCTGTTATATAAAGATCAAGAGCAGCTGCAAAGCTCAGTTTCCATGCTCCCCAGAGCTCTGAGGGCTGTGGATGTGGGGTGTGGTGCGAGCCCAGAGCCCATCTCAAGTTTTCAGTGTTGATCTTTTATGGGAACTGAACGTTTGAACCTTTTCCCCCATTGTATCCTGCTTGTGTAACCACTGCAGGCCTGGTCTCTTCGGCCTGTAAAGAAAAGATTGTAGTGAGAGTGCAGAAGAGGGACTTGAACTATGATTGGAACCTCTAGGCAGTACTGTAAGTTCATTCCCGAAGTCATAGATGCTAAGGTCAGAAGGGACTGCTGTGATCTTCTAGGCCAGCGGTTCTCAACCTGTGGGTCGCGACCCCGGCGGGGGTCGAACGACCAAAACACAGGGGTCGCCTAAAGCCATCGGAAAATACATATTTCCGATGGCTTTAGCCGCTAAGAAGTCGCGCTACCATCTGTAGCAGCGCTATTCAGCTGGAACGCACACCGTTATGGATGCGCGTTCCAAACTGAATGCCTGCGCGCATGCGCAGACGTGATTGCATCATCCGTCCGGGGACTAAGGGGCGGGGGAAGCAGGGGGAACGCTCCACAGTCCATAGCAGCGCATTACGTGTGTCCGGCGCTTGCTGACGTCATCAGTGGGCGGACGCAGCAAGCGCCGGAGGACAGAAGCCTAGGTGGGGAGAGCCAAGAGGTGGAGAGCCAAGAGAGCCTGTGAGACAGTCTGCTGGTGTAAAGAAGGTTAATAATGTAAAAACAGTACACACACCATACACACAATACTGTGTAAGTGTAAGGTGCTTTGTGTGTAATCATTATACAGTACACAAAGCAGCTTACACTTACACAAAGCACCATACATTTACACAGTGTGAACTACATCGGTCTTATACTATAAGAGACCACTATAAGATGTAGTCTTATGTCCGAATCATAACTGTAGCAAAATTACAGTTATGTCCGAATCATAACTGTAGCAAAATTACAGTTTTGAAGTAGCCACCAAAATTATTTTTTGGTTTGGGGTCACCGCAATATGAGGAACTGTATTGCGGGATCACGGCATTAGAAAGGTTGAGAACCACTGTTCTAGGCTGACCTCCTGTATAACGCAGAACTTAAGAACATAAGAAAGGCCATACTGGGTCAGAGCCATGGTCCATTTAGTCCAGTATCTGTCTTCCAACAGTGGCCAAAGCCAGATCCTTCAAAAGAACAAACAGAACCAGGCAATTATCAAGTGACACATCCCACATCCCCGGTCCCAGCATCTGGCAGTCAGAGATGTAGGGACACTCAGAGCACAGGGTTGCAACCATGACCATGTTGGCTAATAGCCATTGATGGACCTATCCTCCACGAACTTACCTCATTCTTTTTTGAGGCCAGTTATACTTTTGGCCTTCACAACATCACCTGGCAATGAGTTCCGAAGGTTGACTGTGTATTGTGTGAAGAAGTACTGCCCTTTATTTGTTTTAAATCTGCGGCCTGTTAATTTCATTGGGTGATCCCTGGCTCTTGTGTTATGTGAAGGAGTAAATAACACTTCCTTATTCATTTTCTCCACACCATTGACAACTTTATAGACCTCCATCATATCACCTCTTAGTCATCTCTTTTCCAAGGTTAAAAGTCCAAGTCTTTTAAATGTCTCCTCTTATGGAAGCTGTTCTATACCCTTAATAATTTTTGTTGCCCTTCTCTGTACCTTTTTCATTTCTAATATATATATTTTTGAGATGAGGTGACCTGAACTACACACAATATTCAAGGTGTGTGTGTACCATCTGTTCCTCAGATTTGTCACCTAAAAAGAATAGGTCAGGTGTGGGAATCTTCCTCACATCTTCTGCAGTGAAGAACAATGCAGAGAATTCATTTAACTTCCCTACAATAGCCTTGATTCTTTTGCCAGTTTCTCTTCAAATTCTTTTTTGGCCAACCTAATTATACTTTTACACTTGACTTGACAGAATTTATGCTCCTTTCTATTTTCCTCATTAGGATATGACTTCCAATTTTTAAAGGATGCCTTTTTGTCTCTAACCACCTCTTTTACTCTGTTGTTTAGCCATGATGCTATTTTTTGTTGTTGGTCCTCTTACTATTTTTTATTTAATTTGGGGTATACATTTAATTTGAGTCTCCGTTATGGTGTTTTAAAAAGTGTCCATGCAACTTGCAGGCATTTCACTCTTCTGACAGATCCTTCTAATTTCCTCCTTTTTTGTAGTTCCCCATTCTGAAGTTAAATGGTACTGTGGTGGGCTTCTTTGTTATTCCCCTCCTCCCACAAGGATGTTACATGTAATTGTATTATGAATGCTATTACCGAGCAGTGGAGCTATATTCACTTCTTGGCCCAGATCCTGTGCTCCACTCAGGGCTAAATCAAGAATTGCCTCTCTCCCTTGTGGGTTCCAGGACTAGCTGCATCCAAAAACAGTCAATCATGTCTAGAAACTTTATCTTTGCATCACATTCCAAGGTGACATGTATCCAGTCAATACAGGGATAATTTAAATCCTCCATTATTATTGAGTTTTCTATTTTTATAGCCTCTCCAGTTTCCCCGAGAATTTCAGAGCCACTATCACTATCCTGGTCAGGTGGTCATTAGGATATTCTTACCGCTATTCTCTTATGATCCAAGCGTGCAACTTCTAGCCATAGAGATTATATGGTTTACTTTGATTCATGTCAGAGTTTTACTATATTTGACTCTATGCTTTCGTTCACATATAGTATTTAAACTTCTAGCATTAACTCCTGTTTGAATAGAGCCTATCTTTTAGAAAGACATCCAATCTTGATTTTAACATGGTGAGTGATGGAGAATCCACCATAGCCCTTGGTAAGATGGCCCAATGGTTAATTACCCTCACTATTAAAAAATATTGTGGTTTATTTCCAGTCTGAAGTTCGCTAACTTCAACATCCATAAGAACATAAGAATAGCCATATTTGGTCGTACCACTGGTCCGTCTGTCCAGTCTCCTGTCTTCCGACAGTGGCCAATGCCACTTCAGAGGGAATAAACAGAACATGTAATCATCACGTGATCCATCCCATCGCCTATTCCCAGCTTCTGGCAAACAGAGTCTTGGGACACTTCGGAGCATGGTTTTACATGCCACTGGATTTTGTTATACCTTAGTGAGTAAGCACTAAAAGGGATGGAAATTGAAAGAGTAGACTGAAAACTTGAGCTGAAATACACTTACTGGAATACCAATAATTAAATCCCTACTTGAATTATGGGATGAATGTCAAATAATTGTGGCTGAGTTCCGGATAAGATATGGACAATTGCTTAAAGTAATGGACCTTTATCAATTGTGGTAATCTGGAAAAGTCAGAGAAGACCTATTTATTTAAGTAAAATGTGCTGGATCAATACAAATACTCAAGTATTATGTTATGCCTGCTAATTGTTTTGATAAGCAGACATGTTGCTGCAGCTGTATTACAGTCATTAATGCACAGGGTTGATAGGTCGAGCCCCAGCTGTTATTAGTTCAAATAAATGGGATTCTCCTGTACCAATGGAGAAAAAAGTGTGTGTTGCAAACCTCACAATGTATGCAAAATTGTAGACTGTGCAAAGCAAGCTAATTAAAATCAAAATTGCAGTGGATGCCTAATATTGCGGGATCTGCATTTTCGGCAATGTCACACATTAAGTAGGGTCTTACCAATAATAAATAATATTATAAGAGTAAATAAGGTGCTCATCACATTAGCTCCTCGCCATGCTTGTTGGGTCTCACTTCTGTCAAGGCGGTGACATGTCACTTACTTTCTCATAGACTTAGCAGCAGCTGGACCCTGGATCTCCAGTAACATGGAGCTATTTCCAGCCTTGTTCAGAAGCAGGGCAGGATTTGTAGGCATCTCAGCGAGCTGAACCAATCCATCCAGCAGTTCATGTCACAGAGCCTGCAGTGGAGGCCAGTATTAAAATACAGCATATGGAAGATCTTAACGAGCAGAGATTTATGGAGCTGCCTGCACAAAGACACCAGGAGCACACATCCACTAATCTCCCTGCTGCATGGTCTGATGGCTTGATCCTGCCTGCAGATGAGTTCCTGTAGACTGGTGCGCAGCCCCTGGCAGCATTCCAGCTTTGAGATATCTCCCATTGCAACCGCCAGACTATGCATGCATGTCCCTTACCTCCTCTCTCCCCCTCCCGCTGAGGGAAAAAAACTGACTCCACAGCATAACCAGCTGAGGCAGGAAATAAACAGAGCAGCTACTGGAACATTTTAAGGAGTAATAATAAGGCATTAAGTCTCCCTCCTTGTGGCTTTTATGGGAAACCCATAAGATATCTTTTTTTTTCCTTTTTAAAATTAAGGTGTGCTTAGTGCAGGGCAACAAGAGGGGAGGGGGATTGGAGAGGTTGGTTGAGATATTGAGAAATAGCATCTTGAATACCCAGAATAAACAGTCTACCATCTCTGTCTGTGACCCAAGGCTCAGATAACCCCCACCCTTTATCTCCCCAAAGCATAACACAAAGGGCCAGGCTTTTGCATTTCCTAGACACTCGTGATTCCAGTTCCAAAGGAGACACCTCAACCCCCCGCTCTTTCCGCCATCTTTCCTCTTTAAAAATACCAGGATTGCATGCCTTTGCTTTCTGGCTACAGCACCTTTAAATCTCTAAGGAAACAGGCAGCCGTTTTGTGTCGGGTTAGCATAAAGGAGGTGTTCACACTGCACTCTCTCTCGTGGAGATTTTGTTGGGTCTCGCTTTTTGTTAGTCTGAAAGCCATTCAGGCTGACGGTATCAATTTGCTCATTGTATACAGGAAAATGTAAATGCTTCAATCCATCTCTATTTATGGAAGACTCAGCTTTTGTCCCCCTAGGAACATTCATTCTACTGACTCTCGCTGCTTTTATTGTCTGAAAATTTGTTCTTTTTCTGAAATAAGATCTCTGGGGAGTCCTCTTTTGCCAGAAACATTTTCCCTACCTTAAGAAGCTCAGATGTTTTGAGACTTTTCCGTGTGTTTCCTATTGTAGCCTAAATTGCATCCCCAAAGACAATTGCACACAAAAGTGCATATCACAATTTCCTCTGTCTTGCAGGGTGTATTTTACTGAACAGTACCAAGCTCCTTTAAGGGACCCACCCCCCCGCCGCACAGGTGAGACTTGAAGGTTGCAGGGCGTGTCAATGGCAATGGTTGAAAATCTTTATACACAGCTGTATTATTCCCCCATTTTGCAACTTCGAAATCTGGTGTGGTTAATAAAAAAGAAATCCACTGAGTTAAACACCTGCTGCAAGTCCCACCGGTAACCATTAAACTCTTCCTGATCCTGAGGCTTCCCCTGTCACGTTTCTGCATGGCTTTGAATTGACTGCATCTCTCCGTGCCGCCGGTTTTCCATTTCTAGACGGTCTGGTGATGCTCGCCAAGGCTGCGTGGCTCCGACTGCCCATGTTTGGAGAGCACTTTGAAATCCTCGGAGGGAAACGTTCTGAAAGCATGGTCCTTGACAGGCCGGGGTGGCTACTGCGTACCAAGCACAGAACTGATCTGAAGGCCTAATTTCCCATAGACCGGATCCTTCTCCTTGTTGCCACATTGAAACAGCTGAAAGGGTTGCTGGTCGCTGTTTGAAAACGCCAGGATTCCTGGGTAGCGCTGACATTCAGGCCCTTTGGGGAATGTATTTATCTGTTTTAGGTGCTTACCTGAGCCCCATCACCACAGTATCTGAGCACTTCTGAACTTATCCTCACATCATCCCCATTTTACGCATGGGGAAACTGAGGCAAGGAAAGAATAAGTGGCTTTCCCACGATCACACACAGTGTGTGAGGCACAGCAGACAATGCAGCCCAGTTCTTCCAAAGGCCAGTCTAACACCCTAACCATTAGACAAACCTTCCTTCTATGGACTGTATATCCCTACAGGTCCTTTTGGTGCAATGCCAGGGCAATCTAAAGGCTATCACATACTTCCCACACATTGGGGGGTGAGGGGAAGGTTCATTCAGGCAACACAGGTGTATTTTTGGCTCATTAAAACATATAACATTTATCACCCTGCTCCCAGAGCTCCTAGTAAGGACAACGGATGTGCCATATTCCCAGAATCTGAATGCATTAAGATTTTCCACTATGCCAGCAACTTCCACTCTTGAGATCTCAAACCACAGTTCTTTAAGTCTTGTGGCACCCTTATCATGTAGAACAGTGTTTCCCAAACTGTGGTCTGTGGACCACAGACAGGCCATGGCGTGCTTGACAATGACACATGGGGAGCTGGTCTGTCACATGCTGCTGGCCCTTTCTCCTCATTTGTACGAGGTTTCTTGGCTCTTCTGGCAGGCTCTAGGGCTCTGTAGAAAAGCACGCAATCTGGCTTTTGTGTAGTCAGTTTGCAAAGAGACACTTTACAGTAAGGTGGGGGAAGTTGTTTCTTTCTGCTTTACGGAGCAGTCTGTTTTGTTTCTCTCTGGTTTCTTTCTTGTCCGTTAGAGCTCTGGATTCTAAGAAATAAAGCAGTGATATGTTGCAAACTTCCAGAATGAACATTTTATGCTCTTTGTCTAACTTGTGTGTGTGTTTGTGTGTGTGTGTGTGCGTGCGCGCGCGCGCCAAGAATGTAACAGTTTCCAGCTGCTACATCACACTGAAGCCTCTAAAATGCATTTAATCCTTCCCTAATGTCACTTTTCCATGTAAGCAATTGCTGTAGTTTGTCATGGGGAGATTTGGAATCGGGGGGGGAGGTAATCCAGGTGGTGATGAATTGGAAGGGGAAATGTCCATCAGATAACTACATCTCTTCTAAGACAAGAACCTCACAAAATAGAGAAATATGATCTAACTGAGATACAGAAGCCCAGATTCTCAGCTCATGTAAATTGATATAGCCCCACTGATTTCAGTAGACCTGTGCTTTATGATGTACGCTGGCTGAGGCTCTGTCCTCAGAAAGGGTGGCTTGTCCATATTCAAAACCAAGAGCCAGAAAAAGAACTTAGGAGTCCTGACCGGTTCTTGCTGTGATCTCCACACCATTCTGCCTCTCAAATACCATCTTGATATATTGTCTTGGATATGATGCTGCTTTGTTTGTACATGAACTTCTGTTGAGACTATGGGGTGACTGCACGTGTGTCAGTGGTAATTTGTTGTTGGATACTGGTTGTGTACAGGTCAAAGTTTACCAGCGAGAGAGAGAGAGCTGAAAAGTCAAATTCCTCGCAGGGCTCAGAGAACTACCCTCTGCGTCTGTGAAACCCAGGAATCGCCGAGTGCCGTTGCTTCCTGCACTGGGGGAGCGGCAAGGCCTTTCAGAGAACACTGTAACTTCTCAGCTGCCGGCTCGGCAGCTCTTTGTAACGTGTCAGGTCAGGTCATGTACTGGGGAGGGGGCGATCAGGTTTTCATGTTATCTGATCCATCTTGTTGCATTATTTTAACAAGCCAACCCACAGAATCCTGTTCAGCTGTCGGGCTGCACACCTGCCTGTGTACATCGCTCTCTGCTCCGTCGGTTCTGATCGGATTTGACCACATTGGCTTGTGGATGAAAAAAGAAAGTGTGGGAACTGGGAAGTGCAGCTCTGCTCTTCAGTGACAGCTTTGTGGTTTTCGTTTCTGAGCCTCTCTCATGGATTCCCAACCAAACAGCTGTTTCTTTCTAGTGCCCAGCCCTGCAAACTCACCCCCGTGTGCTCTCGCCAGCCGCAGTCAGGAAGATGCTACAGGACAAATTCTACCCTCAGTAAAGCCTGTGAAACTCATTGTCTTCCTGGGGGCACAAGCTCCCACACTGACAGATTCTGCGGCCAGAAGGGACCACTGCGACCATCTAATCTGACCTCCCCCCATAATACAGGCCCCGGGACTAACGTAGACCAAGGCCCCAACATCTAAAAGGCCCTTAGAGGTTAGAAGAGCAGGGGCTATGACACGTAGGCGTTCTGATTCCAGCCATAAGAGGGCAGCGGCATACGTTAGCCTACACATTACAATGTACGTGAATGAGAGATGGTAGCTCTTTCCTGGAAGGAAGGAGGTCTTGCCGGGTGGTGAGGGCACCAGCTGGAGAGCCCGGTTCAATTCTCTGCTCTGCTGCGGATTTCTGGTGTGCCCTGAGGTGAGTCCCTTTAGCCTCTCTGAGTGCCTCAGTTCCCCATTTATACAATGGGGATAATGGCACTGCCCTGCCTCTCAGGGGTGTTGCGAGGATACAAACATTAAAGGTTGTGAGGTGCTCAGATCCCGCGGCAATAAGGGCCATGTAGGTACCTAAGATAGCTGTTTAGATAGATAGCATCACCCCTGCTATTCCCATCTTGGGTGCCTGCCTTCAGTCCGCCTGCTGTTCCAGTCCAGGTCTCCTTGCACACCGCTCTGCCAAGCCTAGCTGACTAGCAACCCTCCCCCCTCCATTCTGCCCCCCCAGTTCCAGCCCTGAGCCCACACAATACTCAGCAATGCACCTTATTCCTGGTCTGCTCGTCTAGTCCTGGGGTCTCCACTCACCTCCATCGTAACCAAAAAGCCCCTCAAGCCAGTCCCAGCTTTGGGGCTTTCTCGCCTCTGACTCCACACCCCCAGACCAAGCAGAGAATTGATGCTGAGGTGTGCACAGACATCTGCCAGAAGATCCTTGAGCCTTGCGAGTACAGAATTCAACCCCCCCAGACCTCCAGACGGCAAAGACCGAATGCCTCCTCTTGCTCCTTGACTCTCCTCTAGCCCTACCCCCATCCCAAGCCTTTCCTGAAGTGAAACCATTTTACATTTGGTTGAGACTGTACTTTGACCAAGCTAGCTCCTAATGGAAAGGCTGGATAGCGGAGGAGTGGCCTTTAGGTGGCATGAGGTCTGTTTGGTCTAGCAGGACCTGGTGTCAGGGTCAGACTGAAAACCCAGCCACTTACTGACCCCGAATCACCCTGGGGTGCTTCACGAGGTCTGTGCATGATTGTCTGTGGATTTGATGTATCACTCCTTGAGGCAAAGAAAGCAGCAGAGGAAACAAACAGTGTGTTTGCGCCACTCCAGACACTTGCCACCGATATAATTGTCCCCTGGCTTCTCCTCATTACCAAAAAGACATCCTGGTGGATTTCACTCCTCTAGCGGGGGGTGGAAATCCCCTTGAGTTCCTTTGACTTACAAGGTCAACTCACCTAGGCCGTCAGCTGGTCAGCGTCTCACTGAGGGCAAGGACCGAATAAACAGCCAAGCCATGAACTGACTCCTGCTCCTGCTGCAGGGATCTCTGTCTAGGCCCGTTGGCGACCAACAGATCAAAGTCAAGCCTGTGCGAACTTTCTCCCTGTGTGACATGCATTTGCTCCAGAGCAGCAGAAACATCTGGCTAGAGCCAGGAAGTGGTTGCTGGCTGGGTTTGGCAACAGGGGAGCTCATAGTTAATGCATTCTTACCTCATCGGTAGGTGACGCTGCAACAGAAGAAAAGGTCCAGCGGAACGTTTGAAGGGGGAATGGAGACGGCTATTTCAGCCAACCAACGAGAAGCAGGAGTCAGCTTCCTGGCTCCAGCCAGAGAAGAGCAATGGAGCTGAGTTTATGAATGGCTTGTAATAAAGCTCTAGGAAATGAGAGATTAAGGAAATGAGTCATTAAGTGATTACAAAGACATGTGGAAGCACACACATTTGTGGCCAGTAATAGAGTGTCAAGCAACCATAAAGTTCTTCTATGGAAGGGTGGGGAAATGTACATGTTCGTGATTTATGCCTTGGAGGACATACCTGAAATGAACCAGTAGCGAGTTGCAGTCGCTCTCAGCACACACACACAAAAAAAAAGCTTCGATGTCATAGCCAATGGCTGGACCCGCCAGAAATATTCCAGCAATTAAAAGAGTCGCACGCTCATGCTGCAGGATTTAGATGCATGGGGATTTCTGATGTGATGCGTGAGTGTTTGCTTTCTCCGACCTATTTTGCAAGGCTCTAGGACCTTCCAGAAAGCTCCATCATACCACACAGCAGAATGGGGCTTGGAAAATGGCACCGGCTGATTCCTTCTGCCCAAGCCCGTTAGCAATTTTTCCCCTTGGCGTCGACCAGTGTGTGGACCATAGTATAGCTGCTCTGTGCCGGCTCTTGGTCCCTCTGCCCAGGTGTTTTCACCACCTGCCTACTCTGGGAGCTGGAGGCAGGTTCCTGGCAGTAGACAGTGCCACCCAAGGGGTATGGCTGAATGGGGTTGAGATTGGATCATGGTTAGGGCTGACCAGAAAACAAGAATTCCATTTAGCAAAAAACGTCATGGTTTCAGCTACTGGTTTCATTCCACATCAGGAACGAAAGACTGTTAAAAAATGTTAATGACAAACTAGAGCAAGACCCACCCCTAGGGTGACTGGATAGCAAGTGTGAAAAATCAGGACCATTTTTTTTCAGTGGGGCAGGTTTTAGTTGCCTGTATAAAACACAGCCCCTAATACTGGGACTGTCGGGACAACTGGTCACCCTCCCCACACACCAGAATAGCTCAGTGGTTAGGGTGCTCACCCGACATGTGGCCCCCGCTTCAAATACCTATTCTGCCTGATTGGCAGTGGGGACTTGAACCCGGGTCCCCGACCATTTGCTGTTGTGGAGTAGGCTGCTCTTGACCTCTTCTGTCGGGGATGTTTCACTTTGCGTAAACAGCGAAATATTCCTTGGGCTGGAGAGTGATCAATGGACGATGTAGCCCTGTGGACTGTGACGACTAGGCTGTTCCAGGGTGACTCTGTGTGGTTGGGACCAGAGAGTCTATCCTGCATGTGAGAAACCCTCCTGACTAATCTCCTTTCATATGGCAACAGCAATTTCCCCTGAAGTTGAGCGAGCCAGAGCTACATCAGGAGTGGTAGAACTTATTGTGGCGATGCCCAGCTTAAAATGGCCTGAAGTCAGCACTGCCCACTCCTGGCGTCGGCTGCTCTGCTAGGAGTCTCCCTGACATGCTTCGTGTTGCCCTGGATTCCACTAACTTCCTCGTCCAAAAGCCTGCTGTTCAGGCACTTTCAGTCTGGGCCAAGGATGTCGGTCTGAGCCCCATTATAATCTGATATGTAGTCTCACCCCTTCTGACCATGCAGTTAGCCCATATTTGGAGTCCTGTGCATTGTTTCGGCTGGGTGAGTAATCGACGGTGTTTCGCTGATGTAGTCTGCTGTGTTTATAAAGCAATGGACACACCGTCCTGTCTCCCTACCTGCAGGCGGAATCCAAGAGCAGAACGCCGCTTCTTTGCTCAGGTTCAGTGCCGCTTCCCTGTCAGCACTTTGCCCAAAAGCTTAGTCTTAGCACCTTCTTGGGATTACGGTGCAAGTGCTTCTCAGGGTTTTCCTCGGTGCCTTCTCTGCAGTGTTTCTGCTGCTCCTCTCTCTCACGCACAGCTTGCTCCAGCAGTACCCAGCCTCCGCGTTTGCAGTCAGACCCCAGTCTAACCCTCTGACCATGCAGCTCAACGTCCTGACTGGACTTGCATGTGGCCTGCATGTTAGGGGTGGTTCCGATATGGTTTCAGCTATCTGGTCCCTGAGGGAGCTTAATTTTTCTAACCTGGAGCCTGAATCAGGGTGGATGTTACACCCAGCAGCTTTAATGAGATTGCAGCCGACCCGCAGCATCACAATGCAATCCCTCTCCATAAATCAGAGGTCTCCAAATCGTGGGGCGCAGTCCGTAGGGCGGCGTGGAGGAACATTGGGGGGCAGCACAGCAGGCCTCCACAGAGGATGGGGAGGGAACAGCACCCCGGCCCGCTTTGCCCAGAGCTCTGTTCTGGTCCTGTGCCCCCCAGCTGCAGCCCTGGACCTTGGGCCCGACTCCCACCCCGGCCCCTTGCCGCAACCTCCGGACCACCCACAGCCCTGGCTCCCAGCCTGGGTGCATGACCACAGCACCGGCCTTGGTCCCTAGTGCCCAGCCCCCCAGCTCTGGCCGCTGTGGCCCCTGGGGTCACCTGGCTGCTGTCCCTGGTCTCAGCCCTGGCACCTGGCCACGGCTGCTCAGCTGCTGTCCTGGCCTCCCCTCCACAGCCCCGGCTCAGCCGCAACCATGGCTCCACGGCACCCGGTCCCTCAGCTCTGGCCGCCTGGCAGCAGTCCCTGGTCTCAGCCCCCAGCCATGGCTCCTGACCCAGCTGAGGCCCCCCAACCCACTCCCAGCTTCAGCCCCTGTTTCCAGCCTCAGCCCCCCAACCCCGCCTTGCTCCCAGCCCCAGCTGGTAGGGGAGCACAAACAGGGAGAAGGGGGGGGTACGATGTAAAAAGTTGGGGGCCTACTGCTATAAATATATATAGGACAGTAACACAAGCATCTCTGTGTGATGCTGTCGCCCTGGGACCGTCCCGGAAAGGAGATGTCTAGCGCAGGAGGCAGCAACGTTACCCTAGTCACTCTCCTGCATAGCTTGTCGGGGGCAACTAGGGTTGCCTGATTTTCTTCTGGATGTTGGGACCCAGCAGCACACGACGATGACATTACAGCATCATGATTATTTCTATTACAGTCGCGCCTCGGGACCCCAGCGGCGATCAGGGCCCTGTTGTGTTCGAGTCTACTCAGAGAGATCCTGAGAGACCGTCCCTCCTCCTCAAGAGCTTAGGACTTAAGTAGACCAGGCCAGCAACAAGCGGGAGGTGAAACAGAGGCAAAGTAACTCGCCCCACGTTGCGCGGCAGGTTAGGAACAGAAGCGAGATGAGGCCCTGGTCACCTGAGTCCTTGAGAAGGCGCCAATGTACTGGCCACAATACCTCTTTTCATTAAGCCTTGTTGACAACAAAAACCTCTCCCTCTTGGGTATTTTTAAGTCATGCATCACCGTAGTGTTTATAACACAGCATCAGTGACACTGTTTCTCTGTTGTGTGGAGAGTCGTGGCAAAATCCTGGATCACGCAAGCCCATGAGAGCGAGCGGGGGGATTGCAGAAACACATCCATACATTTGTGTTGGCCTCCCAACCTATCCGGTGTGACAAGTGTCAAAGCCAAATAGGGCTACATGGAGGCTCTGAAATTTCATTATTCACTCATGAAGATATTTCATCTCCTACGCCACCCACTACGACAACTTCAGGAAAAGCAGCTGATTGGCTGGAGGTCATGCTCAAAGGGACCGATCGTTTTTCTTTTGGCCATTTCTTGCTGACAGTTGATGCTTGCCATCTCTACAGTAGTTATTTCCCGTACGTAAAACGAAACCCTAAAATAAATATCACAAAATAGTAACTCGGTTGCAGCTAGCACCTTTCATGCTAAAGTATCCCAAGCAAATAATACATGTTGAAGGACATACTGCTCACTGAAATACAGCCATCTCTAGCATGGGATAAAGTAGTTACTCAGCAGGGCACAGCGTGCAATAGATTAAGGCAGGAAGAGAAGAGGAGCTCGGTATCCAGCTGAACGCTCAGGGAGAAATTTTAGGGAGAGTAGTTGGACAACTCGGCCAAGAAACCAGGGCTCACATCCTGTTCTCTGGCAAAAAGTGCCATAAGAGCTTAAATGAGCGATTCTCCAATTTCTACCTGCTCAGAAAGTCCCCCTGGAAATTTTGCACTAAACTTGGTCTTCTGCCATAGTGACATCTACTGCTCACTATTAATACATCAGTGGCCACATCTAGCAGACAGCATTCACCTAAAACCATGCTGGATTAAATACGGACTGAAAGGACAGCATGTCCCTGCCTATAGCACTAGCCCCACTTCCCAAAGAGCTGGTTAAGGGATCGCTTGATCATAGCCGATAGCGGAAGTACCCAGAGGGCTACAAATGTTTGATAGTGGGCTTGTCAACTCAGCTGACAAAGTGCAACAAAATCCATAGCTGGAAGTTGAAGCTACTCAAATCCAGACTGAAAATAAGCTGCAATTTTTTTAATAGGGAGAGCATTTAACCATTGAAACAATTTCCCCAGGGTCGCGGTGCATTGTCCGTCACTAGCAGTTTTTAAATTGAAATGGGATGTTTCATTACAAGGTCGACTCTAGTTCACACAGGGATTATTCTGAGGAAGTTCTATTGCCTCTGTTATACAGAATGATTACACTGGTCCTTGGAGCCCTAGAATCTATGAAAAGCATAGTAGATTTTTCTTGTCAGGCTTCTCTCCAGGAACATATTTTGCATGACATTTGCATAAACAGACAGATACTGAAGGGGCTGAAGGAAACATAGGCACTGTTTCTGGATGATGCATCTAATACAAGGTTAGGCGGTCAGGAGGTCTTCAAAAACCTATGGCATTCCCTATAGTCACCTAATTGCTTCTCAGGGTTGCTCTGAAATAGCTGGAGTTTCCAAGACGGTATTGCCTTTGAGAGGTTACATTGTAACGCTAGCAAGAGACCTTTATTACCAACCCGTATGAAGTCATGTCTTCCTGAGAATGATAACAGAAGAAAGAGAGAAATCAATCTGGCAGCACCTTGTGTGTAGTGCATATGCATAATGGGGTATTCCAAGAAGCCCTGAAAAAACACATGGTATATTGAGGCAAGAATTGTCCTGGGGGTTTAAAATGAACATGAATAAATGTTGGGAGTCTGAGTGCAGAGAGAGCGCAATAATGTTAAAAACACAGCATCAGTGAGACATCAATAGCGCTGGAGTTTTTGTAGAAGAAAGACCAAATAACTGATTCCAAAGTAGCTCAAATTCTCTTCCCTTCCAGGGTTCATTTGTGGCACATGTGAAATGAGTTGGTGGGTCTCAGGCCAGATTGAAGGACATATATCACACTCAAGACACCAATAAGAGCCATGGAGACTGGACTATCTTTGAACCCTTGCCCCAGTAACCTTCAGGGCAGAGGGAGGCCAAATGGAGGAAGCTAGCAGTGATCTAGATAGCTTGGATTCGCCATCCCTTCAGATCAGAACCCAATGCTTTTCTGGAGGATATGCTTCAGTCAAACTCAGTACAGGGGTCACTGGATGAAATTCTCTGGCTTGTGTTATACTGGTCAGACGAGATGATCAACTCCCCTTCAAACCTACAAATGTTCTGTAGCTAAACAGAGGAATTCAGTCCCCAGGGATACCAATCTGTCACGTTTCAATAATAGTGATGCCCAACGCTCACTTACCCCTGTTCATCAGTAGATCTCAAAGTGCTTTGCAAAGGAGGCCAGGACCATGATCTCCATTTTACAGCTGGGGAAACTGAGGTACAGAGCAGTGATGCGAGTTTTTTTACCCATTAGGCTTGTGGGGGGGAAAGGGAGGATGGAATACCACCCATATCTCCTGCGTCCCTGGCAATTCAGTATTTTTCCTCACACACAAAAAGTGCTGTCAGGCAACCGCCCCATGATGTACTATCATTTTAGTCCATTCTTACCTGACTCGACACTGATAATTTCCTCTGTTTTTGAAGCACAGCTGACATTAATGTTACTTAACGGTGACCTGAAATTTAAAAATGAAATCAACCAGCATTCCCACAGAAGCGCTGAGATGTTCTGAAGGCAAAGCTTTCTTTGCTAGGCCTCACAGGGGCATCAATACCTTCTGTCTTATTAATGAGGGCCTAGCGGCCACAACTAAAATCAGAGCTGCATTACCCTGGGCACAGTTGCAAAAACCAGCTTCTTCATCCACGCCTGGGATCCAACTAGGGCCTATCAGACCTAACAGCACAGGACTCTCTGGTTAGTCTCAGGCGACAGCTGAGGAACATAACAGCCTCCCACCTTCTGTGGCTCGAGCACTGCAGGAGCTGTGAAGGGACTTAGGCAAGGTGAAAGAACACAAATTAGTCATGCTCTGCACCTGGGGGGAAGGGAGGGGGCTGATTGACTGACTGCCACCTAGCCAGAGCTAGAACTTATGAGGAGCTGAGGGTGCTCAGTGGGTTGAGACTGCAGAGGGGCTGGATCTTTTGGGGGAGAGGAGAGAGGGCTTAACAGACAGGAAATGATAAAGGCAGAGCTAGAGAAAGTGGGGACCCTGGGGCAGGGCTATAGTGCACTTGGAAAGGGGTGGAAGGGCTGTTAGTTTGGAGATTTGTTTGGCCATCTGTCTGTGTTACTCTGGAAGAGGTTTAGCCTTTCCTGTGACTTAGCTGGGGGGGCAAACTGCAGAACACCCTCAGGAAGAGCTGGGGGAAGAGGGTGGCTGGGAAAGGCCATGACTGGGCTGATGGAAAGCCCATCAAGGGATGGGCCTCATGCAGTGCTGTGAGCAGAGGGGGTACCCCGAGGCTGGGATGCAGAAGAGACTCTGCTTGCCCTGAAAAGCTTACAGCCTAAATAAATGATGGACAAAGGAAGAGACAGAGCAGTGAAGTGATGTGACCAATGTCATGTGGCAGAGTGGTGTGCTCTCCCCACTGGGCAATGCTACCTCCAGCAGGGTAGTTTGCTTTTAAGTACAGCCGTGAAGAGCCAGCTGCTGATCTTAGTTACATCCGTGCAAATCCAGAGTAGCCTTGCTGGAGTAATAAGAGCTACTCTGGGTGAAACCTGGGCCTGTGGGTTAATGACTTAATTAGCTAATGGCTTAGGTTCAGTAATGAATTCACCTGGCACAGGTGTCGCCATTCTGCCTGTAGTCAGGTGATCCCGTGGGACTCCATCAGAAGGAGTGAGGAAAGACTGCAGGATTCATTCCACAAAGTTGAATGAAACTTTAATTTTAACTAAACCTGAACGTGGGCTGTAGATCCCTGGGCAGTTTTCCCATCAACCAGCTGCATGATGACCATCAATGACTTGCATTTTTGTTCCCTCAACACTAAATCACGCAGAGCAAAATTCAGCCCCAGTGCAAACAGACCCAGCTTCTTTGGCATCAGCGTTCAGCGTGTTTTGTTAATTCTTTATGTACGTGAAGTGCTCTGAGGAGTGAAAGGTCCACATGCTGTTCAGCAGTAGGTCTCAAAGTGCTTTACGAAGGAGGCCGGTATCACGATCTCCATTTTACAGCTGGGGAAACTGAGGTACAGAGCGATGATGTGATTTGCACAAGGTCAGCCATCAGCCTTGGCGAGTGAGGGACTGGCATACAGCTCATATCTCCTAGGTTCCAGCCCTCCTCCCCTCTTTTGACCAAAAGGCAGTGTGGGTGAGTGGGTAGTACACTGGACTGGAACTCAGGAGAACGGGATTCTAGTGCTGGCTTGGGGGATGTGTGAAGATGTGATTAGCTTTAATCTAGCTAGCGTGGGTGAAAATAGCAGTGTAGATCTGGTGGCACAGGCTAGCAACCAGAATACAAGCCCACCGGAAAGCGTGGGTACGTGCTCTGGTTGCTAGCGTAGCCACCACATCTACGTTGCTCTTGTAACCCAGGTTAGCTAGGCGAAAGTTAGCATGGGTCTGCCTATCCATGCTACAATAGCACCTTCACTCTGCACTGTAGAGCTACCATTGGCCACTGACTTGCTGTGTGACATTGAGTAGTTTCTTCACCTTTCTATTGCCTCAGTTTCCCCTCTCATCCCTTGACTGTCTTGTCTCTTTAAATGGTAAGCTGTTTGGGGCAGGAAATATCTCCCTATGTGCCAGGACAGCATCTAGCGCAATGGGACCACGGATCTCTGCTGAGAACAAAAATGTTTGTCAGACTCTGAGTCTATGGAAATGATACCACTCAGCTAGCACAAACCATTCTTCAAGACTCCAATGCAATTATGCTATCAGGCAACTGGAGTTTAAAAAAAAATTTACTTTGGGCTGGAAAATGTGAAAATTGAATTGAAAAAAAAGTTTCCTCCTTTTTTTGGGGTCAAAATCTCCATAAGAATTTTTATCGACTAATCAAAATGTTCCCAATTTAAACAGGGCCAGGGAGACTGAAATTTTTTCCACTTTTATATTTGATCGATGGTCTCCTCATGCAAAAAAACTTGCTTCTATTTGCCAAGGATCAGCTCCCAGGAAGCAAAGAGAGAAGTAGAGAATGACCTGTCCCAGACACTGGACCAGCAGGGTGGGGATAGCGGCATCCAACCAAAAGTTTGCACATTCCAAAAGCAGCTGCAAAGAGCTGTAATTAAACCCAATATCCACCATGGAGCCAGGGAGCTCGTTTGAAGTTTACAGACTTTGGCACATACAAAATTAAATTAAAAAAAACCTGCCAGGAAAACAATTCTGGTATTAAATGAAATACCCAAGAAGGGATGGCTGGCAAAGCAGGTTTGTGGCTTTAAGAACCAGTCATCAGTCTGCAGGTCCTGTCCCCACCCCGAGTGACCTGTAGCATTTTGAGGAGGTTTGATCTTAGCTCCAGTCCAGCAATTTTAGAAACTATAATAGCTCCCCTCCCTAACATGCTAAACTCAAACTTTACTAATGTGCATTAATACAGTGTGGCCACCAGGGTAATTGGGTACTGCAGAGGACTGTAAACCTGAACAGAGAATCAGAAGATTCATGCACATCCCAGCCGCAGTTCCTTGCACGCTTTCCTACCCAGGAGCTGCTCTCAAACACCTCTACTGTTAGCTTCCAACTTAGCTTTAGATCCATGTGGGACCTTCATCTGGGTCTAGAGTATGGCCCTCCCTGCGGGAAGGGAACCTGGCCAGGGGGCATTTTCAAACTGTGGCTCACTCTGTACTTACACAGACAGGGAAAGGACAAGGGAGGGGAATGAGAGAAACAGATACCTTTCCCGAGGCCCATCTTCCCTGTTATCCCATTCATCAGGCTGGCGACCTTCCTGTGTCTACACGTTCTGTTTGTTAATTCAGACATTCTCCACCCCTTCCCCAGTGTTGCCATGCACATTTCCTCTGCAATCCGCAGCACTCCTGTTTCCTGGGCACCAAAGGGAACTGGAATCATGTTAAGCTAAGTGCTGGATGCGCTTCATATGGGACAGACGAACCTTCCCCCACAGCTTCCCAAGGCCCAGCGCAATGTCTGTCCACAGTAGCAATTTGCAAAGCTTCGATATATTGTTACATCAGGCCCTTGGCTGACCTGGCATTTTCATCTTGTAAAAATACTGCTTCTGCCATTCATCTCTCTGATTGCTCCCGGTTTGTAACAGGTGGGACCGCAGGGGCTTGAGGGGGAGGGAAGGAGGGAGGGAGGGCAGGAGACATAAGATCAGAGCTTTATCTGCAAGCCCTGCTGAAAAACAAGCCCTTTGTTCACTCTTCACCCTTCCCCCCAGGGGTCCAGGTTCTTCAAGAGGGAATTTCATTTTCAAGCCATTTTTATTCAGCTCCCATTGAAGACATTGGGAGTTAAGCCAAGGAATTCAATAAGAGCAGCACCAGACCTAAGCTTTGGTTACATGCCATTCTATTTCTGTGTTCAGGCCAGCTTCATCTCGAACGCTCATCTGAATTCGGTGGTCTTCTGCGCCCTGCTCTGCTGGAGATCTAATACGGACGTGCTGCCTCATGATCTTTCCCAACAGGGTTTCGTTCCCATTTGGGAACAACTTCTGTGCTGGGATATGATGCCGGTGCACCCAGCATTTGGGGCAGCGAGGGAATGAGAGGAAAACGTTAACCAGGTGTTTCAAGCCCCAGAAAAGGTTGTTTGAGGGGTTTCTTTGGGCTAAAAGTTCAGGGTCGGTTCTTACTCCATCTCAATTAGTGATGAACAAATCTGAATGACGTGAACTTTGGGTGGGTGTGGATCCAGATCTCAACTTTGTGGCCAGCCCCATCTCTGTGCAGGGCCATGCCAAAGCACAGCGTTCATGCACAACAAAACTTTGCAGGAGTTTGTCTCTGGCTGCAGATTTGATCTTTGCAGAATGTTCATCTCTAACCCACACTCCCCAGGCCAGGTCTAGTTGGCAGGAGCTTCTTTAGATGGCTCATGGTTAGGGAGGCTAAGTAACTAGTGAAACTGCATGAAGGCAATCTACCAAAACCAGGAACGCCGCTATGCAGCTAAATAAAACGCCGCTGTTGGAAATAAGGGGAGGAAATCCCAGGCAAACAGAATGATATTCTGTCTGCAGACTGACTTCATTTTGAAGTAGGGTTGCTCCAAAGAGAAGCATCTGAATAGAAAACTGCTAGATCTGGGTGACTGTTGGAGCCCCCTGTCAGGGACCCTTTCTGAGGCCCCTGGAGGTAACAATTTGAGCTACACTATATGGGGAGATCCCTAAAAGAGACCCAGTGGGCCACACTGTCTCTTGCAGCACCACAGTGTCCTGTGGCAGGATAGGGTCTGGTTATTAACAGTAGCCTCATGCCCTATTCCAGAATGGGAAGGCGGAAAAACAATGTCCATCTTTCCTCCTTTCGTTTACTTTTCTCCTGTTTCCTTTTCGCCCTCCACTCTCCTTGCAGGATGAAACTAGATTAGTCGATTTCACTTCCTGGTTCTCAGCCATCAAGACAAAGCTATTGCATTTGGGATCCCAAAACTGGGAGGAAAAACTGTAAAAAGTGCAAAGTTTCCAATGACACTTACAGAACAATTATTTAAATCTCGTCTTCACAGATATTGCTGTAGGAGCTACGAAACTTATTGTTTAACCATATGCATGGTTTTTAATCATTGTCCCGTTAAACTGCTCTGCCTCTTACCTTAAACTAGAAAACAAAAGGGTAATGACTTTCCTATTTTATAGAATCACAGAAGATATGGGTTGGAAGGACCTGAGGAGTTTATCTAATCCATCTCCCTGCCCAAAGCAGGACCAATCCCAACTAAATCATCCCAACCAGGGCTTTGTCAAGCCAGGCCTTAAAAACCTGTAAGGATGGAGATTCCACCACCTCCCTAGGTAACCCATTCCAGTGCTTCACCACCGTCCTAGGGAAAATGTTTTTCCTAAAAGTTTTTGCCTCTTCATTATATATATATATATATATATAAGCCTGAAAGATTTTTTCCATAAACATTTTTTAAGATTCTTCATTTTTACCTTATCAAAATCCTCCCTTCCCTGAAAATCTCTCTTGGATAATGGAACTGGGAGCTCGTGTTGAATATTTAACAAAGAGAGTTTTTCTCCCCACCTTTTACTGGACACCAGGTAAATATGTGTTTACAAAACCCCAGAAGACTTAAGCAGCTCAAATAAAAAATATTTCCCCTCTCCAACAGGCATCACTTGTTTTATATCTCTGATGTTACAGTCTCACTCATTCTCCAGTCTTACGAAAAGACAGCATAGATTCATAAGGTGCAATATATGCCAATGAAAACCTAAAGTGGGAAAGAAATGATCAGGCTTCTCTATGTATCATGAGAACACAGAAAAAAAGGGCTCAAACCCAAATACTTTTTTCTGTGTGAGTCATCTTAAAGGCCAAACCATCCCGCTCCAATCAGAGATTTCATCAACCCACTTCCTTGAAACAATAGGGCAGGTGACATGTTTGACTGTGTTTTTCTCTGACTTTTCTATGGTGTATCCTTGGTGCAAGTATGGTAACATGTAACAAGTTACACTCGGGATGAATCTGGGTCATTTGTTTAGTTTGATTTATGAGCACCCAAAGCATATTGTCCTTTGGGATGAGCAAGGATTTACACACATATCTGCTATTAACACTAGTGGGTGATACCATTTAAACTTGTGTACAGTTAATCTTTGGGCATTGCTGAGCTAAAAATATACCCTGGAGATGTCATAGGCTGGGCTTAAAATATTCAGTCTCTGAGTTTCACTTCACAGCACACAGATCTTAGAGAAACTGTCCGGAGTTTTTTAGAATCACCTTTTTTTTAGGTGAGGGGGAGCTACTCCACGGAGAATTCAAACTGAAATTAGATCACATACTGAGGACTCAGTCCTGCACACACCGAGGCAAGCGAGTAACTTAAAGGATGACACCCTAAATGTTCTACTGCTTGGACTGCACAAGCTATTGTTTGTTATTACAGAGATTGTGAACTCTAGGATGCTATTAATATTTATGTGACAGAGACCAAGGCTCCATTGTACTAGGCACTGTACGTGCACCTGTCAAGAGACAGTCCTTGCCTTGAAGAGCTTACCAAGGGTGGAAGAAGGGAAGGATTATTATGGCCATTGTACAGATGGAAAACTGAGGCACAGAGGGAGGGAGGTGACTTGTCCTGGGAGTCTGTGGCCATGATGGTCTAGAATCCAGGGCTACACCCTTTCTCTTCCACTCTGAATTTTTTACTGTACTTTTTGTGACTTTGGAGACCTGGACCAGCCCTCCCATGTTAGTTATTATGGGCTGCTCCTGGATCTTGAGCCACACACCTTATTTTCTTATCATAGATTTTAGCTTCACCGTGTATTGTTGTTGTCTAGCAGGGCGAAAGGGGGTTTGAACCTCATTATGCAATGTGGAGACTAAGCTTACCAGGGAAGGCGAATGGAGGAAAGAGTGTCAGTGGTTGATCTCATTCTGACATCCCAGCTTTTTCCACTTGCCCCATATTCAAAAGAAAGGGATGAGGTGACAAGAAAGTCAGGCTGTGGTTCTGTTGCTACGTAACCGAGACTCACTTGTTTCTCACTGGCTAAGACTTGGGCATGAGAGCTGAACACATGCTGCTTAGCCAGGGCCACCCAAGATACTTCTGTGCCAGGGCAAGTGTCCCAGTAGGAAGTGCACCAGGAGAGCGGCCATGGCCCCTACTGAGGACTTACCGCAGCACATTGTGGAAATGCCCAGTGGCCTCAATCTAACTATTAAAGAAAAACAATGATTAATAATCCAGTCCTGTCTATCCCGTGCACTTGGGGTGCTTTAATACCCTTGAGAGCTAGGTAATTATTATCAGCCTTCTTTTAGGGACTGACGAACAGCGGCACAGAATGGTTAGGTGTCTGATCCGAGGTCACACAGCAAGTCATTGGCAGACATGCGTTTGGACTCCGGAGAGCAGGATTCTCAGGTGCCTTCTCTAACCACTACAACAGGCTCCCTCAAGTGTTGGCTGCAGCTCCTTTCTGGGTGGTAGCAGTGCCTATGCTTCTGGGTGACAGTCAAAGGTGCGTGCTTACTGATCTGTGGAACTGTCTGCAGCAGGATGCCCTTGAGACAAACAGCTCAGCGAGATTCCCAAAGGGATGAAATAAATGCACTTACACCATCTATATGATACCATTACAAGGGCTGTCAATCCCCATGCTCCTTGGCGACAAGTAATCACCTTCTGGGACCAGGAAGAAGCTTAGGCCTTAGGGAGGCGGTGTGGTCTAGCAGAGAGCACCTTTGAAAAAGATTCAAGTGACCTGGGTTTTATTCTTGGCTCTGCCATTAACCTGCTGCGTGACTTTGAGCAAATCACTTCCCCTCTGACCACTTCTTTAGGCCTCTTCTATACCCAAAATATCAGAGGGACGCTAGGCTAGTTTAAGCAAGAGTTAAACTGATTTAGATGTGTCTACATTAGGGGCTTGCACTGGTTTGTTTTTACACAAGTATGGTGTACATTTCTTGATGTAGGAAAAGCCTTAGATTGGAAGCTCTTTGGGGCAGGGACTGTCTCTGTGTACAGCTCCTAGCACAATGGGCCCCCAATTTCAGTTGGGCCCTGTGGGTGCTACTGACATTAGAAATAATAATTATTTTCTAATATTTGTACAATTAAGAACCCTTAGGGGCTTTTCCACTGTCCGAGCCAGAGTGCCACACTTAAACAGACCATTAGTTTTTTCTGCTACGGCCATCTGCACACTATGTTCCAAACTTCACTAAACAGCTTCCCATAGGCTGCGAGCAAATCCAAGAGCGCAATTAGGCTGCACGGTGTCACTCAGCAGTGCCCCCTACAGATCTCATGAAGCCCCTTTGCGAAATGCAGCAGAAACCTCAGTGAAAACAATACATGCAAGTGACAGAGGCAGAGTGGAAATGACTTTTGCTCTATTCTATTTGTTAAAAAATATTTCCCCTGGGACTGGGACCAGAACGTGTTGGATTTAACAGGATACGTTCAGATTAAAAGGTTTTGTTACAGCTGTAACAAGCTTTCACAAAGGCAGTGACCCTAGAGACCTATATTTTATCTTAACTTTCCCTACTGCGTTAGATGGAGGGCTTGATTCTGGAAAAGAGTGGCTGAAAATCTGTGCTCCAGCACTCAACACCGTGGAGTAATGAGGGCTGAAAGCTCCAAGTCTCCATGAGAAACTGGAATAAACTGGGCCCAAAATGCTTGTGCGATAACAGGTTTTGGGATCATTTCCACCACCCTCTGTTTGTTTATTATGAATTATTACTATTTATTGTGATTTTTTTGGAAGCCAGTAGCTTAGCAACAAGCAATCTAAATCTAAACATGACACATACACACTATACCCTGGAAAAAACCTGGATCTTTTACAACAATGTCTATAACAGCATCACTTGGATAAACCAGCAATTTACTTGGAAGGAGTCTTTGCTTTCCTAGAATTCATGTACTAAGAGATAAAATGACCCCAAGTGATATGGCAGCCTTATAAATGCATTAACTCCTGCAGTGAAAAGCCAGCTACGCCATCCATTTGACCTAGAGCTGCGTGCAGCATGATAGGAATTAAGGCCCTCATCCAAACCCTGCTGATGTTATCGAGAGTCTTTGCAGAGAGTTTAATACGGCTAAATGAAATGTATACCTCTAGGAACGATGAATGTATGCTATCCTTACAGATCGAGGGAACTCGTTCCTGCAGAGCAGTGACTCTGAGAAAGATTTGGGAGCCACAACCATGAGCGCCCAGCGCAATGGTGTGGCTAACAGGGCTAGTGCAATCTCAAGGAGGTTATTTTACCTCTCTGTCTGGCACTGCTGTGACGGCTGCTGTGTCCAGTTCTGACAGCCACAATTTCAGAAGGATGTTCATAAACTGAAGAGCGTTCAGAGAAGAGCCGCAAGATCAACTGAAGGATTTGAAAACATGCTCAACAAAGAGAAGGTCAAAGGGTGACTTGATTATAGTCTGTACGTACCTACGTGGGGAACAAATATTTATTAATGGACTCTTTTGTCTAGCAGAGACAGGTCTCACCTGCTCCAGTGGCTGGAAGTTGAAGCTAGACAAATCCAGACTGGGAATAAAACATGAAGAGTAAAGAACCATTGGAACAATTTACCAAGGGTCGTTGTGGATTTTGCATCCCTGACAATTTTTCAGTCAAGATTAGATGGTTTTTCTACAAACTCTGCTCTTGGAATTATTTTGGAGAAGTTCTCTGGCCTGTGTTATACAGAACATCTAACTAGGTAATCACAAAGGTCACTTTGGCCTTGGAATCTATGAATCTTTAATGGGTGTTGGATCAGCTCCTGGTCAGCAGTGATTCCAAAGCAGCACTTAAACACGTGAAACTCAGGTCTGCCTCAGCTTCCAGAGCTGGGTGAACTATTTTTGGTAAAGAATTTATTTGACAGATGCAGCAGCCTCTTTTCTCTCTTCACAGATGATATACTCACAGATCACTTTTACCCATTTCTTCCTTATTTGGAATGGACTGACAGTGGATGAAAACAAATTTTAGACAAAAGTCCATGAGCAAACGGGCAATCGCTATTTGTGCTGTTTTGATTGCTCGTGTATGTCTTAGGATGTTTCTGTCCTCTACTGGAGAAGGTAAACTTTAGAAGCAGGAAGAGAAATGATCTGGGAATGCCATTAGCTATTCACATGGGCTGTGCAAATAATACAAACAACTTTTCAAAGTGACCATGGGAGCAACTCACTCAGATGAATGGTTCTGAATGAGCAGATAAAAGGGGCCACCAACCCAAGGGAAGATAATCAACAGGTTTTATTCACAAAAGCAACTGTAGAATGCTCTTTTGCTTTAATCACCCAGGTCTTTTGTTTGTGAAAGGCCTTGGTCTACAGGTGAGCAATTTTAAGTGAACAGAGACTCTGACAGCTTCCATTTCTCACTGGTCTTTCAGATGAGACTGAAAAGCCAGGTCCTGAGAACTTATAGGAATTAAAGGCCCCGTGGGACTTTGTGCAGAGTAGAGATCCTGGCCACATTTGGAGCATCTAACCCATTCCACTTTCCTAAATGCTCTTGTCACTCTCACTTGGAGATGAGGATTCTTCTTGACTTCTTGTCCTAAACTACTGCTGTTAACAGCTGCCATGTTTCACTCTTGAGGCAGCTGCATTTCATTGCTAGAGGAAGTGATCCATAGGGCTAAATTTTCCATTCTGCTTCATCAAATGGAAGGGGCTTAACCAGCTGGAATCTGGCCATGGACCATGAAAGGAGTAGAGCACTGTCTTTATCGCATATTCCTTGCTGCCGTCACCCTCCGGAAGATCCTCTCTCGAAGCTCCATGTGGTCGGATATCTGCTCTCCCAGGCATGCTCCACTGTGGAGCTCCCATTGGCGATCTGCTCAGGAGTAAATGCTGCTTCAGTATTAACTTCCTTCTTGGGTGAGATAGCCAAGAAGGAGATGTTGAATGAAGGAAGGCAGAGCAGCTATGCACAAGCATAGGAGTTGGGGTGACTCATCTCATGCTTTCAGTGGGCTTGCATAGGACAGAAAAACCACCCCCATTCACTCCACCCTGACGGACCAGGGAGAAAGGAACTACACAAAGCAGAGATGTTGTGGAGCGCCCGGGCAGCAATTTCCCCAGCTACTTTGCTCTCAGCAAGTGTTCACATGCACTTTGCTCGCTGGAGGCCTTTTGGCTGGCCGGGAGAATACCGGTGAGGTAACCAGAGTCACCCACAAAACACCATGGAGTCAGGCCTGAGGCAACTCCACTGGAGCAACTGGAGTGACACCAGGGATGAATCTGGCCTGGAGTAATTAACTTCCACTTGCCACGCCTGCCAGCAGGGAGCTCAGCGTTAACACCTTTCTCCTCCAGTAGAAGAAGCCTCTCGGCACCAGCTCTCCCCCTTTCCCCACAGCCCGGAGCTCTAGTCCAAGTCCCGGTGTGACACCTGAACCCACTGTGACCTCCCAAGCCCTGCAGTGAGGGATGTTGCTAGCCAATGAGTCATGTTGACTCTGGCTTGAGTCTCAACGGGCCTCTTCTCTCGTTGCGGAAAAACCCTGTTCACTCAGCCAAGGATGTGCTCAGCTCAGAGGGCCCTGAATTCACCAGGATAAGCTGCCTGCCTTGACCTGTGCCTGCATTTGTGCGAGAGAGACACAGCCCCAGCGAGGTGGCCGTGAGGCACTGTATTGTCCCAGGTAGAAGATGCCTCCATTCTACTCAGTGCATACACCCTGCATCGTTAACTGGGATGGTGTAGACAGATCCCCCCCTCCAAGCGTGCTGGCCCCTGCCCCTTCCTGCGTGGTCTTTCCAGGGTGGGGAGGGGGTGAGCCCCCCTTACTCCCAGTGAGAGGCATTGTTGGCCTTCAGCCTTGAACCATCCACGCTGAACCCTAAAGGAAATAGCCACCATGATCAGAAATTTGTTTCTCTCTTGCAGACAGACCGTGATCCGTGATCTCACACGTCCTGCACAGTCAGGTCAGGTCAGAACATGGCAGGGAGGCTCCCAAGGAAAACCCACCCTGCTGCAGAACATGCTAAGATTGACTCACTGGGTGGGTGTCACCCCTGAACCACAGACCCAGAATGATGCTTCTGGAGCTGGGGCAGGGGGGTAGCACCTTTCAGCTGGGATCTAAACCCCATGGGTGGCCTTGGCTATTTCTGGTTGATCCCATGGTACTTTGAGATGGAAGGATCTTACCTCCAGCTTCTTAGTCAGACTTCAGCTTTGGACATTAGACACTGACCACCCACAAGGATCCCAAAGCCATTTGCAGGCATGATGTACCACAGGCAAGAGATTTCACCCACCATTGAAATGCAGCCTCCTCAAAGGTGGAACATAGCAGCTGCGGGAGGCCCTGATTCAGCTGAGCACTGAACCACATGCTTAACTTTACGTATTCAAGTTGCCTCATTGAAGCCAACAGGTCAACGCACGATAACACCACCACCCAATCAGCTGGGACATTCGCTATCCAGTTGTAGCTACAGGAAGAAGATAAACAGATGAACTATAGTTCCCCAGATTGAAATTTGCCAGGATACTGACCATTGCAGACAAAGCTTCTCCTTTCTCATTGCCTGGTTCCCTCTACCAATTTCATTAACCACTAGGTTATTTTGCCAGAATATATTTCCCTTTACCCTCCCCACTCTCACTCAGCTAAACAAAAAAACTGTTGTTTCTAGTGTATTAAAAGTCACGTTTGTTTTGATTGGCATATGTTACAAGATTCATACCAAGGTAAAGATTCAGCCAAAGCCCCCTAAAAGTCCATCATCATCCACTCACAAACAATGCTGAAATCCTCACTAACACTATCTATTGCCTATTGACATCATTCCAGTTACTTACAGGCACAGAAATTATTCACATAACTCCAGCCCTGAAAGTAGGATCAATGGAAAAACTGAGAAGGCGGTGATGAGATTTCAAGGCCAGGAAAACATTATTTTTTCTGTCTTTATTAACGTTGTGGTTTGCTGAATTGTCATATAACACAAATCACATTCATGGCATTCGCCTGTATTTACAACAAATGCCTCCTGTGGATATTAAATGTCTTCACTTCATAATTTAACCCCTGCAAAAGCTACTTCTTGCCTTGTGTACTCCATTGAAGTGAGCACTGTCTTCTAGCCCATTGAAACATGGTGCATATAGCTATGATTCTGGTTTCTGTGTACTTTTAAATATGAGTAGCCTCTCTGGGCACGGGGCAGCAGTGGAAGGTGAGGGGCTGAAAGAGCATATCTTAAAGAGTGAGAGACACGTTCCACAGTGTCCCTCATGGAGACTTTATATTTGTTCTTTTTCAGTTTTCTTTTAGCCAAGATTACTTTTGTTTTAAATGAAAGTATATGTTCGGTCTTTGTCCACAGCAGGTGTAGATAGGTGAAAAACGCATACGCCACTGATGTGAGCCCCCCTCTGTGAAAATCCACAAAGGATATGAGTAGTGACAGCCCTCTGCTACAGAACTGGAGCTGTTTAGCTGAAGAGGCAGCAGCTTATGCTGGTAGCTCCGGTGGTTCAGTCCCTGGTGTGTTAGCCAAGAAAGTGGCAGCTGTCCAAAAAACTTGCAACTGAATATTCTGGGTGAAAGTTCTTAAAGAAGCCTCACCAGGCCTGTATCCAAATGCAGTGCCATGAGGTGGCTGCACATCTACCACTGTTCATTGTGCCGATAGCTGGGTCCAACTGCACCGCTACAGGGGGGCTACAAATACATCCCAGTAGGCTGTCGTTTCTTCATCTCGCAGATGCCAGGTAGGGCTAAGCCTGGTAGGACTTGGATGGGAGGCCTGCAAGATAAGTGCTTCTGATGTCCTGAGGATGATAATCGTGAAGGAAGCCACACATAAATATCCTAGCATAACAGTAATACGTTTTCCTTCTGTAGCGTTGTTTTCATTTAGAAGGTTTCAAACCTCTTTATGAAGGTGAGTTAATATGATCATTGTCGTTTCACAGAGAGGAAAACTGAAGGCAGAGAGGTGACATGAGCTTCCCAGGATCAGACAGACGGTCAGTGGCAGAGCCAAGGTCTCCAGATTGCTAGGCCATGCCTGGTCCAATGGGCAGCACGACCTGTCTTGCATGAGGGATGGGATGTTAACTTCATTGCAGTGGCCAAAGCCTGGCTTGCATGATTAAATTTTGCCAAGCCAAGAATACTATAACTCAGCTGATGGCAGCTTTTGTCTCATCCAGGCATTTTCACCAGAGAAGATTGTGCAAAATCTACCTCCAACTGACACAGAAGCTTTTGTGCTTCGGTGTACTGGCACCTTGAACTCTGGCGCCATTCCTCCGTCTCCCAGGGTCATCCTGAGTGCCAAACGCAGAGGCAGCCAGGAACTCAAGTTCTTTGCTGAATGCTCACTCACTGATTCGTTCCCCGACTGAACAATACACAACTGGTCAATGGGAAATGGTATTCCTCTTCACTTCCTGTCCCAAACTCTTGTCAAACAGCTGTCACTTGGGGAAGTTGGCGAACACTTTTGTGTGTAGATAGGCAGTTCTAAATTGCTTTTTGATCTCATGGGATGAAAAGTGCTGATAAAATATTATAATCTAGGATTTGTCTTCTTTAGTGCTTTTCTCTCTGTGATGGCATAACCCCTTTGCAGCCAGGGGAGTTACACCAGAGATAGACTTGACCCATTGAGCCATCGGGTATAAATTTGGAGTTGTTAGTACATCCAGAGGTGAAGTAAGGACTTAGCAATCAGGGCCCGAACACTCTAAAACAAACTAAAACTTTGGTTTCTGCCCATCCACACTGAATCGCCCCACCTTGTTTAAAACTGTTTTGCTAAGTCAGTTAAAGTCCCGGCATGAACAGACCCTAAATCTCTGTCTTCATCTGCTCTGTCTGCCTTAGCAGAGGAAGCCAGAGTTGTGTGCTGGTCAACCGGGGAGTGAATCCGTTGAGTGACTACTCAGGAATCAACCTCGGTCCCTGGCTGCCTCTGCGTCTGGCACACCGAGATGCTCCTGGAAGACAGAGGAAAGGCGCCAGAGTTCAAGGCACCAGGTACATCGAAGCACAAAAGCGTCTATGTCAGTTGGAGGCAGATTGTGCGAAATCGTCTCCGATGAAAATGTAGCCGTGATGAGACAAAAGCTGCCGTCATTTCCTGGGGTCCTGAGGCACCCCGGCAGCAGGTGCCTCAGCAAAATGCCCAATCCACCAGCTAAAAGGACATGAAAAGCTGTGGTGAAGCACTGCAGTGGATCTGAACAGGGGTTTGATTTCTGCTCTTTGCCCAGCGGTGGCCGTGACTTGGCAGCAAATGTGTACCGTTCGGCATCACAAAAATGTCAGCACAGAAGGCAGCTCGAAAGTTCCATCCCCTCCGCCTGGCTCATCCCCTAATAGGTCACATATGGGGCTGATATGGAGTTCCTTGGTTGTATTTTTATGGCGTTTTGATTCCGTGTTCTGTAGTTGTTTGTGTACATAAATATAGAACTGAACTTGGACGGGCGTTCATCCTGGCAAGCGACCTCTTGGCAGTGCTGACAGGCTGCATATCTACCTTCTGAGCTATGAATGGGTGGGTCTTTGCAATTCCCCTCCCCAGGGCCAGCAGTCCTTGGAAGGGTCCTGCACAGTTAAACCTAGAGCAGGGTCCTTCTCTGGTTTGATTTTTGTCTCCCTGCACACTGCATGAAAGCAGCTTCCGCCATCCAATTTCAATAACACTAGAGACGGCCTCCAACCAATGCCTCTGAGCCCCGGGATGGAAAAGATAGGTTGAATTTCACATCTGGCTCCTCTCCTTCTCATAGGGCGGACCAAAACCCTGGAGCTCTGAGATGTTAGACCTTGAGTATGATTTTGCTGTGGAGAAAACTCTGCAAAATGTTGCTATTTATCCTCTGGGAAGATCCATCATTCTAGGTATCCGGAGTGCTGTCCACCGATATCCTTGTGATAAGAAGAGCCACGAATGGGCAGCGATCGCATTTCGGAGCTCTGCTTTTTGCGGCGTCTACAATTCTACTAGCTTTTCCAGGAGAACACGGCCCAAAAGGGGTGGCACTGTAGGATCCCCCCCAGTGTATGTGTATAATGCACCCAATATGGTCCAGGCATCACTGCAGTGAGGTGAATAACAATTCTCAGTGGTATAAAGCACTTTGCGGTCTACGTTTAAAAGCCTTGCCTATGTGCTGACTATGCCTATGTGTGACTCACCCTAGCTCACGCAGAGAATCGATCAGAGCCAGGGAAAGAAACAAGACTTCCAAGTCCAATGCCTGATTTACTGGAGCATAGAGGCCTTAGCTTTGGAGACCTTTCCTTGTTTCACTGCCAGATCAAATCCAGCCTTTAGCCCATAGTGACTGTTAGTTTTTACCAGCTGAGGGTTGCTCCGAGACGTCTGTGAAATGAGTTGCCGGTCTCAGATCCCATCCAAATTCAGATCCCTTCCAAATTCATCCCCCTGTAAGTCCCCTGAAGCCAATCATTCTTATTATTTGTATCAAAACAGTATCTAGAGGCTGTAGTCTGGGATCAGGGCCTCGTTGTGCTAGGAGCTGTACAAACACATAGTAGAGACAGTCTTTTCCCCAAAGAGCTTACAATCCTAGTGATTGCAAGACTATAACAAGGAGTAACGGGATGAAACTAAACAAAGGAAAATGTAGTCTGCCAAAAGTTTCTTGCATGAGTTCTACAGTACTATGGAAAAGTCTCCCAAGAGGGAGGGTGGAAACCTAGCATCTGATATAATTAGAGCAAGACTGGACCTACCACTGGTTTATATATGGCAGGGAACAATTTGACCCTATGACTTAACATGATCAGGTGACTTTATCTTCTTGCCCCTTGTCCTTTAGGGGATAGTTTGTGAAATCTCTTGCCTCTTAGGGCCTGCGTTACACAGTCTATTAGGCTCAGTCCAACACAAGCCGTCAACACAGCTAACTAGAACCACATGTCACCATCTCTTGAAATTTCCTGCTACGCTCTAGACCTGAGACGTATGAATGGGGTGGAGAAGCATCTGAACTCATGGGAGTGGATACAAACTCCTCTTCAGAGTTTCAACCTCTTCTCCTAAATCATCTTCAGGTCTTTGTTCCTCACCAAAAACCTAGAAGACAAGCCAAGGGATAGAATTGCCTCTTCCTAATGAAATATGAAATCGTTTTCTTGTGTAGCTTCGGTGGAACGTTCCTCACCTTGAACGTTCTCCAACGCAGTTTGGGGGAGTTTACCAAAGCATGGACAGAGCGGCAAGGTTTCTTTAACAGTATGTGTTTTTCTTTCTGTGAGGAGCTGCAGAGGCGAAAGAAAGAGATTTTTCCCCCAGCATTTCCAGTGTTCTTTTTCCATTTTGATTTATTCTTCTTCTCCACGGTCTGCTCTTAAAGCTTGTATCTATGAAGGGTAAACGAAGGATAAAATGTTTAGATTTAGATATTTAGTGAGTGCTTTGGCAAAAAATTGCTAATGCACTTTTTGCTGTATAAACCAGGGAGCAGAGGTAGATAGGTGAGTTTACCTTTGTGTGTGGTGTTGGTGGGACAAATCCTGGAATACTGACGCTCGTTCTGGTGGCCACATTTTTAAAAGGATGTTGGAATTTGGAGAGGGTGCAGAAAAAAGCCACAGAAAATACTGGCGGCCTGAAGAACATGCCTTACAGAGGGAGATTTGAAGAGCTACATCTATTTAAAGATTGAGAGGTGACTTAAATGCGGTGTCTAAGGACTTTCACAGGGAGAAAACACCAGGTACTAAAGGGCCTTTTTTGATCTAGCAGAGAAAGGCAGAACAAAAACTAATGACTGCAAGCTGAAGCCAGACAAATTCAAACTGGAACTGAGGTTCAATTTTTTTAACAGTGCGAGTGATTAACCATTAGGTGAAACGACCAAGGGAAGTGATGGCTTCTCCATCTCTCTTCAGAACAAGACTGGGTGCCTGTCTGGAAAATACACCTTAGCTAAACACAGATTATTTGGCTCCACCCAGGGTAACTGGGTGAAATGGAAAGGCTATGAGAAACAAGAGGTCAGACTAGATGATTTAATGGTCCCCCCGGCCGTATACGCTATGAAATATGAAATCTGCATGTAAGAGTTCCTCTCTGCTCACAGGTGTCATGTTCTCAGACCTGACTGAGAGCCTCTGGAGCTGGAGGCGTACATTATGGATTGGGATTTTTCCTCAAGGCCCTCTGCTTCATTCCAGGCTTGTGCAAATAGAGGTCTCAGAGGGATCCCCAGTCCTGTTTCTGTGCATGAGGGATTGTTTAGAGGAAAAACTACGAAGCAGAGATTCAAAGGCCTCTGTTTGTCTTGGCTTCCTCCCCGTCTTCATTTTCATTAATAATTTGACAAACTCTCACTTCGCCTGATGTCGTTCCAAATGAGGAGGGCTTCCGGCCAACGGGGCAGCCATTATTTAAACCTTAGTTATTCCCTTGCGAAACCTCCTCAAAGCCAGGCCTGCTCACCAGATTTCTGTTCATCAAACAGCTGTGTTGTGACTGGCTGGCCTCCGCTGAGGTGCAGAAGAAGAGCGGCCAACGTTCAAAGAGAGGTAGTTGGAGACTGAGAGAGTCTCACCTCACTGGGTGGGTGGGTGGGGAAAATGGCGGCTTCTAATCTAGGTTGCTATAAATAACTCACTTGACACTGTTGCACAATAAATGTCTTGGCTGCACCCCTGTGTTTATTGTGTAAATCAGCAGCTACTTAGCTCTCTGCACCATTTATTGAGAGAGAAGGATGTGTCAGCCAGGCAAGCTTTTGGCAGGTAACCCTACTCGATCTCCAGCATGGTTGTGGTGGTTATCTAGAAGGGCTTGGAGTGGAACTGCCGGTGAAAACTGCCGGACTCTTGACTATTTACCCGCAGAACCAGGAGAGCATGGGATGCAACACCACAAGACAGAGCAAGGTAGATGTGAAAGAGCCGATATCTCAGGACTCCAGTACTCCCCCCTCTCCTAAAACTGGAGGGAGGGGAGGTTAAATTATTTTGGTTCCACAACACGAAATTAAAAACTCCCGAGATGCATGGAAAGGCATGCCGGGAAAGAGAGTCTGGGCGCATCAGCATCCGCCTCAGAGCAGCAAGAGGCCACAAAAATTGTGAGTCTAGCTAGTGGAAGACAGGTCCTAGGAAAGGGGCAGCCACTCAGGGACTCTCCGGTCCAAGGATTCAGAGAAGTCAGTGAAAGAGCCGAGGAAGAGTCCTGCAAAGAGAGCTGGACAGCTGGGTAAGGTATCCTGAGGTGGGAGGGGGGAGTTGTTTTGGCTAGAAGTCGAGCCTTGAGTGGGACATTAAGGGACCATCAGAACTCAGATAGTAACTTTGAGGGACGAGAAGTGGGGAGAGTTTGCAGTCAGATCTGATGTCCCCTCCAATCTTTGGGCCCTGGACTATGAAGCACACCTCAGTTCTGCCCAAAGGCAGACACTTTCTCGGCTCTCAGATCCAATCGGAGCAACATAAAGCCAGCAAGCCTCTGAGTACGCAGGCCGATTAGTCATCTTTATCCAGCGACCGATACGTTCCCCTCCCAGTGGCTCCGAGCTGGACCCATCAGGTCTGTAACTCCCACCCGGGGCCATGGAAGGAGCTTCTGTTCCTCGCTGAACTCTCTCCTCACCCTTGCCCTGGCTGTCCATGCGCCCAGGCCATGTGACATGGAGCGGGGCCACAGGAGTCCCAAGGAGCTGAAGAGCACCGCCAAGACGTTGGCGGTTCACAGAGAGCTTCCTCGGCAAAAACAAATTTTATAAGGCTCTGACAGAGATAAAATGTTCCTCGGGGAGCCTTTAAAGAGGCCAGTTTGTCAAGAGGCCCATTTGACATAACTATTTTTAAAGGGCTCTGTTGCTTTTCTCTTGGCACGCGCCTCTTCCTCCACAGCAACTTGGCTTTGCTTTTTTAAACCCTGGGCAACATTTGAACTTCTTAGCACCGAGTCCACCAGCAAGGTTCCCGAGGAGGCATCTGCTTCCTAGCCTCTCCACTTGCTCTCAGAACTTCAGAGGAATCCTCTTAGGTGTTAGTGTTCTAGGTCTCTCTGACCTTGGCAGCCTGAATGATATCCTTGGACTATCCGCCTCTCATCCTGTGAGTTACTGGGTCTGGCAAGGCTTGTTTGTTTTCCAGCCCCTCGGGTATCTTTTTCAGTCTCCCAGATATCTGTATTCACCACTCCATCTGTCTCCTTCGTGAGCCTCCTGCAGTGTTTGTTTCCAAACCTCTCCAAAATTCCTTCCGCTGGGTTGTCCTGTTTTGTTTTGCCGAGGTCTCGGCCTCCACTGGAATGACCTGAGGCATAATGGGCTTGCTTCTAGCACTGACCTCGAACCTCTGATCAAATGATCCCATTCCCAGCCTCTATAAACGTTGGTCGGTGCGGGGGAAAGGTGGCGTTGTGGCGAAGACTTTGGTCTGGCCTTCTGGAGAAGTAGGCCCCATTCCCAGCTCTGCTACTGAACCCCTGTGTGAAGCTGAGTAAGTCACTTAAAATTGGGGGTAATCATCCTACCTTTGACTATATAAACTATGTGAGTCAGGACTCTATCCTACTGTGCCTGGCTCATAGCAGAATGGAACAGGTCTCAGCTGGGTCCTCTAGCTCCTGCCACAACACTGCTACATATCCACATCCCTAATCTCTTACATGCACTTTCTTCCCCCTTTAAAGATTCATAGAATCATAGAAGATTAGCGTAGGAAGGAACCTCAGGAGGTCATCTAGTCTGACCCCCTGCTCAAAGCAGCACCAACCCCAATTAAATCAATGGTGAATCCATGTTCCTGATCACCTTCCTCTCTTCCATGTTCCAATTCATTCATTTCTATCTAGGAGTATCAGAGTTGCCATTCCCAGTGCAAGTTATCTTGGTACATCCAGGTCCTGTTCCTGCCTCTGATAGCGGACTCTTTGGGGGGAAACAAGTATACAATTCTTGCTTTTCCAACTGTGCAAAGCTCCCCATTCCAGGGACTCTTTCTATAACCCAATTTATCCTAGCTAGAATGGCTGAGAAGACTATTTTTATTGAGAAAGGAGGGGTGGGGTGGGCCGGAAATCACCCCTGTGCGAAGGCCAACACAAAGTCTTGCTGGGCCTGTGGTGTATAGCAGCCCTGAGGCTGAATTTCACTCATATGTGTCCAATCCTTTCCTTGGGGTGTGTTACAAGATTCTCTGATTTCACGGCAAGCGTTTGGTAGTTGCTTTCCTTTAGAAGTTTGCAGACGGGCTGCATACAGTAAAGGGGAAAATTGCAAGGCTCGAGCCTTTCACTTTAGAAAAGTGAAACTTTCTTTTTGATATATTTCCCCTCAAAAACACAACGTTTATTTAACAGCGTCCCTGACTAGTGCTGGAAACCTGCTCTTTTTCCTCGGGAATTTTTCTCTGTGAAATACACTAAATAAATATAACCCAAGCGTACGTTTATAGCAAGACTATTAACTCCTGATGTTGAAAGAGAGCCATTCCTCTGACTCTCCTCTCATCAGCAATTTGTCACTGGTTTGTGTATGAAAAACCTCCATAGGATTGAGCGATGGAAACTGTTGTCCCTTCAGTTAATTGTACCTGATATTACAAATTCCACCCATTAATGGCTGCATTTTTTTCCCTGAAGTCCAGATGCTGGGGCTCTTTGGAAGGGCAAAAATAACACAGCCCTGCAGTGTCTTGAAGACCTTTTCCCTACAACCACTGAGCCTGTTGCATTAAATCCCAAATAAAATCTTTTTCAGAATCAGTCACACAAATAATTAGAGGTAGAACTGGCAGTGACATTAAGGTTGCCTAACACTTTCCGTTATAAGATCCTGTTTTTGGCTGCTTATAACTTTGCTATGTTCCCACCTCGCCCCAAGTATGCCCCTTCTTCTGAGGAGGGGGACATGGCCAGTCCTTCGTGACACAAAACCTAAATAGTGAATGGGAGAATTTGTCCTTTGTGCTTCTTCAAAGCAACCCACTGGAAGCCAGCAACTGAAAGCCATTTCCCTACCAAGCTTGAATTGCCCTCCACTGGGCACGCACTCAGCAGTTTGTTTATGTAGGGTTGCTCGCACACACTGATAAGCACTTTTTATTGTCAGAGCTGAGCAAAAGCAGCAAACATTGCTTCGCCAAATACCACACCAAACTTGGCACCTTTTCATTTCGGATCAGCTTTGCGCCGTTGTAGTTGAAATGTTCTGCAAAATGTTGGGGATATGGTTATTTGCAAGAATGAAAAATGGAGGGGAAGGGAGGAAAAATCCCTTTCACTCAATATCACGTGCTAGCAAGAAGCTCTCAACCAGAAGAGACAACGGTAGAATGGCCACCTTTGGTTTTTTTTAAAAATGTTTCTGGTCACTCAAGGGCTCTCAGCCATACCTGCTGGTGTGTTACGGTAGGGTTGCTCAGGGGTAATGGGCTTACATGTGTCTGACAGCACAGTTACTAAGAAATGGGCAGTGGAAATGAACTGCACAGAGAGCCTAAAGAATGAGATGCACTTTGCAAACAGGCCTAAGGATAAAAGATCAGCCTCCCAGACCCGAATGACTTCTCCTTAGCATCTACGCAACACAGAACAGATGAGACTTCCCAGCTGTTGGAGCCTAGGATCTTTAGAGCCTGCAAAAAATGCAGCAGCCAGAGGTTGAGAGGTCTGTCAGCTGAATTTGGAAATCTGTTGTGCCTCCATCCAGCGCACTGGCCTACTTCTATCTAGTTAACAACTCTCTCCAGTACCAGTTTGCCAACGGCTGCCTAAATAATTTCAGTCCCATTTATTTCCCAGGAGCAAGGGCCCGTTCCCACGGCCTCTGTGAAGTTCATTGGTCCCACTTGACCAGATGATTGAAACTAACACACTTGTGTGCGTGTGTGTTCGATTCTGTATGCACACGGCAGCAGATAGAAGTGGAGGCAGCGGAACGCGAGGAGGAGGAAGAGGAGAAGAAAGAAAAGGGAGTTGGAGAAGAATAATCTTTCACATTAACCCACGTTCCGCCGAGAGTTTACACTTAGTCAGATCAGGAACTCTGCTGCAAAGGAGTTTTGGAAACCACTGGCTGTCAAAGCAAACACTTCCCCCATTCCATCCTCACCTCAGTCACTGCAAACATCCTTCCAAATGGAGCTTTTTGACGCATATGCACAAGCTCTTTAAAAACTGGTAAACAGTATACAAATGGGGAAACTGAGGCACAGAGAAGTTATGGTTGAATATTTTTTAACAGTCACTATTTTGGGGGTCCTCAGTCATTGGAGGTCCCTGCCTCCAGACCGAGCACTCATGCACCCCACTGAAGTCGATGGAAGCAGAAAAGTTTGGCCTAAGCCATTCTGCTAACATCACACAGCCAATGAGTTGGGTAGCTGGGTCCAGAACCCAGTTCTACTGTCTCCCAGTCCTGAGCCTAAGTTTAAAAGGTAAAATATTCCAGTAAAGGGGTGTGATGGGTTTGATTTAATCCAACTATAAAAATAAAATGACCAGGAGACTTGCACAATATGGCTGGAACTCTTCAAAACGTAATCCTGGGGTCCTTAGCAGACAATGGATCTGCACTATGTTAAGGTGAATTTGCCCTCCCAGAGCAGCACAGAGGGACTTTAAAGATGCTCTGAAGGCACAGCTGAGAGATTCCCTTGGCATGGCAACACCAGTCAGTATGTCTCTCCTGAAATTCTCTCTCGCTCAGCCATTCCTTCTAGTTTAGAATGAGTTTTCCAACCCACAAGGTTTCAGATGGGGATCCAAGGAAATACCAAAAAGAAAACCATCAGAAAGTCAAAGGGAATCTAATCGTAAGGGTGAATGCATGGCCTGAGGCCACCTTTTTGTGTGAGCAAGCGTGAAGATGTTGAAACTATCCATCCATATGAGTGTAAAACTTGGCTGAATGCGTTGTGACACCTGTGAATATGCACACCACACCACACCCTGAAACCTACTAATAAATATATATAATACTTGTTTTACATTTTGGGGGGGGGGAATCTTTTTTACATCAGCAGCAGCATTTTCTCAAGTCATAGGTTCCAAAGCCAGATGCATCAATGTGATAATCTAGGCTGATGCCTTGCATAACACAAGCTGTAGAATTTCACCCAGTAATTCCCACACCAAGCCCTTAACTTCTGCGTTCTAGTGAATCCTATAATAACAATGGCTGGAAGTTGAACCTAGACAAATTCAGATAAGAAATAAGGCACAAATTTTTATCAGTGAGGGTAATTGGACATAGGAACAGCTCACGAAGGGTCATGGTGGAGTCTTCATCACTGGCAATTTTTAAATCAAGACTGGACATCCTTCTAAAAAGTCTGATCTAGTTCAAACAGGAATGAGTTCAGGAGTGGCTGATGGATCTCTGGCTACATCATCACTGTGGTCTTCTGAGACTGAAAATGTCTTGTTTGACATCACGGGGCAAAGGAGACGCTCATTCTCTCATCTTCTAATTTTTCTGAAGTTTTAAAAAAACCAATTGGTTGTCTGCCCGTTGTCCTCATTATTTAGCATTTTCTCACAACTGCCTTCTAGCTGGGGCCAGGGTCATGGTACACTGGTATGTAAATACTTTAAACGGACACAAGCCTAACTTTTTAAGTCCAGATGGATCTGAGCCAGAAAGTGTGAATGTGATTCCAGAGTTTCAAGGTTCTGGTCTGGTCCATTATAGAGACTCCGGGCAGGATCTGGATCCCATCCACATCTTTCATTTGGGCCTAGCTCAGCATTCGTGGTTCTACAGTCACGGCTTTAAAACCTGGCTCAACAATTTTTGTAAAGAGCTTTTCCAGGATAAATATATTTGCTTGAACATAAACTGTGACACTGTGTTTTTGAGAAGGATGATGCATGAAGCAGGGTGAAAAGTGACTTGTGATCTGACATGGGGCTGTCTGACTGCAACACACAAAATGGTAGCATCTCTCTGGCAGATAACATAACATCTCATCTAAAGGACTGAATGCCAGGACGTGCTGAAAGGAGCTGGGATGATTTAGTTGGGGTTGGTGCTGCTTTGAACAGAGGGTTGGACTAGATACCTCCTGAGGTCCCGTCCAGCCCTAATATTCTAAGATTCTATGATTCTAAATTAGTCTTTGGAACTAATTAGCAAAATTAGCCCATCTGCTAATCTTAGCCGATGTTTTCATTATGATGATGATAGATTGCTTAGAAACAGAGCTGGGAGTCACACTTAAAGTTAGGTTCTGTTTTTCGCAGTTTAAAAACAAACAGCCTAGGAAATTACATACCAAAAACTGGATTAAAGAACATTAAGACTGCAAAGTCAAGCACTCAAAAGTTACAAAACACCAAAATGAAATTGCCCATGTCCTCTGAAGTCAGCCCCTGGATATGTATGTGTTATGATGTACTCGTTATTTACAGGATCCAATTCTATTTGTTCTACAGGCCCCTGGCCTGATTCAGCGCGTGGGTTGGACAGTGAATAAGGCAAGAAGAGAGAGGATGTTTTTTCTTGTTTAGGGCACTGGACAGGACCCAGGAGAGCCAGGTTAGGTTCCTGTCTCTCTCTCAGACTTGCTATGCAATGTTGGGTAAGACTATATCATTCAGAATGAACATACACACAAAGGGATACACACAAAGCAGTGGGTGCCCCTCGCTAGCTGTGAGCCACGCGTCAGCCTAGGTATAGCCGGCTGGGGACCTGACCGTGTCTTCTAGTGGCAGAGTTACCAGGTCCCATACTGGTGCTTGCTTAATTGTTAGATGGGTCTTCTACCCTGGTGGCTCTCGGGTGCTCTGGAGGAGGGGCAAAGGCTGTTTTTCTCCTATTCCCTCACTAGCAAAGCCATATGACATGGTGCAGGTATTTGCTCATAGAAATTAGAGAGCTAAGTCATTGATTACAGGGTTTCTCCAGCTGTTTTTGGTCTGTGGGTCACTGCCAGACTAGACCCCTCCTTTGCGCCCCTGGCTTCTCCCAGAGTTTCAGTCCCTGCTCAGCTTGGTGCACAAAGTGTTGCATTTTGTGGGCCACCAGCACAGTTTCCTCTGACTGCAGACCATCATCTGAGCCCCATGTACTGGGTCCATCCCCTTCCCATCAGCTCCATTCCAGGATGGCTCCCTTCAAGTGTCTTTTCTTATAGGGATGCATTAAAGGGTGGATATGAGATAAGAACCATCCTGAAACCAGACTTTTCGGGGAGCTAGAAAGAGGGGTTTTGCCATTAGAAAGTTCTATTAAACTGATATTTCCTCTTTGCCTGCACCACCTAAATTCTCACGGCCACGTTTTCAGCTAGTGTACATGGTCCTCACTCCTCTGAAGTAACCGGACACAGGAGCTCCATTGCAGTCAACTGTGCTGTGATTTACATCAGCTCAGGATCCGCCCTTTGATTTTGCTGGGGCAGAAACAAAAATATAATGAAAGAGGCCGTTCTCATGAGTTCTGTCCCCAGCCAGGATTGGGTACGGCTGGAAATCTCACCATTGACCTTGGTCCCCTGTAGATCTCTAGAAACAAGTGGCCGTGGGTGCCTTTGGAAACATCTGAACTCCTAGGTGTTTATAACCACCCTGAGCTTCTGAAGTTCTACCATAGCCGTTCTGAATTAATATTTCTAACCAGGCAGGATTTCACAGCCTTTAATTGGCAGTTCCACCCTCTGAAGCCTGCTGTGACCAAAACAGGTGCAGCTTTCTTTCTGAATTGATTACCCCCAATTATTTCACTTTATTATATGAAACCTGAGGAAAAGATGAAGTGCTTCGAATGCCTGGCTGGCTGCCACTTCCAGCGCCAGCTCGATCGTTAGGAATTACAAATCGACGCTGGCTGTCTTCGCTGGCAGATTGTACTGTACAGCGGGAAGATTTATGTGCCCGCGGAGCCAGCGCTGATGGAATAAACGAAACTGGGCATGAAAAGGAATAAAGATTTACTCTGTATTTGAAATGCTTTGCTTCAAGGCCTCATGGAAAAGTGTGAAAAACATTCCGTAGAGAGGCAAATGTCTCCTGTGTCCCTAACATAAAAAACTTCATTAACTCAATATTAAGGCTGCTAGATTACATCCCACTCCCTGAATCTTACAAAAAACAGCTGGGAAAGAGCATTGCATTGACACCATGTAAACGTGCCAAGGGCACTAAGGTTGCCAATGAACACTGGATTCTAGAGATGGGTCTGAAACAAGACCCAAGAAGCATGCAGGTGTTTGAAACCTGAATCCAGATCCAGATGTCACAAGTTGCCCCCCTCTTTAAAAAGCGCCAGAGGAGAAAGCTGGATGTGAACAGGTTCATCCGTTAAGGCATTTAAAATCCAGATCAGCACTTTGCAAGTGAGCCCGTTTTTAATGTAGTGCAAAATTTTGTCCCCACACAGAGATGGGCCAAAAAAGAACAAGGAGGAAGACTGCTGCATTGGTGTCTCTTGTCTTGGTTTTCTCTAACCAACCCACCCGTCATCTGGTTCTTCCAGTGTACTAAACAAGAAGAAACTTTCATATACTATGTTTCTCAATGTTTCAAAGTCATGAAAAGCAATCAGGGGACCATGAAAACTTTTTACAATTCTAAAGCAAAGAAAATAACATTTTCCTTGTATTCTTCTTAAAATTCTTGAGTTATTCTTAGAAAGACTTTGGATTGGCCGAGACCTTTCGTGGCCGTGAGGTCAAATGTAGTAGTAAGTAGTACTAGGTCTGTTATGTAGGCTGATCACAGTTATCCCTGATGCGTTTTTTACTCTTACTTTTATAGCAAATGTAAGGGGCTTTTGAAAAGTTTTCACTTTTTAATAATTTAATAGCAACAATTTTGAGTTGTTTAATGACAACTCGAAATGGAGGAGAGACACTGTACTCAAATATATAGTACTTCCACCCTAAACCTTCTACCAGCCTGATTTACAGTGGGTTTTGCCGGAACCTTTTTGCACTCTCCAGTACCTCACATCCAGTCTCAGCTCCTGTGTTTACTGAGACGTAATGCTAATCAGGACTCTGGGGTGGTCTCTTGCTGTTATGAAAAGTGATATGGGATCTTTATATTCCCCCAAAAGAGCAAGGATTTAATGCTTTATGTCTCATCCAATGAATGATACCTCTAGCCCTGCTGTACCTCTAGCACTATATTGCAGCATCAGATTGGGACTCCAAATGGGATTTGAACCTATAATTTACAGTTTCATCAACAGGCCTGAGACATCACAATCCAAATTCCTTTCTGGGTAAATAATTAATAACAGATCATTTCTTGGATGAACTATGTTTCCCTTTCTGTTCTCAAAGTTTCTCAGAAGTAACGTGTCATTCAAAATCATTTGTGAAGTAATTTCAATGACTAGTTGTTTTTCCGTAGCTCGTTCATGGACTGTCTGCTGTAAGAATTCAATCTTTGAAATTAGAGCTCTTGTGATTGAACACTTGGATCACGTGGTTAGTGGGTGAGAAGCAGGTTGCCAATGGGAATACTCAGGTTTATGAATTCAAAATGTGCTCTCCATAAATGTCCTTTAGAATAAAATTCCCATAGAATACATTGCTTCTTGTGAATAAAGGATCTCCTCTTAGTGCTATGCAATTCAATGGCAAAACTCCCATGGAATTCAGTGGTGGAGGATCAAGTCTACAATCATTTGCTGGAGCATTAGTGGGAAGCCAAAAGGGGATATACTCAAAGTGACTCTGCAGAACAACGTAAACGAGCATGCACAGAAACACATTCACCAATTCCCTTGCCATAACTCGTGTGAATACAATGGAGACACACCATGGATGAATCCTACACACAAACCAGCAAGTCACACTAGCATGCAACTCATAGAAAAAATTGTAAAAGCCATTTTTTTTCTGTGTGAACGACAAATTAGTATTGACTGTGTGTACAACAATTAGATTCTACCAAACTATTAAAACTTCATGGAAAACCTTGGAAAGCATTCTACTTTTGAGCACTGAACTTTACAGCATTATTATTCTTAATGCCATTGTTATTTAGTGGTCTTAAAAGGATATTCAGGTGTAGTGCTCAAAAGCCAAAAGAGACCAAAATTAAGGATGCCCATGTAACCTTAACTCTGCCCCTCCTTACAGTACAATCTAATAACATGATTACATATTTGTTTCAGAGGGATACCTAGCTAGCTACACATACGTACATGCTGCAGTAATCATAGTAGTAACAGACGTACTAACAGTAGTAGTACATAATAGTAGCAAGAGATGTTAGTTCCATTGGTTAATGCACTGCTGGAGGGTACGCAGATAACACTGTGGTGAGTGTGCTATAAGAGCCTATATAGAATAAAACAATGCAGCAATGATGTATTACGTTGGAGAGAGCAGCTATTGATTTAGCTGGGCCACTGCTGATCCATACAACCCAGTGTATGTGCATGGAAGAAAGTTATGGGGTTCCTGCATGCAGAAAAAGAGAGAGAGAGACATGGGGTGGGATGAGTAATAAACAAGGGTTTTATTGTCAGAGGCACCCCAGACTTAGGAAGGGGCTTTTCTGCTATGAGTGGCTAATCTCAGCTTTCACACGCATTCAAGCAGCACAGCTGCCCACTGAGATACACAAAGGCCTCGGCACCCATCTAACCTTCCCCAAGTGTAGCATTTGGAGATACCCATGGGGAGAACCAGCTGCTCTCACCAGCTACTGATGGCTCAGTGGGCTTGAAATGAAAGGCTTTGATCTGAACGGGCATTTCCCAGGCTCCTGTGGGCAGCCACACTCTGTTGCCACAGGAATGACATCATAGGGGAGTCACACTGGTAACCTGTGGCAAAGCCCAGGAGCAAAACCGTTTCCTCTCCTGCTTTAACGCTTTGGAAACTGCCCTCGCTATGACGGGTAAGTCTCCCGAAGTGCGAACGTGCCACACTCTTGGGGGTTATTACTGCTTTAGCAATCAGCAACTACAGGTCACATTGGGAGGAGGCAGCTCCCAGCCACAATACATCCAGGAGTTCTAGAAAGCGCCACCTCCCTTTAGCAAGGTGCATTGTGGGACGAGGCAAGTGACCCGGAAGAGGAAGGATGCTCCAATGGTTAAAACGCCAGCCAGCAACTTGGGAGACGGCAATTCAATTTCCTGTCCTGCCAATGGCTTCCTGCGTGACCTCGAGCAAGTCATTTAGCCCATCTGTGTCTCAGTTCTGCATCTGCACATTGGGGCTAATGCCCTGCCCTGCTTCACAGCGGTGTTGGGAGGGTAAATGCATTGAAGCCTGTGAACTGCTTTGAGATCTTTGGTGAAAAGCACCTCCTTCTTTGAGAAGTCAAGCGTACAAACCAGAGCGCCAGATTCCTAGCACACAGGATCCAGATCCAAATTCGGCAAACTGGCTCTGGCTTTGCAATGGATCCAACCAAACTCTTGGATAGAGTCACCCCTCAACATGGAGCCTTCTGAAGCCAGATGGGAATCAATATTTAGGGCCAGCTCCTCAACCAGTGTAAATTGGAGTAGTGCTGGTTTACATCAGATGGTGTACGGTCTGGTTCAGTGTGTATAGAGTAAAACTCTTCTTGTTTTTAAAGCAGCCTATAAACTGGCTTCATTGTGATCTCTCTGTACATCACCTCCCTCGAAATCTAGCTCTGCTACAGAAGGGAATAAGAACAACTTCTGAAAGTGTTGTGGTGATACAGGCCAGACGCTGAGCGAAGGCTCTTTAAACCCAGAGTAACTGCAAATCCAGAGCTCAGCCCAAATCCTCGTTAACTTCAGCTGGAGGTTGCCTGGAGTAAACTCCCCAGCCTTTCGCCCATGGACTTTGACAGAGTGGCTGAGATTGACTCCAGAGTAACTGAGAACCCTTCCTCAAGCAAAATGCCCATTGACTTCCCAGAAAAATGATTCTGATGGGAGTTTGAACTGCCAATTGGCCTCCGGGGTCAGCCCATTGTTACTGCAGAATGTAGGTGACTCTAGCCCGGTGAATTACGTCACCCAGGACACCTGGTCTGATTAGAAACCTCACCTGTGTAGAAAAGGGTGAACTCACCCCTGCTTTAGGCAGCCGTGACTCTGGTAGTTTCAATGGAGTAGTTCCCCTTTACGCCACAGCAAATTTGATCCCCAGGGCCTGATTCTCCCCCCACTCGTTCAGGTTTTCCTCTGACGTAATTCCACTGGACCAGCTCCTCAGACAGCTCCACTGAACCGAACAGAGCTATGAGTGGAGGGTCTGCTTCAGTGCCTTCCAAACGCTCACTCGTGTTTTACACCCTGGTGTGAGCAAGAGGAGAATCAGGCAGCACTGAACGTGGACAGAATGAGCACCTCCTCCTGCAGGCAGGCACTCAAACGCATTAAAGGGACGGGACCTTCCACTGAAGAGCGAAACAAAGTAAAAAGCCAGATGCTTTTATCGGGAAGGAAAGAAAAGTCTTTTGACCTGTTAGACAGTAGTACAGAGCCGCGCCAGCTGACGGGCAATGGCGTTTCTTGAGATAAAGAAATAAAGAAAAATGACTTGTGCTGGGAAACGCCAGGCTGTAATCACTGGGACTAAGCAGAGGGCCTTTTGCACAGTGTCGGTGCTAAACGCATAGGGCTAAATCCTTCTCTCTGTAACTCGACTGGAGTCAGTGGTGGTGAACCAGAAAGGGATCAGGTCCATAGCACATGTGTTTATGGCTCACAGCTCGCCCTGTATATCAGTCTGTGCTCCCTGCAGACCCTGCAGAAATTGAGCTCCTGCTCCATGGCTTGCCACCGAAAAGCCAAAATGTTTTGAGACATTCTGATTAGGAACCAAGCCACCGACCTCAATGTTACCGGGTTTCAGGCAAGACTTCCTTTCTGGCTTGGCTTCTCTTGAGTGGCCTGAGGTCAGAGACTGTCATTGTGGTTCTGAATACAAAAACAGGGAGAAAGACCAGCTCCCTGCAGAATGGCAGCCACGAGAGCTACTGGAGCGAATGTGAGGTGAAGTGAAGGATTTGGATTCAGCCAAACTTTGCTCTTAAGACCTGGCACCAAAGGGCCTGGTGGGTGGGGGTGAGTTTCTTTCCTCTGCCTGTCTTAAAGTTTCTGTGTGGCCATTGTTAAATACAGAGAATGAGTGCACTTGGAGCTGCCACTGTGAGATGGAAATAAATGGCATCCAAACCCTGGCTAAGAACTGGCTGCTCTGAAGGAATGCCACAGTACTTTGGGTTTGAGATTTCCAAAGGCCAGGGAGGAAACCAAATTAGCACCGGAAAGGAAGACGTGTGGGTTATACCGAGTACAATTGATGGGTTTTATGTTAGCTTTAAAATATCCGGGCCAGAGATTTCCACTGTCGCTGAAACCCAACTATGGAGAGACATGGACTACCCAGGAAAATGGCACCAGGGGATATAGACCAGCGTGCACGAGTTTCTCCATCTGTGTGGGTGGATAGGGGGGGATCTCCCAAAGGGGGATAGGAAAACATCAAGCCAGTGCTGTAAAACAGTGTCTGCTTTTTCAGCCTCCTCACAAGCGGGCTATGGCTGATAATTAACTCAGTTAGCTGGATGTCCTGGAAGAAATGATAGAGTCTCTCTTTCCATGAAGCATTGTATGGTTGGGCCAAGGTTCGATTATAAGATGAATCTAGCTGAAATTGAATATAATGCTGCAAAGTCAGACACTGCAAACCTGAGTGGATTGTGAAACCTATCATTGGCTTGCATGCTTGAGGTGACCCGGTGGCGTTCCATCTGTGACTATTTGGTGTTATAAGTGTCATGAGTTTGTGTGTCTCAGTCCAGTTCCTGACCACATCACACACACAATCAGCATAGCCGGCTGATCCCCATGAGATCAGAGCGGGGGAAAATAGGGCAGAAATTGTCCTTAAATTGTCATGCTGGGGCAGGATTTAACCAGTTGCACCCTCTCGCCCCCCCCACACCCCTTCTGCCACACAGATGGAGAACAGGATCTGCCGCAGTGAAAGGATTGCACTGAAAGGCAAAATCCACTGATTGGTATCCATGATTGCTTTTCCTTTTTTAAATGCTTTCTTCCTCTCCCATAGTCTGGCAGAAATGCCCTATACCTCCAGCCTGGTCTCCACTACCCAGAATAAAACCCGATTCCATGCCCTCATTCCCCCCCATGGCACAGTCCCTTTACACAACCCACCATCTGGCAGGGTAGACAAATGAGTCCTTAGACAGCCTTCGCTAACGCGACCCCATGAATCTCCCCATACTCAAGAACTATGCAGGCATTTCCCCTCCTCCACGGATTCAAATGTAGCGTCTCTACAACATACTTAGCCTCTGCCAGCCCAGGTCCTGGGAACTTGAGTTTGTTCCCAAACTCAGATGTTCCAGCTGACAGCGCAGGGCAACGGCTGCCAAGCCAAGAGGTCAGGGAGTGAATGGGCTTTATTAAAAATAAATGATCATTTTAAGCAGAGTCTGGATCAACGATAACTTCACCTGCGAAATAAAATTTGTGCTTAATCTTCTGAGTAAAAAAACCACAATCAAAACCCGCATAAATCGGCACTCCACCCTGATTGCCATGGTGCTTTTTAATATTCTACGTACACCTGGTATGAAAGAAAAAGGACTTTTAAAAGTTTATCTCCTACTCAAGCCTAAATCCCCTAAAGTTTGCAGGGCTCTTTAAGAACAGATGGCTTGATTTTCAAAAGTGGGCAACTGACATTAGACTCCTAAATCCATATATAGGCACCTAAATAAGTTGGCCTGATTTTCAAAGATGCAGTGCCCGCTGATATATTTAAATGCCTGAACTGGGATTTAGGAGCCTCAGTGTAGGCACCTGGTTTTGAACCTCTTGGCCAGAGAGTAAGAACTGAAATTCAGGCACTAATAAAGCATCTTTCCTTTCCATTCTAATTTGCTTTTTCAAACCACATTGAGAACGTTCCCATGCTGGTGAAAAGACGAAACAGTTTGGTTTTGTCCTCGTAGCAATGGCATAAAACCCAAAAGCAAAAACAGGTCAGTGAAATAACAGCAATAAGAATAGGACTCTTTCAGTAGCATTTGCCATCAGAGGATCTCAAAGCACTTTATAAGTGTTATAGTTAAGAACCACCCCAGTGCCAAAGACTTGGCCTTCTTTAGGCATCTGCGGTAAACAACATTCTCACTGATTAAGTCTTGTAACACCGTGGTAGGTTTGTTGTTATCCACATTCAATTCAATGGGACTTATACGCCTAAATCCATTTGGTGCTTTTGACCATCTCCCCCTCTATACCAAGGGAAAAGTTTAAGGCAAGGGGAGGTAAAGTAGCTCTGCATGTCTCTCACAAGCTAATGGAGGGCTGGCATCGAGAATCACTCGATCCTTTCTTCTTTAAACAGTAGGCAATGCTTTCCCCATTCCGGATCATACGTTAATTCCCTTAGAAAATAAATTTTGGAGGGTGAGGTCCTGTGACTCTGCCACTGACCTGCTTTTTGACCCCGGGAAAGTTACTTCCCACCCGTTTCTCCTCTCAGTCTGTGTCTCTTTCTGAGGTTGTAAACTCTTTGGGGTGAGGACTGCCTCTCACTGTGTTTCTCTATCACACCCAGCATGGTGGGAGCTGTTCTTGGGTGATCCAGGTGTAACCCACTGGCTGGTGAGTGCTATGTGTTCCCATCTGGGTCCCCTTCACAGAGGATATGAGTCTTTCTCAGTGCCAGTTATAGAGGCTGATTTCTTAACTCAAACCGTAGTGACACCTGCTTCTTCCGCACCAGGTCCCCCGTTCAATTCCTGAGATTAACCAAGCAGGTGGCTGTCACAGCAGTGCTTCTGTTAAACAAATAGCGTGTGTAACCAGTGAGCGGCCATGAGCGTGCCATGAAATACCGTGTCAAAGGTTGCTGTCTTTAATCAATCCAATCTCCTGCTGACTTCAAGGAAAATGTGGCGTCCATAGTGACTACCACCAAATACTGTGGAATTTAGCCCAACAAGAACAGACCTTTATCCCTTTTAAATAAAGTATGGTATCATACAGAATTACACTGACATGTATGGGAACCCTTACCATAGAATACTGTAATATTTGTATGTCTTTTATCCTATGGATGTATGTATGCACACACACACACACACACACACACACACACACACACACACACACAC
>ML675620.1:71040197-71067972 GCA_007922155.1 Mesoclemmys tuberculata | reverse complement strand
CACACACACACACACACACACACACACACACACACACACACACACACAGTTGACTCCCAACTGAAAGGCAGCCAGCTCTGGAATGAAACATGACAGCTGGTTAACAGCTAAGAGCAACATCACCCCTGAAAATAAATCAGGATCTCGTAGTCAATTGAAACTTCAAAAGGGATGGTAGGAAGTTAGAACAGAATGGAGTTACCTGAGCTGGAACTAAAGCAGAGTAGATACAATTTCTGTCATTGACCGAAACATACCTACATCCTCCTGCCTGTTCCGAGAATGGGACCAGAAAACCAGGCTTCTCAGAACAGAGGGCCTGATTCAAAGCCCATAAAAATTAATGAGAGTCTTTCCGCTGCCTTCAGAGGGCGTTGGATGACTAGGGCCAGACGGCTTTCTCTCATCCTCAGTCATTAGGCCTCTGTCAACAGCAGCTTGAGACAGGCTTGGTCCTTGGGGAGCTCTCAGCACTCTTCTACAGTCGAGTTCACTTCCAAGAACAGCATCGCGTCACTGGGCAAGCTCTGAGGTGTGATGTTAACTGGGAGAGTATAATAGAAACCCTGGCCAGATTATTTCAAGAGTCACTTGGGGTGGGGGAATAGAAGGTGCTGGCTAATCAGTGAGTCCCTGCGCCATCGCTCTGGCGTAAGTGCGGACTGGGCAATGGAACTATAGTTTTATGCTCTGTAGCACCCTTTACTGATGTCCCAAAGAATGACTCATGTCCCCTCTGACATGCAATGATGTCCACAGGATACATGCAGGAGCAGCAGGAACATAGCCACCTGCGGTCAGCGGTGATTGATTCCCACAGCCTTCTACATCAGGGCTGAACTAAAGGAATAATGCTATTAGCTGATAGCCTTGGAGACTATCCACACATAGGGACCATGGGAGGGCTGAGTGGTGTGTTATGCATGGCTCTGAGCTGGGATAAGATCCCCATTTGGGGGCCAATATGGTGACCTGATGTCCCGATTTTATAGGGACAGTTCTGATATTCTGGGCTTTTTCTTATATAAGCACCTAGTACCACCCCCACCCCACCCTGTCCCGATTCTTTACACTTGCTGCCTGGTCACTCTAGAGCCAAGTAATAATAAAGGTATATTCTATAGACAGATGTCATTCTGGGAAGCTTTTCTGGGCTGGAGAGAGTTAATGCCCACAGACAGGGCAGAGGGAGTTTAAAAAAAAAATGTTTTTGCAATTTCATCTCATCAATTGCATCTGAAATGTGACTGAGTTTAAAAAGGGCTTTTAAAGGGGAGTTGTGCAGCTGGCTTTGTCACACCACTTCCCACTTAATGGGTTTTTCATGGCTGTCTGGAAGCACTCTGGAAAGTGTGGGAGTCAGGGTTGAACAACCTATAAAGGACAAAAGGGAGGCAATTCAGCGTGTAGGTTGCCTCCCAGTTCATAATAAACTAATCTCATCTCTCCATCCATTTCCAGGTGAGATTTGAATAGCTGGCTTTAACATGCAAAGCCCTTAAATGGTTTGGGATCTAATTATTTCCATGGCCGGTGTCACACAGTAAGCGTGCATTTCATAGGCATTAATTAATCCAAGCACCCTCACCAAGAGATTGGGAAGCATCATTATTCCCATTGTGCGGTACAGTAACTGAGGTCTTGGTAAATTAAGTGACTTGCCTACAGTCAAGCTGGAAAGTCTGTGGCAGAGCCAAGAACTGAAGAAACTCTTGAATCTCAGTCCTCAGCCACAGGACCCTCTGTGTCTGAGAAGCAGAGATGGGGCTGATAGCAAGGCATTCTCTGGTCGGCATCTTTGGAGTCAGGGCAATTGCCGTGGACCCATCCATAGTTTAATTTAGAACCAAATGTACTTCGACGTGCTGCATGGCATTTAATATTACAATGTACACATGCCTAATGTCCCCCATGCCAGACTCCTTCCAAGAATCCATCCTCCAGGACCCACTCCTGCCACGATGCCTACAAGAAGTCAGCCAGCTAATGGGGAAATATTAAGAATTAACGCTTACTCTGCAAGTGTTGCCGTTGATTTCATATGCTAAGCTGTTATTCAACATGATTATGAGTATCAGAATCTAGTTATTTCATTGTAAGCTCTTCAGGACATGCACCGTGGCTTCTTAGGTGTTTGTACTGGCCTAGCACAATGGGGCCTTGATTCCGTTTGCCACCTCTGGGCACTGTTCTCATCTACATATCAAGAGAAGTGTGCAGAGAAAAGGACTGAAACTCCAAGACCTACAAGCCCCTGCCATGGACTGGAAAGAATGGCAAAGAATTGTAGGTATCTCCAACCCAGGGGAAATGGGAAAAGGAGTTGAGAAGTGAAGTGAAGTGAGAGATGAAAAGATCCTGCAGGTGGAGTCCGCCTGAGGTGTCTATGTCAAATATCTGTAGGTATTTGAAGGGCACACATACCCAGGGTGGAGAGGAATTCTTCAAGGTGATGCAAGCTGGTATAAAGGGGTGCAAATGATCTTGGAGAAATTTGAAGCCAGTTAAGCCACTCTTCTTGAGACAGTTGAGCAAACCTGCCTCTCCGAGGATCATTCATAGATTTTGAAGCCCAGAAGGGAGCCCGTCAGATCATTGAGTCCTGCCCTCCTGCCTAACACAAAGCACAGAATATTCCCCCGTTACTTCTAGATCCAGCCCATCTCTTTCCACTCATGTCCCTCAACGCTCTCTTCTCCTACAGGCTCAGCCACCTTGATCCTGGATCATCTTCACAGGGATCTCCACCCTCTCCTCTGTACAGAAATTTCTCTGGCAAATGGGGCATCTGTGACCACTGGCTGAGCCAGGACTCGGTTCTGCGTGATCTCCCCAGAGACTTAGATTCTCAAGCGAGGATGGGAAGTCAGCAGAGTGGCACCACCACTGTAATAACATGGGCCCCTGAGATATTGACTTAACGTCTCTTTCACACGGGTTTAGTGACGGAATTATATCCACCTCCTCTTCCTGGAAATAATTGTATTTTGTCTCATCCTGTCCATTAAGGGCCTGATATTCCAGGGTGCACAGATTACAGAACCCACGCTAAGCGTGGTGACTTACTTGAGAAAAGCAAGGCCAGTGTTTGTCTTCACACACAGGTGACACACACCCAGTCAATTTCTCTGTTGTGGAAGCCAGCCCCCTCATTTTGGAACAGATCTCTTCATGGTTTAAAGGTACAAGCTGTGAACAGATGCATGTATAATGACACCACCATCTGCAGAGAATGAACCTGTTCGCCTGGAGGTTGGAGCACGTTCCTAAACTTCTTTTCCTATTCCAGCCACTAGATGGGACAAAGACACCCCTGACCGGTGCATTATATCTGTAGCAATGACTCTAGTTCCTTAACCTGTTGCTGCTGTGATAAATAAAAGAATAGCAAGTGTGGTAGGTGACCAGCTTGGCTTAACAAAGAAGTCATTGGTGAGCTTAAACACAAAAAAGAAGCTTACAAGAAGTGGAAGTTTGGTCAGACGACTAGGGAGGATTGTAAAAATACTGCTCGAACATGCAGGAATGAAATCAGGAAGGCCAATGCACAATTGGAGTTGCAGCTAGCAAGGGATGTGAAGGGGAACAAGAAGGGTTTCTACAGGTATGTTAGCAACAAGAGGAAGATTAAGGAAAGTGCGGGCCCCTTACAGAATGGGGGAGGCAACCTAGTGGCAGAGGATGTGGAGAAAGCTGAGGTACTCAATGCCTTTTATGCCTTGTCTTCACAGACAAGGTCAGCTCCCAGACTACTGCACTGGGCGGCACAGAATGGGGAGGAGGTGAACATCCCGCAGTGCTGAAGGAACAGGTTCTGGACTATTTAGAAAGATTGGACATACACAAGTCCATGGGGCCAGATGCAATGCACCCGAGGGTGCTGAGGGAGTTAGCTGATGTGATTTCAGAGCCATTGGCTATTATCTTTGAAAGCTCGTGGCAACAGGGGGAGGTCCCAGATGACTGGAAAAAGGCAAATCTAGTGCCCATCTTCAAAAAAGGGAAGAAAGAGGATCCAGGGAACTATAGGCTGGTCAGCCTCACCTCAATCCATGGAAAAATCATGGAGCAGGTCCTCAAGGAATCCATTTTAAGGCACTTAAAAGAGAGGCAGGGATCAGGAGCAGTCAACATGGATTCACCAAGGGAAAGTCATGCCTGACCAACCTGATTGCTTTCTATGAAGAGGTGACTGGTTTTGTGGATGAGGGGAAAGCGGTGGATGTGTTATACCTTGACTTCAGCAAAGCTTTTGATACGATCTCCCACAGTATTCTTATCAGCAAGTTAAAAAGTATGGGTTGGATGAATGGACTACAAAATGGATAGAGAATTGGCTAGAGCAAAGGGCTCAACGAGTAGTGATCAATGGCTCCATGTCTAGCTGGCAGCCAGTCACAAGTGGAGTGCCCCAGGGGTCAGTCCTGGGCCAGTTTTGTTCTACATCTTCATTAATGATCTGGAAGAGGGGGTAGATTGCACCCTCAGTAAGTTTGCAGATGACACTAAGCTAGGGGGAGTGGTAGATACCCTGGAAGGGAGGGAGAGGATAAACAAATTGGAGGATTGGGCCAAAAGAAATCTGATGAGGTTCAACAAGGACAAGTGCAGAGTCCTGCACTTAGGACTGAAGAATCCCATGCACAGCTACAGACTGGGGACCGATGAGCTAGGCAGCAGTTCTGCAGAAAAGGATCTGGGGTTACAATGGATAAGAAGCTGGATATGAGTCATCAGTGTGCCCTGGTTGCCAGGAAGGCTAATGGCATATTGGGCTGCATTAGTAAGACCATTGCCAGCAGATCGCAGGAAATGATTATTCCCCTCTATTTGGCATTGGTGAGGCTGCATTTGGAGTATTGTGTCCAGTTTTGGCCCTCCCACTACAAAAAGGACGTGGAGAAGTTGGAGAGAGTCCAGCGGAGGTCAACAAAAATGATGAGGGGGCTAGAGCACAAGACTTATGAGAAGAGGCTGAAAGAACTAGGCCTGTTTAGTCTGCAGAAGAGAAGAATGAGGGGGGATTTGATAGCAGCCTTTAACTACCTGAAAGGAGGTTCAAGGGAGGATGGAGCTAGACTGTTTTCAGTGGTGGCAGATGACAGAACAAGGAGCAATGGTCTCAAGTTGCAGTGGGGGAGGTCTAGGTTGGACATTAGGAAAGAGTTTTTCACCAGGAGGGTGGTGAAGCATTGGAATGGGTTACCTAGGGAGATGGTGGCATCTCCATCTTTAGACGTTTTTAAGCTGAGGCTTGACAAAACCCCCACTGGGATGATTTAGCTGAGGATAGTCCTGCTTTGAGCAGGGGGTTGGACTAGATGATCTCCTGAGGTCCCTTCCAACGCTAATATTCTATGATTCTATGATTCTAAATTGTCATCCAGAATGATAAATAATAATACCTAGTTTTTTTATAGATTGCATCTAACACATCGGGCTGCATAAGTGCCTTTGTGCGGAAAATGTAACTCAAGACGGATATGGTCCCTGTCCAACAGAAACTCAGATGTTTCCTTTTCGCCGGGTGGGAATGCATAGAGACCTGTGGAATATTCAACTTACAAGTGCAAAACATTGAAGATTTTGTGCAGGTTTTTTGTTTATTTTTAGTTTGTGCAGTGGAGGGAACTAAGTTATTATGAAGGGGATCTGACTGTTTGTCTAGCTCCTATCACTAGAGCAAGGGAGGATTCCACTGGCCTTGTGAAAGGACCTGAATTGTCAAGGCCCGGGGAAAGATCCTTGTCTGGTGTGAGCTGTCATAGTTCCTCTTAGTGGGCCAGGAAAGCTAGAAGTCTATTGCAGAGGGGGTATCAGCCTGGGGGAGAAGAAGGGAATCTTATGGGGTCCAAGTATATTCATAAGCTTTAGCTAAATCAGCCCTAATCTCTGAAGCTTCTCAGATTTCTCTGCCTCCCTTTCTGGTTCTGCTCTTTTAAACCAGTGCATATCAGAAATAATGCTGTCTATTTCAGTGGGCTTACTCCAGATTTATGCTACTCTAAGCAAGCATGGAATTTGTCCTTCAGAAGAGCCAAGAGCATGTGCGTAACTCTCATTAAAGTTAATACGAGTTAAGCGCACATGGCGAGGGGTGAAGTGACCTCCATTCCTCTCCTCTTGTATCACCAAGCACAGCAGGGAAAGCCCTGCAAAGTCAACCATCCGGAGCATGGCGCTGGCTATAAACAATCCGAAGGGCCCTGTTTTCCCAACACAGCTCGTCAAGCAGTTCCCAGACCTATGGATCATGTTTAGTCTATGTGCTTAAAAAGAAAAGTTCAGACTAAAAGGAATTTATAGGCTAAATGCACCAGTGAAATCAACTACCCTAGTCCTCGGAGTAAAACAGTTCCACTGAGACCAAGATCAGTTCTCTCCTCGTAATGTTGATTCATCATACTGGGCATTGCGTCTTAGCCAGTGCAACACCCTCTTAAAGGCAATCATTTCCTTCCTGTGGACCAGTTCTGCAGAAATGATTCCTTCCAGGCTACATGAACTTGATTGGTGTTGGGCTCTAGCCAAACAGCCAGCTTTTCCTCCGGGGACTCAAGTCTTCCAAGGCCTAAGAAGCCTTCCAGAAATGTCACACATCGGACACCAGGCTTTTATTGATATGAGACTCAGATCCTCAGATATACTGAAGTTCTTGCCTCGCCCCCTTTCTGAAGGAATGGGATATGTCTGAAATGACACACTTTGGAGGATAGCAGGAGTTCAGAGCCAGGAAACGCTGGCTTCAAAATAATTAGGCCAGACACATTTCAATGGCAAATCGTATTTTTCACAGCCCGAGCAACCAGGATTGTTTACCTCAATTCCCAGGGTAAGCAAGAGTTAGCACATAGAGACATTCGACAGCGTTCACTCTGCAGGCTTAACCTCTTTGCTGGGAGCTAATTTAGGAACTCTTAACAGCATATCAAGGTATTATTGGCAGCCCCACGTGCAGCTGCAGAAAGCCGTCCAAAATTGCAGCTGGATGCCTCTCGCCTTATCGTAATAACAGCCGTAAGTGTTACCATTCCACTTCCCTGCACTTCTCATTGGAACGGCACTGAACATTTACCAAAACCAGTGGAAAGAGCCAAGCAGGAGTAACAGAAAATAATAAAAGCTTCTTTCTTTCCTTCTTTCCTTCTTTCTTTCTCTTGGTTTGCTTGGAAAGGAAATTCCCCGCAGAAAGTTCAGCTGGTCATTCCAGAGGATGCTACAGGCTAACATCATCTATCACAATTGTTGCGGGGCCTGCAGTGTTGAATTACTGAAGCGTTTTGGGGCCCTTTGGAATGAAAGGCCCTGATTATTTATTATTGTTGTTATTACTGCAGATAAGGAACTGCAATTAATTACTCTTCATCCACTTCAGGAATTTTTAATTTAAGAGCAGTGAAAGGTGATTTCCGACGGTGTTGGCATTTTTAAGTGGGATTGTAACACAGATAGGGACCGTGGGCCAGAAGTCATTGTTGGCATAAGTGGGCAAACCTCCAGTGAAGTTACTGGCACTGTGCCCATTCGCAGCACCAGCGATTTTCACCCGAGATCTCAGCACACTACAAAGATGGTGCTGCATATCCCAGTTCCAGACGTCCATACTCCGACCCTATCTGGAAATGCTCAGGGGCCCAGAGCAAAGACAACCCTTCATCTTGCCTTTTGTTGCCTGCTGAGAAAATATGGCTGTAGGGCCTAAGGTATTCTTGCAGTAACCTGGAGCTTTCCATTTCGGTACAGCGCATTCTATATCGGTCTCTCTGAGACAAGATGTTGGCCTGTTGGCATCCGCTGCCAAAACACCTGTCTGACTTAACATCATCCAACATCAGGCTGCAAAACAAAAATGGGATCCCAAGGAGTGTCCCTGAAAACTCCACCAAATGGTAGCTGTGGGTAATACCGCACCTCTAGCACCATGCATGCATGTGGAGCCACAGGCATTCTCCCTGTGGAGCAGCGTAGCTCACAGTCAACAGAGAAGTGAGACAGGCCACACCCATTCCGCATTTCATGAGGAAATGAGAAGGAAGGCCACCTCGCCTTGTCAGTCTCACACCAGCTCCAGTGGCCGCTCGGAATTTTCCATTTTGGATCAGCAGCTTCGTCTAATGGGCAGAGAAGGGATCGGTTTCACTTGTCCATAGCAAGTTTTCAGCTGTCCCAGGCTGACCGACCATCGGGTATTTCCTAGCTCGATTCCATGTGCAGCACAAGCACAGGGCAGGGATTAGCGTGCCTGGGAACTGCCTGAGTTTCAGTTTTCTACGCGTTTATCATACCAGTGTTTATTTTATCTTTGTTAAAAATAAGGGGCCAGGCAGACAGCCCTGGAGAATGAAATTCTCACGGCAAGTATAGACCCATCAACCTTGAGTATGTCTACACTGCAATATGAGCCCAGGGTTCATAGAAATCAAGGTAGGAGACCCTGGGTTTGTTAACCTAGAGTTTGAGCGTCTGCCCTGATTTGTAACCCCCGGGTGCCAAAGTGGAGTTCCCAGGTCTTCACTGCATTATGAGGGCCTGAGTCCAGCTCCCCTGTCCCAGATTTAATGCAATTTGCTAAATCAAATTGGTTAACGCAGTTCGTGTGTAGATGTGGGGGGTAGGCTTGAGGCTGAGTTCGAGCCGTGGGCTCGCGTTGCAGTGTAGACATACCCTTTAAGGTGAGAAAGGACCAACACAATCATCTAGTCTGACCTCCTGCACATTGCAGCAGCATCAGTGCAAGCTGACCTACCAACGTGTCTCAGACTTGACCTAGGGGAATTCGCTCTCTGGGACCCATTCGCTCTCTGGCTTCTCTACCAGCAACAGGGGCAATTGGAGCCAGCTGTGTATTGGGTACGGGGAGAGAGCATTAGTGACGTGTCCCCCTGTTCTCTAGAAAACGCTCAGAATAATGCCAGCTCTGTTCAGCCTTCAGCCTCTTTCATCCATGGCTGGACGTGCTCTGGTGACGGAGTGGGGAAAAGTTCCCAATCCCTGGAATCTCCAGGGTCTGGGCCTGGCACAGTGTTCAAATGCCAGGGGTCTTTTTGCCAAACCATGAGCCCCAGCCTCAGACAGATGTGCAACTCCCATTAGGCCAGAGACTCTCAGACATCGTCCCGGGGACTTCTGCTGATCAGCAAACCTTGCAGTGGCCCAGGGATGGTCAATCCCACGGTGCTGCCCTGTCGTGTTTCCTGATGTTACTCTTGCAGTGTAAACAGTTGCAATAGGGACGTGGTCAGCTGCAAAGGGGAGGCATGCAGGGCATGGCAGGGGAAGTGTCCGTGAGAGACTCTCTGTATTAAAATGTGACCCGTGGCATCAAAATGGTCGAAAGCCCCTGTCTGCATTACGGAACTGGAAGCTGATGGAATTTCAGTCTGCGGTTGACCGGGAGCAGGGGCCTGGGTCTATGTTCTTCTGCATGAGTGCAATCGCACGAGAGTTTGCAGGTTCATTAACGCAGGTGCAGGCATAAAATGCGCATGGTTAGACTGGATCCGTGTACCTGTGCGAAACTGCAATTGTGCACGCGCTTATTGATGGAGGCTCACACCTGGGAGGGCACGATCTTTAAACTCCTCCCTTTCGTGCCACTCGGAATTGGTACACGATTCTGGTCCCTTTAGAGACACAAAAGAATGTGAAAGCCTTTAGTTGTCTGTGTTATCAAACTAAATATCCCAACGTTCAGCCACAGCTACTGTCCCCTTTGCGGAGAAACTGCCTGGTGCAGTCCCCGATTCAGCCTTTCTTGGACACCAATGCTTCTCTGAGAATGGTGCTGGTGCTGCGGCAGCTGTCGGAGCTAAACACAGCCTAACTGTAACTCCAAGTTGCTATCTCGGCCACTGAGAGACAGAGTTTTTGTTTACCGCGCGGTCCTGTGCATATCCTAGAAAAGCCACCTCAAGCTGTAGCACACAAACGGAGCTGCCAGAGGTCTTGATGTTGCTGGAACTGGCGGTTTTCTCCCTTCTCCCTATCCTAGGATGGAAGCTGCCAAAGAACTGCCTGGTCTCCCCAACTTTGATGCAGTCCAGCATGTAGGATGCTTTTTTCTCTACCATGACTTTAATTTAGAGACTCCTATGTAATAATGATAGGAAGGAAGGTCCATAGCAGTAAATGGGTGACGCTTACATTCAATTTGGGATGTCCAAACCACACGGACGTTGTCTGCGATAGGGAGTGAAGGTGGGAAAGGAACTGAAGGTTCAGAGAAGAGGACAGAGCCACATACCTTAGCAAGCCTTTGAAAAGATCAAAGCACGCATCTTCCAAAGACTCCATCTGCATTTTCACATGAGCGCCGAGGCCTGGCGAGACAATGGAGTCAGGCATTGCTGTGTAGATGTTCACCCACAATGCATGCGCACTGTGAAGAGGAGATATAATTTTGTTTCATACTGAGTCTTAGTTCGTTCATTCAAGAATCTCTTAGAATCATGATCCCTAAGCTGTGCTTCCAGTAGCCAACCAAACCTGCGGGAGCTTGTGTGCAGCTAGTGCTGCGATGGGGCTTTCAGCCCGTCCTTGATAGCTAAATTCAGAAACATCTGCCGGCGCCAAACGGTCGGAGCTGATTTCCCCCCAGCTGCTCACCATGGAATCTAGTGCTTCGAAGCTTGGTTTAAACTTCTATTAAAACCATTGCTGCAGACCTAAGAGCTGTCTGGCTCCATCAGTTCATCAGCTCTTTGGGGACCCTTCTTGTTTGTACAGGACCTAGCGCAGTGGGAATCTCGTTCATGACTGGGGCTCTGAGGTGCCCGGGTAATGCAAATACATACAAATAATAATATTATTAATTAATAAATTGTCTCCCCTTCCCCGCTGCATTTGGGTGCAGATCGCACTGCACTCAAATGTATTACCCCACAGTGCATCCTCTCCCCGGTTCACAAGAAGACAGCTGCCGGTCCTCTGCACCTCCAGCCCCCGCCAACCTCCTGGATGAGCAGGGACCCCAAAGGAGCACCCACATTTTCCAAAGTGGCAGGCAGGAGATTTGCCCAGTGGCAGCTGCACAACCGAAAAGCGGACATGCTGCTTTCCAGACGCAAAGAGAAACCAGCGACCTGTGGAGAAGGCCCTGAAATCATAGCCTGGCTCAGCACATGCAATCCCTTTAACGAGTGGCTGGCTCTCACTAGAAAGCACGAGCTGTCACACTGCCCACGTGGGGCCCATTCTGTGGTCACAGAGTGGGAGCGATTACAGAGGAAGAACAGTCCAGCAGTTAGGGTGCTAGCCAGAGACTTGGGTCCAATACCTTGCTTGACCACAGATTTCCTGTGTGGCCTTGGGTAGGTCACTGAATCTCTCTGTGCCTCAGTTTCCCTTCTGTACAATGGGTGCAATAGCCCTGCCCTGTCTCACCGGAGCACTGGGAGGACAAATACATGACAAAGATTGTGAGCTGCTCTGATTCTCTTGATAGGGGGCCAGATAAGCGCTTTAGACAGAAATTAGCAGAGAGCATGAGGGCCAGTTCCAGTATGGGGCACCCGCAAACCCATTCACCTGGGAACCACCAGATATCCCAGCCTAGCCGCATTGAGCCGGCTGGGTGGTACCCCCTCTGCAAAGCAGGGAGACAGGGAGCACGTGCAGAAGGGCTGCATGTTACTGTCAGGGGAATAGTGGACGGCGGTTTCCTGGTAAACTAAAGGAGTGGGGAAACCTGCAACCTGCTTCAGGCAGAGACAGACACATTTCTCAAGTCACGAGTGCGGCAAGAATGACTGCGGTTTGAACTCCGGGGACTTTCCGTCAGCCTGTCCCCAGTGGGTGGGGTGGAGGCCCTGCTTTGAGCAGCCGGCGAGGTCTGGCAGCGTTCTCTGAGCTGTCCATGGTGTGATCGCTTCGCTCCAGCCTCGTGTTCTGTCTCACTGTGCCAGAGATCTCTGCTCACACCTCATAAAGATTGGGCCATCTCGGACAGTGGCGCGGCAGTTCCCGGCAGCATCGCAAAGGATCACGTGCTGTAAGGCAAAGAGAAGGTTTCCCATTAAAACCAGGGCTTGAACAACCGGCCCGGTTGATTTCAAGCCCCGGCTGCCGTACATCTTTCCGTCTCTATTAAAACATGCAGCTATCTGCAATCTGCCCAAGGAAAAGGCTCGCTGGCTGCATACAGATCCCTTCTGACCCCAGGCTTCTCCAAATGGCCCCACGTGTGTAGCTCTTTGCATGGCACTAGCTCTTACCTCCAGGGATCAGATCCCTCCAGGCTTTTAAGGTGTAATCTGCTGGGCCTCAGAGATCAGCTGCTCATCTGCCACACGGGGGGGCACACCTGTGGCAGGCGGGGCTAGGCCTGGATAAAGGGGCAGTGTGCCTGAATCAGGAGACTGAAGGGTATACGACGGCAGTCCTGCCGTCGCACCTGCGGTAAGATGGGCTGCCTTTCTCACAGCGGGAGAGGGCTCTGGGGCTAACTGGGGCAGGACCCGCTCTACGGGTGAAATCCTGGCCCACCCGAAATCAGGGGCAAAAGTCGCATTGACTTCAGTTAGGCCAAGACTTCACCCCAGGTCTTCCCCAGTCTCTGGTCTTTCTCTTGCTGTGAGGGAGGCAGCCCTGCCTATATTACGCATCTTCCTGGGCGGCTGCCACTGCGTCAGTCACAGCTCAGAGCTCCTGCTGAGGAAGTGGCGGGCTGGGGGGTTGCCGTGCCTGCGCCATCCTTCTGGGAATGACCCCGTTCCCTTGCACAATACGGTGCACACACACTGCAACACTACAGGGAAAGACCTAAGGTATGTTCACAGCACCTTTGCTGCACCTGGTGTCCCTGGGAGCCTTTAACTAAAGTACTTTCATACTCTCCATCTCCCTTCTTGACGCAGATCTCCTGTCCGGCCCCCGTGGGCATGTCCTGATTGGCTCTGCTTTAACCTTGGCACCGTCCATGCCCTCAGGCTCTCCTGCCGTACAGTCTGTCTGTGAATCTGCTCATCAGGAGCTCCGTGACGTGGCCCATGCGGCAGCAAAACTCTGCCTCCACCTCTGCTGCAATCTCCACGCAGACCTGCATCGCCTCCCACCTCGAATCATAGCGTCATAGAAGACGAGGGTTGGAAAGGATCTCAGGAGGCATCTACTCCAACCCCCTGCTCAAAGCAGGGCTAACCACAACTAAATCATCCCAGCCAGGGCTCTGTCAAGCCGGGCCTTAGAAACCTCTAAGGATGGGAATTCCACCTCCTCCCTAGGTAACCCATTCCAGCGCTTCACCACCCTCCTAGGGAAAAAGGTTTTCCTAATATCCAACCTAGGCCTCCCCCACTGCAACTTGAGACCATTGCTCCTAGTTCTGTCACCTGCCACCCCTGAGAACAGCCTAGCTCCATCCTCCCTGGAACCCCCTTTCAGGTAGTTGGAGGTTGCTATCAACTCCCCCCTCATTCTTCTCTTCTGCAGACTAAACAGGCCCAGTTCCTTCAGCCTCTCCTCCTAAGTCATGTGCTCCAGCCCCCTCGTCATTTTCGTTGCCCTCTGCTGGACTCCGAGTGGTCATCAGCCAGGTGGAGAGCTGGTAGCCCTCTATTGAAATGAGTCAGTGGTCACTTGTCGAGGATATGTGATCTCATCTGTAGTTGACCACAGCTGCACCGTGGGTCATTAGAAAAACTCCATTGAAAAAGCTCGGCCACACAGTTGCTCTGTCCTGTTCAAAACTGGTTCAGAGATGACCACTGGCACCGTGGCAGATCAAAAGCTGGTGAACAAAGGTTGGGTCAGGGATGAGAGAATGATTAATAGCTATCATTGCCGACCAGCCTTTGTGCCAAGCAGGTTCCACCGTCATGTCCTGTAGTGGCATAAATGAACATAAAGGGTCCTTTTGAATAGACCAACCACAGATGTCTGGCCACAGGATTGCCATGGCAGTGAGCTGACGTGCATCATAATAAGTTGAGATCATTAATACACTAACCTATACGAGAATGACCCCCCCCAACGTTAGTAGGGTGAGGAAATAGAAATAAGGAAGAGGGGAGAAACCCTTATTGAATATGCATTAGACATAGTGGTGTCAGCATAACACATTATAAAAGCTGTATCCCGGAAAGAGAGGAAAGAGAGATGTAGCCCTTGGAAGGTGCCAGGATGATGTCCATTTGTGACGAGGGGGAAGATGATAGCGATGAGGATGATGAGGGCTAACATTTCAGGTTGTTCTGCAAGGGACGGTGTGAGGATATGGATATATGTGAATTCTTAAGTAAGCCATATAATTAATACGTAACCTACAGATCAGGCTAAATCAGCCCTCCGCGTTATTGGAAACCCTTCCTTGTCACCCAGCAGGACAGAAGTGTTGAAGGGGGCGTGTATCAGATGTCTCATGCTGGGAGACAAGGAAGGGCTTGGGATAGTGTGGGGGTTTAGATAATAGCATTTCGGATAAGCAGGCGCAGACAGAATTTTTACCACCATAGCACCAAGGAGCCACAATCACAGGCCAGGACCCATTGTGCTGTGTACAAACACAGACTAAATCTGATCCTCTATAGGACGGGTTTGATATGTGCCCACAGCAGAGCTGCCAAAGATCAGGGCATCGCATCATCCAAAAGCATCTTGCTGTCAGACAGGACCTGGCACGTGCTGGCAATAAACAGCCTCTGAAAGCAACGATGCCTTTGGGGGGTTAACGGAAACCTCCCTTTGTGATGTTTCCACAGCCCGAAGCTCATTCACCATGCAGTGGGACGTGAACTCCATAGGCCCAACTAGAGGATTTGTCTTACAGGAAAGCAGTTCCCCAGCTGTCAGTAATATTTTGCAGCCTAGGGAAAAATAGCTGCAATTGATGAATGCGTCTAGGATGAAGACTGCCCTCGTCTGGATGACCAGCTCCCTGACGTGGGCTTGGAACTCGGATCCTCTGAAAGCAGCGACGTTTGGGGGGCAGGCTGGCTCATTCCTCTCCCTGCAACGAGTCACTTGCTCTTGTTTAAAAGTGGCACAAAAGGCCTGGAATCTGGAGCTGACTGTTGCAAAGTGTTTTAAGAAGCTCGTGGGACTTATGAAAAGCAGCAGAGAGGAGCCATCTACTTCCTTAGATAGGGACTGGGGGCTCTAAGCACTAGGACAATATAAATCATTCACATTCTAAAAGAGGTGCTTCTTTGGGAGTGGTTTTCCTTCAGCAAAAGCAAAAGGAGGAGAAGGGACTTGAGTTAAATTCCAAGCAGTTTACAGCTTGCTCCTAGTATGCACTTCAAAGACAATGGCAAAGTTCCCATGGATTTGAATAATGCAGGATCAAGGCCTCAGAGACTTTGGATCAATGGGTGTGATGGTATATTTACTTGCAGTATAATATTCAGCCACCAGGTGTCTCTGCACAGACGTACAAACAGGGTGCGGTCACTGCTCCCCAAAAGGCAAAGCTGGAACTCAAGTTGGGAGGAAGGCTGTTTGTTTTCTTTAATAAACACCTCTTGCTTGATTTCACATATTGTGACAATGGGGGCACGATCCATCCAGACATCAGCTTCTCTTCATAGCTTCTCTCTGGTTGCTGCAACGTTCGATCAGCAGGTGCACGCTGTTTTCCTCTGAGGATGGCACATCAAGCTGGAAGTCCGGAAGACTCCATTTTAATCCCAGTGCATCCACTGGCTTGCCTTGAGCAAATCATTTCACTGCTGTGTGCCTCAGTTTTTCCAGCTGTAAAATGGGAATAATACCTACCTCACCATGGTGTTCAGAGGATGAATTAACCCACATTTGCATGTAGGTTGTAAAAGCTAAAAATGGAAAAGGTCTGTTATACCAGTGGCTCTTAACCTTTTCAGACTACTGTACCCCTTTTGGGCATCTGATTTGTGTCACCTACTGCAAGTTTCACCTCACTTAAAAACAGCTTGCTTACAAAATCAGACATGAAAATACAGAAGTGTCACAGCACACAAATACTGAAAAATTGCTTACTTTCTCATTTTTACCAAATAATTATAAAATAAATCAACTGGGAGATAAATATTGTACTTACCTTTCAGGGTATAGCATACACAGCAGAATAAACAAGTCATTGTCTGCATGAAATTTTAATTCGTACTGATTTTGCTTGTGCTTTTTATGTAGTCTGTTGTAAAACTAGACAACTACCTAAATGAGTTAATGTACCCCCTGGAAGACCTCTGTGTACCCCCAGGGATATCTTACCCCTGGTTGAGATCCACTGTGTTAGCACACCCAGTCTATCTAGTGTCCAGTGGCAGGAATTCCATGTGGTACTTCCCCATTCCCAGGCTTCATCTATGTAAGCACTGTCTCCTTGCCCTCTTGGGTCCTTGGTCTCCTGCTGAGAATCTCAACAAAAGTAGCAATTATTGACAGATAAGGAAGTGAGTTTGTGAACTGGGAGTTTGTGAACTCAGTTTTCAGAGGCTACCAAACCAGCCTTCAGATTCAGAAAGCAATTGTGGCAGGGTTCCACAATCCCAGATAATTATCCGGGAGGCGTGGCAGCAAATGAAAGCAGGGACTTGGCTCAGAAAAAGAAAAACAAAAAGGCCTGGAAAAAAAGAGAAAGAATAGCCCCGGTTAGAAATGGAAGAGGGACGCTACTACTAGTGAGCCGGGGAAGAATACACTCCGATTATTTCTCTTAAACACCTTACTCTTTGGAAAGTTAATAACAGTGTAATCGATACACAGGGCTAATAACTGGGTGCACACAAAGGGAGGCTATCAGAGGGCGTTACATTCGATAGTCAATGGAACCCACATGGTTTAAATCCTGTACGAGGCGTTGACTCCAAATTATGACCACGCAGCAGCGTCTTGACTTTGGAGTCCTGAAATCCATCTGGAAGGTCGGGTACTCATAAAAAGCAGCAACCTCAGGGGAACCAACCCCTCCAGTGGAGCAGAGCTGCTCTCCGTTCTGTAAGAGGAAAGCAGCAGCAGCCATAGCAGAATTCAGCCCGAGATTGAAAATAATAATTGGTGTGAAAAATGATCACCCCTCTTCAAAGACAGTGAGACCTGCCTGGTGGGATCACATGGGGGGGCAAGACTAACAATGTCAGAGCCTGATTCGAAGCCAAGCCCACGCCTGTGAGTTCAGCAAACTTCACTTTCTTGCTCTAGGGAGTGGAACAAAAGTGTCTTCACTCCCTTGAGGCAGTCTCTTTAAAATGAAAGGCTGGCTCTCAAAGTTTTCCCATTTTATAGTGCTAAATGCAGCTCCGCTTGCTGTGTAATTTTGCTGTGTCCTCTGTTCTACCCCAGAGGTAGTTGCAGCACAGCTGTGGCTGGTGTGAAAGCTTTCACCACGACCACTGCGATATCAAGCCCCGTGGATTCCCTTGGGGAATTGCCCACAGTACAGTCAACACCACTGCAGAATGCATGTCTGCTGCAATATGTACCTCACCCAGTGCTAGTCCTTGAGCTGCAGCTGTATGGCAGAGTACAGTGAGGAACTGCTGAGGAAGCCATCGAACTGATCAGTGAAGAAAGACATCCAGAAATAAGCTAACCTCCTCCTGACATCACCCAGCACTAGAGGGCAGAGATCCCATGTGGGGCTTCATCCCCTGCTTTTAATCTCCTGTGCACAAAAGCAATGCATTCACCCCACAAGAAAGGAAAAGGCCAGTGAAACAGCGGTGCTGAGCAAATGTATTTCTGAGCTCACACAACTCCTCACCGGTCAAATGTCCCGGGCCTCCTTTTTGACCCAGCTTTTCTGGTCTCCTTTTAAAGATAGCACAGAAGGAAATGCATTGCCACAGTGCTGAATTCAGGGAGACTTAGGCTTCTAAAAGCCTAGGTCCCTTTTGAAAATGGGACTTCTTATTATTAGTGTTGTTTGTTGCTCGTATTATGAGAGCATCTGGGAGCCCTAGCCATGTGCTAGGTGCTGTACAAACACAGAACAAAAAGACAGTCTCTACCCCAAAGATCTTTCCATCGAAGTATAAGACAACAGATGGATTTAGGTAAACCGGGGGGCACCAGGAAACAATGGGATGTTTTTGGCCAGCTTGAGGGGGAGGGGTCTCAGCACACCAGCAGCCAGTGTACTTTTGACACACACACCCCTGCTGTGTCTACACTGGAGATTTTCCATTGGTGCACCCAGAGCTGCGCTGGTCTAACCTCCCAGGATAGGGAGGCAAAGCTGCTATCAGCTGCCGTTTGCACCTATGCCACTCTATTACCTGTTTTATTCATTCCCTTTGAGGCACCTGCGGCCATTTTGGGGAGACCAGGTACTAGGCTAGATCAACCATTGATCCGACCCACTATGGCCGTTTTTTGGTTCTTATGCTCACCCCAGTTTCAAATAAGGCCTAACTGGCATCAACACAAATTGCAGCCGGTCACTGTTTCTCTGATCTATGCTAGGAGTCCGGGCAGGTACAGCTACACCAATGACGTATCAATGCTGATAAATGCAAAGTCATGCCCAGGAACAAAAACAATCTTAGCTCTGCATGCAAAATGATGGGCTCTAAACGAGCTGTTACCACTCAGGAAAGAGATCTTGGCGTGGTCATCTATGAGAACAGCTGCTCAACATGCAGCAGCAATCAAAAAAGCTAACAGACTGTTAGGAGCCATTAGGAAAAGGATAGATCATAAAACAGAAAATGTCATAATGCCACTATATAAACCCATGGCACAGCTACACCTTGAACACTACATGCAGTTCTGGTCACCCCATCTCATAAAAAGATATGTTAGAATTGAAAGAGATGCAGAGAAGGGCAGTGAAAATTATTAGGAGATGGAACAGCTTCCACGTGAGGAGAGATTTACAAAGCCTGGGACTATTCATTTTAGAAAAGAGATGACTAAAGGGAGATATGATAAAGGGCTGTGAAATCATGAGTGGTGTGGAGAAAGTGAATAAGGAAGTGTTATTGTGTTATTCACATAACACAAAAGCCAGGAGTCACCCGATGAAATTAGTAGGCAGCAAGTTTAAAACAAATGTAAATATGTACTTCGCACAACACACAGTCAACCTGTGGAACTCATTGCCAGGGGATGTTGTGAAGGCCAAAAGTATAAGTGAGTTGGAAAATGAATCAGAGAAGTTCCTGGAGGATAGGTCCATCAGTGGCTATTAGCCAGGATGGTCAGGGATACAACACCATGCTCTGGCTGTCCCTATACCTCCGACTGCCAGAAGCTGGGACTGAACAGGGATCATTCAATAAAATTACCCTGTTCTGTTCATTCCATCTGATGCCTTTGGCACTGGCCCCTGTTGGAAGACAGGATACTGCGCTAGCTGGACCATTGGTCTGACCAGTAGGCCATTCTTATGTCCCTGGAGGCTGAAATCCCTCTGTGGGGACTGAAACTAGGTTTACGTTTCCTGGATTGTGTTGCATCCTACAGCGGGTGCCTTTCCCCAGCCCTTCTGAGGTGCAGTGCCACCCAGAGGGAAATGTGTCCTCCAGCGACCTACCCAGGACCTGGAAAACGACAGCAATAAACAACAACTAGGCCTTGAGCTGACCCGCCCTTGCATGCCCTCCAGCCATGTCACGTGCGCTTCTTGTTCACTGTGGTGTTGTGCACCGAACCAGGCTGTTACTTCTGCAACTGGCGATCTGTGGGAGAGCTTGCAGGAAGTAAAGAGCGCGAGAGCAGCTGGGTTTTCATAACCGAGGTTAACTGCAGGGGGTAAAGGCTCCTGCGTGGCAGAGTTACGTTGGGTCAGGGAGAAGAAACGGAGGGCAACAGTACAAAAGCTTGTAAGGGCTTCTTGTCTTTGGCAGTGAGTAGAGGAGATGGGGATGAATAATAGCAGTTCCTGGCCCCCTCTGAGCTGGCCGGTGTGTACTGTCTGTGGCCCTGTTACTGTATGGGAGGCAGGGCTGTATCATTATCCACACCACCCTAGATGGAGAACTGAGGCCCAGAGAGATTGTGTCTAGCCCAAAGTCACCTGGGGAATCAGTGGCGGAGCTCGGAGCATAGGAAAGTTGCTGAGAACAGGGGGACAGAGGAGTAGGCAGGGGAGTGAGGGGAGCTACGGGGCAGTGTAGACGTACCCAGGCGAGCTTGCAGTAGTGTGTCCGTGACGGCCCAGGTTAGCCACCTGGCTACAATCCCACCCGACTGCCTGTGTCCACACATGGGTGGCTAGCCAGCTGCTGGCTGTGACACCACAGACCCACTGCTATCGTCGGGCGCGAGCAGAACTAGCCGGGAAGAAGTGTCCCAGTGGTTCCTACTTGCTCCCTGGTCCCATCACAGATGCCGTGGCCCCTCCAGAGCCCCCTCTCACTTAGTGCGTTTACACTGGGGCGGCCCTCCCCCCAGTACTTCCTGTGAGGGGTCACCAGCCCCCTCTGCCCTCCTGGTTCTGCCACCGCTGTAGGAAGTGAGCGTAGCTGGGTCTCCTGAGTGCCAAGCCGAGGCCGTGGCCACAGAACTGTCCCCTGCTCACAGGTGCCTGTGTCACCACCACCCCCGCCTGAACAGGACCAGACCTGTCACAGCCTCGCCCCCGCCTGTCGCTGGCCGAGATTCTCCTTTCGCTCAGGAGGGCGTGGAGCAGGAGGGAGCCTCGTTCTGTCCCCGCCATTGCTGCGACCCTCTGAATGGCCACAGAGACAGCTGAGAAGGGGGCATGGCTTTCGGAGAGCGGGGACCTGACTCTGCCGTCGCGAGCCAGGGTTTCACAGCAGTGTATCTCCGCTGATTTCCGTGGCGTCGGCCTTGCTGCATAACCCAGAGGTTAGGCCAAAATCAGGCGATTAATCATCCAAAGTAATACACAGATTGGCAGGGGATTGTAGCTTGATGGCAGCTGCAGACAAGCCACGGGCGGCTGCTTGAGATAGCCATTGCCTCATCATTACCTCATTCACAGCCTGTTCCAATGCCCAGAAAAGTCAATGAGAGTCTCTCCACTGATTCAGCGGGCATTGGACCAGGTCTTTACATAACAGGGGTCACTACACTTATAATAAGAAAGGAGTTGCCCAATACTCCAGTGAGGCGAACCGTAAAAGTATCTAGAGAGATTGCACCAGCCCTGGATTTTCATAGGTCTTCACCAGCGGCCAAGACATTTCTCATTGTCTTCTCCTAACTTCAGCAAACGCTACTGTCGCTCTGGTTAGCATTGGGGAAACCGCAAAAGAAGGAGAGGGTCTCCAAACTGTCCACCTCTTCGCTCTTAGCAAACCGGGGCTGGGAAACTGCTGAGAAGAAGGACTCTTTCAAGGGTGTGAGCATTATTACTTCCCATCCCATAGGGAAACACCTCCTTTTTTCAGCGTTGTTCTGTCAACTCTTGTGCTTCCTGCCAGCATTTAGCATCACAAGAAGAAATAATGCAACTAAAATCAAAAGGCAGTCAAAGGCTTTCAAGCATCGAAGGAAATTCAGCCAGGTCCGAGTTTGAATTTGGAGTGCAGGATCATATCAGCTTTACATCACTCAGCCACACATAAATATCACTCAGCCACACATAAAGAGCATCTGACGTTAGATCACCAAAGCCATATATAGAGGCCTGATTTGCGAGGGGACTCAGTACATGAAGTTCCCATTGACACCCATGGGTGCTTGTGACTGCTTGGAAGCCGTGAAAGTCAAGCCATCCATTTTATTCCTTAGCAAAGACATGTCGAAGTACATGGGCTTTCCTCACGGTAGGGGAGTTTCTACTTTTCCAGCATTGTTTTGTCTTTTCGATATGTCCTTGTAACAAAAGAGGAACTAGGGTCTGGGAAAGATGATGGCCACAAATGCTCGATGTGTCATAAATAAAGCCTACCACCAACAAGGGTGTGTAGTAACCTCAGGTCATTAACCTTTGGGGAAAATATAACCCAATATTTAGAGAGACATTTGAATTGATCAGATAATTCATTTAAAATAAATGGCCCCATTAATTCAGCCCTGGTTTTCTGTTCACGAAACTAACCCAGTTGTGGCAAACGTATTCTTTATTCACCAGTATTTGCAGAATAGTTTTAATGTCTGCCTATTTACCTATATATCTATCTAGGTCTGTGATTCCATACACAGACTCTCTGGGATTCCCCTTCCATCTAGATGGAATCTAGACAGGATTGCCCCCTTTCCCATTTAGGAGAAGGAAAACACAAGGTGGTTGTGACCCCAACCACAAGGTCACGACCTTCCTCAGCGGGGGCGGTTTGACCGTAAGGTTGACAACCCATGATCTAGGCTATTTTATTCCATTCATGACCATTATTATTATTAATAATATTGTATCTGAGTGTCCCAGCATGCAGGGCGGATGACAGTTTGCGACACTCCCATAATAACCTGGCGACTCCTTGAGTGGTCCTGCCCCCAGTTTGAGAACCCCTAATCTCGTCATTTTTTGTGGAGTTTGGCTAGATGCCTGCACCACATGGTGTTGTTCCTCCTGTCTGATCGGATGACTGAAACATTTCAACAGGAAAACGAGGAATAATGAGGGGTGGATAATGAAGACCCTGATTGGCATGGAAATATAGCAATTTGTGTGAAGAACAACTGTTCTCTAAACACTTGTGAGCACATAAATCCACCCGTGTAAACACAAGCAATGAAAGCAACGGGGCATGGAGACAACTGAACCAAAGAGCCATGCAGAATTCAAACAAATGTCGGTGAGCTCTTGTTTTGCAGACTTTGATTAGCACACTATAAGACACAGGATTGGGGTAAGAAGTCATCTGCCTCCAGTGTCTCTGACTCCACTATCAGTCACCTTAGCTCAGATTTTAACTGGATCTTCAAGGCCAGAAATCTTGCAGTCATCCTTGACTTTGAATTTTTTCTTTTCCTCTCACATCTCCCTTGTCTGGAAGTCACTTATCACCACCCCGAGAATGCTGTCCGAATTGACTCTTGCATTGCTTTTCATGCTGCAGAAATAGCTGTCCCTGAAGGACAGTCATTAAAACCCATCTCAATGACTGCAAAGCCCTCTTTTATGGTCTTTTCCCCCTAGACTTCCAGGGGTCCAGATCATTGTTTAGAACCAGATAGGAGGAAGCACAGTGAAGGAAATGCAAGAGAGAGGTGATGTGCTCCTGCTTCCCAGACAGAAGATGCAGTCTGGACACAGCAACATCTGCTTCTGACCAAGACTGATGACTGTTGCATAAGAATGCAAAGAAAAAGGCTCCTTATGCCCTTGTCTCCTTCCCAAAGCTGTGTCAATCCAGCCACTGTCCATAACCATACCACTGGGTGCCCCTTCTCCACACATTTCTCAAAACATAAACCAATCAAGTTAGCCTAATATTTTTTTCTTTACAAACCCCTCACTGCTGCTTATTGCTCTTGGTTTTGCTACCCACTAGGATATTTAGTGACATTTTTATGCTAGTGTTTAATCCATTATTTTACGAGGGATAGAAGTCAGACTTACAGGACAGGAATTGTCACAAGGTCTCTCTCTCTCTTGTGTGTGAAAAGTAGACCTGCATTTTACTTTTCCCTGTCTTTGGGTGCCCCATCGGTAGTCAGTGACTTTTCAGAAACAATGGTCTCGTCACAGCACAGTCAGTTCACTAGCCGGTTCTCATAACACCCAGGGACGCAAACCATCCAGATCTGGTGATGTGTATATGTGCACACTTTCAGAGTATTCTCTGACATGCCCTTAAGCAATAGTTAGTTTTAATGGGGTCTTTAGGCACCTAAGTATGTTTGAGGATATAGGCCAAACTCCTGTTGAAACCAAGGGGAGTTAGGCACCTGAACACTTTTGGAAATCTGGGCCTGCCTTCCTTAGAAATTATTCAGTGGTGACCTAGACATGAAAACCTCTCTCCCCTTATAATTTCCATCCAGGCCCAGATAAATGTACACGGCATTTTCAAGTAAAATATCCAAAGCAGAACAGCGTTAAGGCCATGGTTTAGGAAAACACCTTACGCTTCCTGGGCTTGGAGTTAGGCATGCGCTTTTCTGAACAAAGGTCTCCAGCTGCAGGGTAAAGAGAGAATTTAGTGTGAGCCTCTGAGGATTTGCAACCCAAGATGCTGTGGCTGCAGGACCTGACAGAAGGTGTCTCTATCAGAGGACTTTCAGCAGCATCTCTTTCCCTCGAATCCTCAGGTTCTTTTCCTGATAAACCTCAGTAACTTGGCTTGGCTCTGAGAACGGCAGCAGCAGGAACTGTCTGTGCTGTGTGCATGTCCCCCACTTTTGTTGCATTTGCATGGAGTCCTGAACAAAGCCCGGAGTCCTACTTAGATTACAATAGACTAACTAAATATAGGAAGCTGTTTAGTCCTCGGAGCCCCATCCCGCCTTGATAACATTTTATTTTTAATCTTTTGTTTGGTTTGCCCTTGAGTTTAAAAAGAGCAAAAGCCTCCTTGACAGAATTCCAAGGAACACTGACGATAAAGCGAGCGGTGCTGTGGGTAGCTGGGCGTACACAGCTTCATAGGCTCCCCTCCAGCCTCCCTCCAGAGCCATTCTTCCCCTTTCTCTGACTTCCCAAAGAATTCCCCACCACTTGCCAAAGGTTACATCCAAGAAAGACCACTGCCATTAACAGGCACTACCACCTACAGCTCATTGCAACGTGTGTTGCTAATTCCAGGCACAGCTCTGCATAGGCAATAATGCAGTGTAATGGCAATGTATGCTGCCTATAAAGTACAGGGTGCATTGTCTCTGTTATCCATCACGTAAAAGGCACCAACAGGCTGAGAGACCCCAGGTCTGGCTGGACCACAGAAACCAAATTCCCTTCTTAACTCACGAGGTGATACCCGCCGATCAGAACCGACGTGTACTGTCCTGACGAGCCTATGTTCAGAACTTGCACTGTCATTGCATGCTGTGGGCATGGGATGCATTTAGCCCCATTTCTCAATGTGACCTCTGCTCTGAAATTCGCCGTGTAAGCAGCAGAAGCTGTTCCGGGAGGCATTCCTCTTGAGATGCCCCAAGGGCCATATCTGCAGCCAGGGTATCTGACGGCTGTTTGTGTTAACTCACAGACTGGGATCTGCTCTTAGTGTGCTCAGGAATTGATACGACTCTCATTCGATAATGACAGAAAAGCTTTAATTACTATATTTACAAACATATAAAATGAGCCCCCAAACCAAAAGTCCAGTAGATTTTAGCTGCAAAAGCAATGATCCTCAGCAATGCAGGCAAGAGGCGGCGATGGTTTCTTAGCAGCTTCCCCCAAGAGCCTGGATCTGTGGTCTCAGAAGACAGCTGGGCAAGATGGCAGACCTTGTCAGTTTCTTGTCAAGATTTCTGTTTACTAGTTCCATTGCTTCTCTTTTTATATTCTTAAATTCCATGTTTTTCAGGCATTTTGATAATTTACACGTAAACACAGGAATTCCAGAAAACAATACAAGAAGGAGACCCATGTGTTTTACTTAGTCAAAAGGCGCTAGCCACCTGGATTTGTTGTTTGGTTTCAGTGTTCTACCCTTCAAACAGAGGGGTGTTGGGGTTCTTGTGATTAAACTGAGCAACACCTGGGGTGCACCCAGCCATGGGCATTGATCATAAGGTATTTTGAGAAGGCTGGAGCTATGGAGGTCTGGCATGCCCTGCATTTAATACATTTCTGTTTACTGCATAGATAAGTTCCTCCCAGAGGATAAGTTCATTAGGGAAGATGGTCCAATCAAGAGAGGCAATTAATAAACGGTAATCTTAATGAAATACCAAACATACTTTGAGAATGGAAATACAGCATGGGTGTGTTGCAATGAGAAACAATCACCCCTTTTGAAAGGGATCCCAGCCACCATTTCACATACTCTGCAATATGCATCTTATTAATATTTGGTAGCTTAATTTTATAAGTAGGCCCAGTCTAGCTGAAATTTCATGGTCTACAGTTTGTATAAAGCAGTAATTCAAGATAAGTGTCCATGACTGCCTATTGAACTATTAGATACCTGTGCATAGATGCCAGTGGCCTAAACGGGCTTAACTTACAATTTCACAATCACATAACAAGAAGGATGTGAGTCACCAGCAGACAAAACAAACTTACTAGCAACTTTGGGACGCCAGCTAGTGCTGTTTAGAAATGCAAAGTCCATGTGATCCATACATGTTGCTTTCCCTTCCACTCCGGGAGGACCTGAATTTCCACCCCTCTCCATCAGTACCAGCTAGCCAGGGTTGCCAGTGCCTTCATGATCCAGGACACACACCCCTTCCCCCCATTTGTTTTTGTGGCCAAAGCAAAAGGCCTTTCCCTGCCAGGAGTCACACTGGGTTTTCCTCAGGAGCAAATGTATCTGTCAGATCTAAAGCGAGGTGGATTTGGAGCAACTCTAATTTAATCTGAAGCTGGGAAATAAAATCCTCCTGACCTGGCTGTTCTATTCTCCTCGCCCTAAATAATTGTGACAGGAAAACAGTTATTATTCAGCTATAAATGGCTCCAGAATCTCACTCCAACACACCCACCCCCATCATTAATTTCATGGTTGAATCTTGTTCTGACTGCTCCATCTCTCTTTTCTTTCTTTTTTTTTTTTTTTAAACTCCCGGGCTGAAATATACACACTCTTCTGATTGTTCTAAAGTTACTCATCTCTCCGCCTACCTATACTTCAAATAGATAATTTACGATTTCCAGACTAGTTGGCAAGAAACCCTTCACTGCATAAGCACACTACGGGGAAGTGGAAAGTCCAGCTCAGGACCGTAAGCCGTTAGATGCAAGACTAAAGCTGACTTTTTGGTCCCATGGTTTGGGGCAGATGGGTTTCGTGGGTGAAAGCTCCAACCTGCGTGCACAGAGGAGGTGGTGCACTTCCTGAAGTGCACAGACAGCGGCTTGCACCTGCACAGGGTGCAGACACGTGTGCCCAAGTGCACTTTTTCACTTGCATCCGTGTAGGTTGGGAAATTTACTCCACAAGGTGGAATGTTAGTTGGTGGATTGTTTGGCCCTGCTAAGGCCGCCTTGCATCACCCCAGGGCTAAGCAGCCTCAAGCGTAGCTTAAAGGGCCACAGAAGAATTCTCCTTGCGTAGGGGAATCATCTGACAGTGAAGATCCATGGTAGTGGCTCCTGCTTTTCCCATCCCCGTCATGGTCTCCAGCATAAAAGAGAAATATCAGGGCAAGGGGGCATCCCTACACCCAGCTGTGATTCCCAGCTGCCTTGATGGTTCCTGAAAGCAGCTACTGGCTGCTACTGCTGCTGTAGGTAAGACAGAGCAGCCTGAAAACTGCTCTGTCTTCCACTGGGGACTCGGGCAGCACCTGTCGGCACCATGATCAAGGAGCCACAGAAGAGGCTTGCCACCCATGCAGACTGGCGCCAGGTACAGGCCAAGCCAGGCTGGAGTTTCTAGGGGGCAGATCCTCAGTGGTTGTAGATTGTCATAACCCCCTTGACCTCAGTGGACCTGTTCTATGTTCTGTCTGTCTTGCCTCCTGTGTCTGCTTGCCAATTCAGATTGCAAGCGCCTTGGAGCAGGACCTCTCTTATGGGTGCAAACAGCACCTCGCACAATGTGGGACCCTGATCTTGTTTGGGGCCTCTATGTCTTACTCTCTGGCCAAAGACTAATAATCATAACTGGTGGCTTTGTTGTAGGTGCCCAGCTGTGGACTTTGGTGCCTAACTTTAGGCTCCTGGGCTCAAAAGTTTTAGCCTCAACCTCTTGTCGGATCCCCTGGAACTCAGGGGGATCCAGAATAAAAGGAACCCAGTTTCCAACTCCTTCAGCCAAACCAAAGCCAGCCTCTCTCAAAGGTTTAATTCAGAGTTTGTTACTATGGGACTTAACGCACAGCCAGGAAGCCG
>ML675620.1:70918394-71040187 GCA_007922155.1 Mesoclemmys tuberculata | reverse complement strand
GGCTTCATTTTTCCAGATGCTGCAGTGACCCCATTGTGCAGCTGCCACGAGGGGGCCACAGAATGCCCCCAGACTGTCAGCTGTGAGGTGATGCCTCTTGCTTGTAGGCACCATACATAAATTCTAGTGTCTATCATGGGACAAGCTGTTGGCCATCAGCAGAGACGCTCTTGAGCCAGACAGCACTTGTTCAAGGCTGCTAACCTCAGCTGCCACCGTCTGTGGTGTGAAAGCTTCCCTTAGACCTCTTAAGGGTTGTCTGCCTGCAGACGCTAAGGGGTTAAACAATGGGCCTATGTGCAAAGCGAGGCCTAACGGGCAATCATGCAGAGAACATCTGACTAATCATTTACCGTGTGTTTCTAAGTCTGCACAGTTGCACTAGAGGCACCTTTAACGGGAGTCATGTTCTGCAAACAGCTCATTGAGTAAGTCATCTTGGCTCCTTGTGACGCATTGTGCAGTCTTTACAGGACAGACGGGTTTATTCTTATTCTGCTTCGTGCTGTTCAAAAATGATTTGTTGAATCACAGGGAAGGTTGTTCTGTGTTGTGCGTATCATCAGCATAAGAAATTGGGATGGATGGGAAAGGTGACTCTGGTACCAACCCCCCCCCCACAAAGATTCATCCCTCTATCAGTTTCTGGTGTCTCCCACCACCACAGCACCTTGGAGGCAACCCCCAAGGCACAGAACCTTCACCTCCATCTCTCAGCTCGAAGGAGATCCCAACCCCTTTCTGAGTTTCCAAAAATTCTGTTAATTTTTCTTCCCCGTTATTCTTCCTTTTCATGCACCTCTCAGCTTCCTGCTTTGCCCCAAATCGAGGTCAGGAGACTAAATGCCATGAGAGAATCTCTTCCGAGAAGATCATCTACCTAGTTCTCCTGACCCAAGAGGTCCCCATTAGCAAAAGGCCCCATCTCCAGGGGTCAGCTCTGAGCTTTGGAGGAGTTCAGATTCAGATCAAACACCACAGTCTGAAGGATCAGACTTCTGGCTCAGAGCCATGATAGAGACGGTCCCAAAGCATGAAGTACAGTTCCAGATTCAAATTCCTTCAATGTCTGAGTGGGATCAGATCTGATGCTCTCGTTCAGACCTTTCCCCAATGATAAAGTCACTTCTGCCCTGTGTAACACGCATTTCAGTGGAATGAGCAGCTTCGCGGCACAGGTGTAGAGTCACATGGGGGGACACCATGTCCAACACCTAGAACACCAAGTGGTATGTTAAGCAACCTCCACAGTCTGGTGGATACCTGGATGTGTGTTCAAAGCCACCAATGAAAAGGAAAACTCTTTACCCAAGTCTTGATGGGAACTTTCTCAGGACAAGGAGCAGTGGTCTCAAGTTGCAGTGGAGGTCTAGGTTGGATATTAGGAAAATCTTTTTCCCTAGGAGGGTGGTGAAGCACTGGAATGGGTTACCTAGGAAGGTGATAGAATTTCCATCCTTAGAAGTTTTTAAGTCCCAGCTTGAGATTTCATTGGGGTTGATCCTGCTTTGAGCATGGGGTTGGACTAGATACCTCCTGAGGTCCCTTTCAACCTTGATCTTCTATTACTCTTGTCAGGGACACAAGAGATGCAGGATACTGTTTGCAACACACAAACAAAACACAGTATGGGCTCCCCTTTTAATCATCTGCTGAAGGGTAATTGAAAGGGCCACTCACAGCTGGGTGAGCCCAGTTAGGGTTGATGTTTGCTCTGGGACCCTGTTGTACCTAAAGGCCAAGACAGGACCAGCATGAAGACTGCAGGTCCCGGACTGCAGGACATTGGCAGAGCTGTATGAGATCCAGGTCTGGAACCACAGAGAAGAGACTGGAGGCCAGAAGTGAGACATCTGAATGGAGTCAAGGCACAGAGCCCCAGGACTGACTAGCAGGGAAGGACTGGAGGTCAAGACTAGCAGGATGGGTGAATGCCAGGATGAAGGTGTATTTGCACAGTTGAACGGGGGAAGTTTGCTCCCAGCTCTGTTCTTGGTCATGTCCAGCACTGTCAGCGCCTCAGTTTTCACGAGCACTAAGTTCACTCATAACATTTTAACACAGGGAAAGAGAGAAGTTGCTAAAATCCTCAAAATAGATCAGGTAGAAAACGTTCCTCATGTAAAGAAATGAGCCAACTTCCTTCTAGGGTCCCCCAGGGCTCTTGGAGGGTTGCATTCCTCATTGCTGATCTTTCTCATCCCCTGCGAAGGCCGCTGTGGCAGAGCAAGTTTAAGTAACAAAGAAATATCTCAACCCCCAAAAAAAGACCAGACGTTGAACATAGTTTTGCAAGGCGCCTCGCACTATCTCACTTCGGTTGCTTTCCCCTCTTCTCTCCCCGTTATCTTTATAGTGACAAGGTTTTAATCTGAGTTTTGTTTTCTTAACCGATGAATTGCTGCATCAGAAGTGGAATTAAATTGGGTTGCCATGCCCAGATACCGAGAATGCAGACCGTTCTGGGTGGATTTGTTCTTTCCTCGTGTGGGTGGCAGGTGCTGGGTTGACAGCCTTGGAGAGCTAGGCGCTTTCTACACATAGGTACAGCACAGGGGGAAGGTTTACTTCCCATACTGCCCTGCCAACATAGTCTTGACTGGGATTACAGGAACTGCCAGACTGCATCAGACTTGCTCAGAAGCAAATCAGTGTCCCTTCCAGTATTCCATCTGCAGCTATGGCCAATGCTGAATGCTCCACCAGAAGACATCAGCCCTCCATAACAGGCCTCACTATACCACACTCTACATACCTGAACCCTGCTTGGTGTCTACCCTGAATCATGTGGATTGATGGCCTTGTAATTGTATCCGGGCTAATTCCACTTGCAGCTGTTACGCTTATTCCTGTGCTGTACAAATTCACAAAGCCCTAAGAATGTCAGCTTCCCCTGTGAGATGGGATTTGTAATCCTATGCATGTATCTAGCTATTTGAGGGGTTTATCCTTCCACCCGTCAGCACACTATCTGAACACCTCACATGTCAAATCAATAGCAATAATGAACTCTCTAGTGGATTCTTTGGAGGCTCTGGTACTCCAGATTCTGGTTGGAGTTGGAGTACGGGGTTTTTTGTGGGGTGGGTAGACAGGGGATTTGGTAGAAGTTTTGAAATAAAGAGGGGGGTGAACTGTGTCTTTTATAACGGAAGGCCAAAGACAAGGTCATTGCTCTGTTCCCTGAAAGTGGTCCTTGTCCAGATTTGTCTGATCTCTGGAAGTTTGTTCCATAACTGGATCCCCTCACCAGAAAACGCATTGTCCCCCAGGAGCGCAGCGGTCATGGTCGTTCACAGATTGATGTGGCTGGAGAATGATCCCTTGACTGCTTTGAAAATTAGGGCCAAGGCCTTAAATTGCCATTGGTAGCTGACTGGGACCCTCAGAGGGACTTGAGTGTGGACCCGCTGAGCGTGTGGCTACTCAATAAAGACTGAGCATCTTTTTCACTTTCAGATAGAATGGTCCAGCCTGGAGGGGACAAATGCTTGGATCACTGTGGTCACATCCTCCTCCAGGAGGAAGGGGCAGGGTTTCCTAGCAAGCTGGAGGTGAAGGAAGGCATTTTAGAGACTGACACAACCTGATCATCCAAGATTAGTGAGGAGTCAAGCAGGACCCTGGGGGTTCATACCGCTGTGACAAATGGGGCTGGGGAGCCTTCAGAGGGAGCTGCAATAACATCTCTTTGAAGCATTTCCCCCTTTCTGACCAGCATCACTTTGGTCTTACCTCAGTTCAGCTTGAGCCAACTGTTCTTCATCAAAGAGCTGGTTTCTATGGGACTTCTGACATTTTAGTAGTGCATCCGGTTGCATAAGTAGAGTACGTAGCTGAGTGCCATCAGCAATCTGTTGGCATCTAAACCCATGACTTCTTCACTCTCTCTCAGTTGTCTCATATAGATACTAAAAGTGAAGCCAGGATAGTATGAATCCATGTGTGATTTGGAAAAAGCGAGGGCCTTCAGAGAAAAGGAGCCATCAACCTCTCCCAGAGTGACTGCAGTTGTTCTGCCAACAGATCTAAGCGTTGGCTCATCTACTCCTGCTACATCATTTAGGTGGGTTAGTGGAACTAGAGCTGGCTGGAAATTTGTTGAAATATTTTGTCGACAGAAAAGACAGTTTTTGTCCAAATGAAACCATTTTGAAAATTGTGTCAAAATTAACAAAACTTCCCACCTACGCCCCCCTCCAAAATATATTTGAAACCAAAAACAAAAGGAAGGTCATTTTGGAAAATTTCCAAATTTCATTTTAGCATTTCAAAATTCATTTGGCATTTTACTTTATGTTGTTTCTCCATTTTCTATTAGTTTTACATTATACCATGACATGCCCATTGTGCTTGTTTGTGAAATGCACCAGTAATACCGCCATGCCATAACACAACTTAAGCTGAAATAGTCTATTATTTCATTTTATTTTTTTTAAATCATTGAGGGCAGCTGCTGCTTAGTACATACGGAAACATTTTATCTCCTTTTCTGGATGGACATGTCTGCTGTTTGAGTTGTCATTACGCAGTTTGACACTTTCTGATCGGATTAACTCACCAGTGCCTTGCCCGTATTCATAGATTCATAGCTTCTAAGGCTGGAAGGAACCATTCTGATGTTTGAAATTCTGTGCAACACAGGCCACCAAACTTCCACAGAATAATTTAGGTGGATTGTTCTCCTTGGGCAAATTGGAAACCTAGACAGTCGATGAATCTTTGGGGGGCAGGACCAACATCGGTTGCTCATTGCCCTGGTGGGAAGACTGCAAATCTCTGATCTCTGCATGGAATCAGACCGGAAGAGTGGCACGTTGGCGTGATGTCTCCAATAGTCCTAGACTGAAGAGAGGATCCAACATATGTCCAGCTGCACATGTTGGTCTAGGGAGTGCCTGGGAGAATCGCAGGATTTTCCTGTAGGCCATGAGATCAAGCACTGCTGTGTCATTGAGACAGTCTACATGAAGGCTGAGGTCGCCAAGGAGGAGAAATCTGGGGGAATCCAGCAGCAGCGTCAGCCCAGCTGAAGAAGTCACCAGGATTTTCACCCAGTGCTCTGTACACCACCAGAAGGGCTGGCACAAGGCAAAGCTTCAGATGCCTGTAATACGCCCACAACTAAAGAACTAGTGACCTAGAAAACCGTTTCAGGAGACAGAGAGCTGGTTGGGGTGGGTGGAGGAAAGTGCAATAAAGAGCACAACGGCCTTATCCTCCTGCCTGGTCAGCAGAACTGCCTCCCAGCAAAGCCTGTTAGCTCGTTCACTGCCAGTGCTTGTCATCAGCAAAATGTTAGGGCAGAGCAGCCTCAGAGCAAGTGTGCTTTGCTCCTGGCCACACCTGAAAGCTTCGCCAGCAGCTCAGAGGTTAAACTCCCTTACATCCTTTTCCTGGAGGGTCAAGTATCTATGAAGCAGCATGTTTTAGGTGTCCGCCCACCTTTTATTTTGGTCCCTTTGGTTTCATTGCTGCCCTCACCTTCATTACTGACCATATATATAGGTCTGGAAGGATCATAAGGTCTAATTTCCAGCCTCCGCAATGGCATCGTGCTGTCCCATTTGGCTTTGTGATCAGATCAGTTTTAAATGCTACCAAACCACAGGAAGGGACAAACTAAGAGAGGGTTCACAAGGTACTGGCTTCTTGCCACGTTCAAGTGTCCTTTCTGACGGCTCACCCTGGGGAGGAGAAATGCACTTATAGTTCAAACCAGGACACTCTCCCTTTCTAGTAGGTTTTCAATGCCAGCTGCACCAACACCCTCAGAGACTGAGAGCAGATCCATACCTTTGCTAGTCCTACACTGGCACAGGGGAGACGGCAAGGAGCTCGTCTTCTCTGCTTCTGCCTCCAGCCCCGACAATTGCAGAGAAAAAGTGGAAGTGAATGTCATCCCAGACTTCGGTGCCGCCTGTCTCCAGTAAGCAGTGTGGGTGGAGGGTGGAGCTGGAGGCATCTCATTCAGCCCAGAAATAAATGTAAACTTGTTTCTTTCTCCCTTTGTGACATCCTCAGGGTAGGTGCAAGTTCGCTGAAAAGATATCTGGGTGCAAGATGGTGGAATGATGTTACTGGTTTCGTGCTCAGCAGGGAAGAGACCTGAGACCTCTGGATCTAAAATCATGTGCCTGTCCTACTTTAGTACTGCACTGAGAGGAGCAGTTTGTAAGGCTGCTCGGCTAGGGCGGGTTAGAGCTGCAAATACCTGAAGGCTCATTGCAACCCTCGGTGCATGTGAAGCTGCTGAATGACACGATCACAGGGATACCACGAGTGAACCAGGAAGGTCATATGATTTGAGGATGAGGAGGATTTTTTTATTAAGTTTAATTAAGTTATCTCTGTGCTTTGGAGATGCCCCCTGCAGCTTCATTGGCGGGAACCTTCAGCACAGAGCTCTGGGCTGAAATCGGTTTTCGTGATGTGGGTGCAGTTCGCCTTTAGGTATTCTGGGCCATACTGGTTCTGCAGTGAGTCCTGCCACTGGCCTTGTTTGGACCAGGACTTAGCCCCGTTATACCAAACCTTACTGAACAGCTCCTTGCAAAGCATGCTGCAAGCCAAAATCTTCCTTGGCATGGCAGGAAATAAGAGGAAGGGAAACATTGCTAGAGAGGGGGGAAAAGGCACGAAGGCCACAAAATCAGAGCAACACCTTTTGATTTCTTTCATGCATTGAACCAGACAGGTTACACAAGCCTGTCAGCACGTCTTCCCATCTGTCTCTGTCCACCCCGCCCATTCTGCACAAAACTTTGCTGTGTGTCTCTCTCCCTCTTTCTTCTTTTTTTACATCGGAGAGGATGCTCCATGGTTGCAGACCCAAAGTTTCCTTCCCTTGAGAAAATGCTTGAGAGACATGCCACTAGAATAATCGGCACTCCAGTTTCCCAGCTTTAACCCTGTGCTGAGTCCTTTTTATTTCTCTGAAAACAGACTAATAAAACTCAGCTCATTGAATGCCCAAACGTCGTGAAATAGTACCGCTAAGCTTCTCCTGTTAAGTCTTTCAGTTTTCACATGGTATTAAAAAGTTTACGGGACACATGATCCTCTTCAAGTTGCAAAAGAACCTTTTTGGATCCCAAAGATATAAACACGCAGTTAAAGTGAACTAAAGAAATTAGCATCTTGTTGGGATGCTGGGTTACTAGGAGCCTTGAGCTAATTCTCCAAGACTTGGCGTTAAGGTAACAAAAAAGAAGCAGCTTTTATTGAATATGTCCAGCTAGGCTGGAGGTCTAAAAGGCATGTGACTGAGCAAGCCCAAATATCCTATCCCAGCATGCACTGGGTTTTGTGGAAAATCTGGGAGAGATTGTTTAGAAACTGTATCTTCTTTGGTTGTTCTGCAGCCCTGGTCAGGAAGCTGGAAGGCCGGTCTTTCTAATTCATTCCAAGGGATTTCCTGTGATATTGTTTAGACAGCAGAATAAAATTCATGTACATCATTTTCTTTAGGCCTGGTAAAAGGTGCCAGATTGTCAGAGCTGCTGACTGAAGTCCTTTTATTGAACCCAAGCGCAGGTACACAGCTGGTACACAGCATAGGATCATGCGTCTCAAGCCTCTATTTGCCAGGCACCTGACATTGGCCACAGTCAAAGGACAGGATGGACTATTGGTCTGAGCCAGTATGGCCGGTCTTATGTTCTATGTCAGCCAGAGTCTGGTCTCTGTGGTCCATACAGTCCATGGCTTTTCTGCTTTGATTGCCCAGGAAGGGACCAGTTAGAGGCAAATGTCGAGCACCAGTTTGTGGGAGGTGGACACCTCTCCATTAGGAGCTGGAGAGAAGCTACCAAAGTTATTTCACATGATCATATGGCATTCCTGCAATGTTCCTAGGTTAGGAGGGTGGTGCCAGTTTGTCTAACTCCATCCCATAGTGCAGTGCCTCACTTCTGGAGAATTACCCAAAAGCCTTTGCTCCACGCAACACGGCCAGTCACCATGGGCACAGGTGCATCAGGAGTGATGCAATGCACAGATGCAAGTGCGCTGTGGGGGGACATGTCCAAATGCTCCTGTCAGACCCCATGTGGCTGTAGGGACATGCACTGAGCCACTGCAAGGAAGAGTCAAAAACCCAACCATCATATGCAGTCCAAGTTTCTGCATGTGATGGGCTGCCTACCCCCACACAGTGGTGAAAAGCTTAATGTGGCCCGGAAAAGCCAATTAACACCCCTGGTTGCACCTGGACAGTGAGCCAGGCCCAATTAAAGATGAGTCCCGGTTGGGAAAGTAGCTGGGTGGTTTCTGTAAACAGAGGAAACACAGAGTAGAAGGTGGTTGAAGGCAGAGAAAGAAAGGGCTCTGCAGACCCTCTCTGGACAGCAGAGGAGCTTCAGGGGGGAGTTTCTAGCCTGGCCCTGAAGGGAGAGGTAAATTGGGCCTGAGAGAAGATCAACCCAGAAACAGAAGGCCTTCGGGGTAGGCTGGAGTGGAGGGCCTAGAGTAGCAGCGAGATGCCAGGGAGGTAACCCCAAACAGTCAGTGTTCTGCAAAAGAAAGGAGAGGTAGAGAGAACCCAGGATGGAATAAAAATTCAAGCCCGGAGAAGGGGTAGAAGTTGCTTGTGGCTTGTGTTTTGCTGTTGCGTTTGGTTAAAAGACTCCAGGGAGAAACCTTCAGGCCAGTGCTCTGCCAGAAGGGTGGAATGGAAGGGAAGCCCAAGAAGATGTCAGACTAGTGGCAAATGGGCCACGGTCTGTTTGGGATGTTAATGTCCCAGAAAGGGAGAGACTTTAAAGTGGCCTGGCCGGAGGGCCGCGTTAGGGGAAGAGAGACCACTGCTAGGCTGGAGCAACTGTTGGAAGTGGGCGTTAGGCCACTAATTAGCTGCGACGCCAGGCCAAGCCAGGAGGCAGCATGCCTGCGGTGTGTGAGCTCTTCCATTCCACACCAGCTTGTTCACTTGATACAGGCCAAGCGGGCATCGCGTAGGCTCTGATTCTTATTTCACCGACAATGGAGCAAACCAGGAGTAACTCCACTGAAGTCGCTGGGAGAAGAGACTCCTCCTAACCTTTAGGGAATTCAAACCCTTCCTAGCGGACCAGGACTCTTCTGTAATCCAAAAGCACCCCTCATACTGCTAAAGCTGAGTTTCTCTTGCTAGGCGCTAACAGTCATCTCTGGTGGACAGGGACGCTCTGACATGGAACCAGGGGGACGCTGTCCAAACTCAAGGGAGAAGAATCTCTCTCAGGAGATTAATACTCATCTAACAGATTGCAAATGAGCGGACTTCGTTATTATCTCAGGCTCAATGTGGGTTGGGAATTCCACAGAACTGTGTAGTTTTCTACTGCTCCATCCAGAGAGAGCATCTGAGTGGGTTCAGAGACGGGCAGGGAGAATGATTGGGGCATAGAAACTCTCATATGATGAGGGACTGAAAAGATTGGGCTTGTTTTCCTTGGAAAGGAGACAAATAAGAAGATGCATACTAAATGTGTACTAAATAATACATGGTCTAGGGAAAGTAAATTAGGAGATTCTGTTCTCCCTTTCTGATAACACAAAAACAAGGAGACATTCCATGAAATGGAAAGGTGGCACATTCAAAACTGATCAGATGAAATACTTATTCACACAGTGAATAATTAGACTGTGGAACTCACTGCCACAGGATGTCAGTGAGGTTAAGAGTTTAGCAAGGTTCAAAAGCCGATTGGACATTTATATGGATAGCAGGAATATCCAGAGTTGTCATAATTAAGATGGAAGTTTGGGAAGGGATAGGAAACCTCATGCTTCAGAGATTACAACAGGCTTTAACTATTAGGAATTGGGATGAGAGGCTGATTATCCTATACCTACCTACTGTGGGGTTCTTGCACTTTCCTCTGATGCATCTGTACTTGCCACTGTCAAAGACAGGATCTGGGACTGGGTGAATCACAGGTCTTTTCCAGTCTGGCAATGCCTATGTTCTTAATTAAAACCCACATGCTTTTGGCTTCTTTGGAAAGTGTTTTTGCTTTAAAATAGCTCTGTTCCAACTCAGTAAAATTAGTGCATAGACCTATAAAGTGTAACCCTAGTAATCTCGCTGTATTCCGGTCCCCCTTCCCTCCCGACTCGCCCCCCTTGTCCCACAGCATTTAAATACTTTCTTTACAAGGACCCAGCTCCAAACATCACCTGGAAGTTGTACATTTTAAACAATTCAACCATGCAGTCATAAAACAAGTTTAATAGCCCAGCTATGCGTCCCAGCCCCCACCTCCCATCCGCACAGAAGAGATGATGGAAACAGAGCTTATGAGCTGCTCATGATTAAACTGACCCAAAGGAGAGGGACTTGCAAGGAATCCTGGGAACAGCCAATGGGAGACACCCCCCACCTTGGAAAAGCAGCTACCCCATTGGACTGAATTTTGGGGTAGTGAGTAAGGTCCATCCTGGTGACCTCAGTTGTCTTGGTTGGACATAGGGTGAAAAGTGGCATTGAAGAACCTTAGTTCCCAAATCACATCAGGAAGCCAAAGAGCAGAGCTCTGTTCTGCTGGCTGGGTGACCATGGGCAAATCCCTTCACCTCTCTATTCCTCATTTGCCCCATCTGTAAAATGGGCATCATAAAAATGACTTGTCCCAAAGGCTGTTGTGAGACTTACATCTTCAAAGAGCTTTGAGTTCCTTGGACAGACAGTACTATAAAAGGACAATGAGTTACCAAAGGATTGATGTACTCGACCTTGAAGGAAATCTCTCAGTTCATTGGCTAACAGCTGCAATTAATAGCAAGGGTTTCAGAATGAGTGAAACATGCCTGCCACCATAGTCAATGGCCCATGAGCCAAGATAATCTGGGAGGGTCCCAGGGGGTTAATTAACTGGTGGGGAGATGTTCTGTCGTGCCCTAGAATGAGGTGTAGCCCTGCTATGGCGAATGCCTATGGCCTGGGACCCGTCAGGCAGAGCACTACTATGGCATTGCTATGTATAAGCCAAAGGGAACACTGAGACGTGATTCAATAATCTGTCCAAGCTAATGCACTGGCCATTCCTATTGCAGAGATATTGCACATGCCATTTGAAAGTGCACCATCTTGAAACAAATGTAAAGACTGATTAATTATGGTATAGTACATGTTGCTTTATGCAGCTGAATAAAAAAATAATTTTCTAGCCCCACTTCCATCAGGGCAGTTAATTCATTTAGTCTTAGGACACCCTTATTATCATTATTTATTAAGCACCTACCATGTGCTCTCCAGGAAACAACACTAAAGGCTGGCCTTGCCTTGAAGGGCTCACAAGCTAAAAGAGAGGTCCCCGGGAGACAAGGGACTCTTGAGAAGTTCAGGAGAGTTAACCTAGATTTCAGTGCGTGGAGGGATAGATGCGTTAGTCTGATCTAATTCACGTCTTCTGGACCACAATGCGAAGTTGGAGCAGGGATTTGGCCCCGGTTAGAGTGAGGGGGCTTCACAGAAGGAGTGGGTCTCTAGGAAAGATTTGGTTGAGTTGGGCAATGACTAGCCTGTCACACTGGCATTGGAAGGCGATTCCATGCATAGGGAGCTGCATGGAAAGAGACACAGAGCCAGGAGCAGGAGAAGGAAGAAAAGAGCCCAGCTGGTAGTAAGGATTTTTATTAACCCCATTTTACAGATGGGAAAACTGAGGCACAGAGCTATGACCTGTCTTGCCCAAGGTTATCCAGAAAGAGAGCCTGTGACAGAGCTTGGAGTAGAATCCAGGAGTCTTGACTGCCAGTCCTGCGCCTTGATCACAAGGCCATCCTTCTCCCTTGATTTGGGAGAGGTTCTGAACTGATCTGAAGATAAAAGAACCAGCCGTCCCGCTCAAACACCTGCTGGCTGGGTGGCACCCCTCTCTACTGTTTATGGGTGGCACCCCTCTCTACTATTTATGAGTCTGAGCTGATGAAAGGACCGCAACCCACCACTAACTCTCTATTACAAGCCATCCACAGAACCCAAGATCACCCTCTTTTAGATGCTATTCGTTTATTTCTATTTTCATTTCTCCACGATAAAAGAGTGGCACTCCAAAGCCTGAGCACCTCTGACAACCTTTTATAAATAAACTAATAAATGAACAGAGCCATCAATTACCCCCAGATCGATCAAATACTCTGGCAGCAACACAGATCTGACCCAGTTCAATTTAACATCCTCACTGGAACGCCCACCAGAGTGCCACACACTTTGTTCCCCAGCCGAACCCTCCACCGATCTTCCTACTGATGAAAGAGAAAACATGGGTTTTGTAGCATAATCAGGAAGTTAACTCACTTGAGCTATTGCACATCAAGGGAAGGGAAACACATTCCAAAGGCTACTGCCTTTTAGCTGATCAGATTTTGGGCTTTTTTATAAAAGCATGAAATTTGCCAGTCTTAGGGCGTGACCCTAATAAAGATTTTCAGATATGGGGCCATCACCAACACTTGCCATGTTGGCTGTGCCAGCCCTTTTAAATTCTGAATGCAGTTTTTCTGCTGATGTTTTTCTCATTCTGATTGTTTGTGATATTAAACCATCCCTGGGAGAAAGGGGTTTGTACATTTATATCTCTTTTGTTTTAGGTGTCCTAAAAGCAAAAGCAATGAATTATGATGGTTTGGGATTATATAAAAAGGTTAAGAATTAACATGCACTGTACCATGTCACCAGGGAACATTTTCTAAAATATTAATTATATAGGAAAATAATACAATACGCTTACAAGTTTCTGTTTATGAACAGAAAGTTATATTTCTCTTTGCTCAGAACATTATTCCAGATTGATCTGTGCATAACAAGATATTGCTGTGCCTCACAAAGACTGAAAAGGCAGTTTAAATAAAGAAGCGGCCTAAAACATATGAAACAAGAAAATCTTTTACAGTCTTCAATGTATTGACACATCACATCCCCCACCATCGTCAAGAAGATAACATGCAATTTGGTTTTGGAGATCTCCCTTGCAGGAGGTCTGCTGAACAAGTTTATTTCACTTGATAGGCACTTACCAGCTTGCTTTTGTCTTGCACTCTCTCCATTACAAACATAGCATGCTGCTGCTTCCCAATCTTCTCAATGTCCCTAAGCAGGACAATCACAAAAGAATCTGCAATGTCCTGGTGTCCAGTTTAACTAAGTCTACACTCTCTTCTGGGATGGGATTGCCCATGTCTTCTATGACCTCAACAAGTGTCTTGACGTCATGCAAAAGCAGTCTGGACACATTTCACCCACTCCTGTTAAACTTTTTTCAGGTAATTCCTTTCTCAGCTGCAGCTTCAAATCCTCTTATGAACCTGACCACCTCTGGTCCCTCTATTATCCACCCCTGAAAGGTCTCTGAACTTTGTGTTAGACCAACAGCTCCACCATGGCATTGATTATGGCATTATTTTGCTCATGAGCATGGACAAGCGCATTTGCAAAGAAAACATGCTGTCTTGGGAACCTCTTTAAGAACTCTCTAGCTGTGTCTGGATGCACTGTGGCAAGGCTTACCATAACTCGGAAGTGAACAGACACCAAACCAGCATAATTGGTATGATATAATGCAAACAAACAGAGTAACAGCTTTCCAAGGCCTTTAATGTAGCATGTGAAGTTTGCCTGGTGGATTACCAGCGCTTAGGTCAACACAAGATGCTCCAGATGAAGTGTGATATGCCGGAAGAGGAATACTGGGTTTTCTAGTTTTTCTAGATGAGTGAGGCATGATTTCCCTTTACGGAAGCCATTTTGACTCTTCCCCAACATATCATGTTCATCTACGTGCCTGATAGTTCTGTTCTTTACTATAGTTTCAACCAATTTGCCTGGTACTGAGGTTAGGTTTACAGGCCTGTAATTGCCAGGATCTCCTCTGGAGCCTTTTTTAAAAATTAGCATCACATTAACTATCCTCCAGTCATATGATACAGAGATTAATTCAAGTCATAGGTTACACACCAAAGCTAGCAGTTCTGCAATTTCATAGTTGAGTTCCTTCAGAACTCTTGGGTGAATACTCAGGCCTGGCGACTTTTTACTGTTTAATTTATCAATTTGTTTCAAAACTCCTTCTACTGACACCTCAATAAGAGACACTTCCTGAGATTTGTCACCTAAAAAGAATGGCTCAGGTGTGGAAATCTCATCCTTTGTGGTGAAGACCAATTCAAAGAATTCATTTAGCTTCCCCACAGCAGCCCTGTCTTCCTTGAGTGCTCCTTTCTCACCTCAATCATCCAGTGGTCCCACAGATTTTTTGTCAGGCTTCCTGCTGCTGCCATACTTCAAAAAAATTTGCTGTTGGTTTTCATGGCTTTTGCTAGTTACTCTTCAAATTCTCTTTTGGCCAGCCTAATTGTACTTTTACACTTGACTTTCCAGAGTTTATGATCCTTTCTATTTTCCTCACTAGGATTTTACTTCATTTTTAAAGTACTTTTTCTTCTCTCTAACTGCCTGTTGTTTAGCTGTGGTAGCATTTCTCTGGTCCTCTCACATTTTTTTTTTTTTAATTTGGGGTATACATTTAATTTGAGCCTCAATTACAGCATTTTTTAAAAAGTTTCCATGCAGCTTGCAGGCATTTCATTCTTGTGACTGGGCCTTTTAATTTCCATTTAGTGAGTGTCCTCATTTTTGTGTTGTTCCTCTTTTTGAAGTTAAATGCCACTGTGGTGGGTTTCTTTGGTATTTTGCCCCCTCCAAGAATGTTAAATTTAATTACATTATGGTCGCTATTACCGAATTTTCAGCTATATTCACTTCTTGGACCAGACCCTGTGTGCCATTTAGGATAAAGCAAGAATTGCCTCTCCCTGTGTAGGTTCCAGGACTAGCTACTTGCAAGAAGCAGTCATTAAGGGTGTCTAGAAATTTTATCTCTGCATCCAACCTGAGGTGATATATACCTTGTCAGTATGGGAATAGTTGAAATCCCCCATTATTATTGAGTTGTCTATTTTTGTAGCCTCTCTAGTCTCCCTGAGCATTTCATAATCACCATCACCACCCTGGGGAAGTGGTCGGTAGTATATTCCTATCACTCAAGCATGGAATTTCTGGCCATAGAGATTCTATGGTGTAGTTTGATTCATTTATGATTTTTATTATATTTGACTTTGTGCTTTCTTTCACATATAGTGCCATGCCCCGGCCAACGTGACCTACCCTGTCATTCCTATATATTTTGTACCCTGGTATTACAGTATCCCATTGATTATCTTATCATCATTCCACCACGTTTCTGTGACGCTTGTTAAATCAATATCCTCATTTAATACCAGGCGCTCACGTTCACCAGTCGATAGAATTTAGACTTCTAGCATTTGTATACAAAACTTATAGTTTGGTCAATACTTAGTTGTCTGCCTGTATGTGCTGTGACAGAATGGGACGCTTTCATTTGACTGTTTCTGTTCTGTTCCTACTCATACTTTATCAGCTTCTATCCTCTCCTTTTTACTAGGGTATAGAGGATACCCTTTCATAAATGCTCCCCTCAGGATGTCTCTGTTCAAACTGTGCTTCCTCACATCTGTCAGCTTTCCCCTGACAGCCTTTCCTCCTCTACAACCTTTTTAATTTTACATGCCAGCAATCTCATTCCATTTTGGTTTAGGCGGAGCCCATCCTTCCTGTCCAGTTTACAAGCTCCTCCTTTCCCAAAAGCTTCCCCAGTTCCTAATAAAGCTAAATCCCTCTTCCAAATACTATTGTCTCATCCACACATTAAGACCCTGTAGTGACGTCTGTCTAATGTTCACTGTGTTTGGAACTTTGGAGGCATTTCAGAGAATGAGACCATGGAGGTCCTGGACTTTAATCTCTTATCTAGCAGCCTAAACGTGACTGGCAGATCTTGTATTGCAACAGTGGTGCCCAGGTAAGGGCATCTGGATGAATGGAAACTTGCTGAGACTGCGTTTTAATGTTTGGACCATCCAATGTCATGGACGTCAGGGCCACTGGTGACTCCAGGACAGATTTTGCTTGGCATCCTGGGTCCAATGATCCAGTAAACTGGGTTTTCATTTCAAACATGTCTCTTCCAATAATTTTTGCTGTTCAGAACAGGTGAAGTGCTCCTCTGTTACAGTCTTTCTCACATGATTTTGAAGGGCACGTCCAGTATCCGGGTTGAAAGCGAGGAGCACATCGTGTCCTCTGTGTGCATGGAGATCTGGAATGCACAAAAGGACACGGGATTTTAGTTCTGTGTCACTCCAAGTGGTTCTAGCCTAGCTGTATAGATCCTTGTGAGCTCTGCTAGTTTAAAGACTGGAGCCACGTCATCATTCAGTCTTGCCTCCTCACAGAAGCTATCAATTCAGCAAAGGCAATGCCAGGCAACCTCTTCTCTGTGCTCCTTTGCTCAGTTTTCTTCCTCCCTAGCTTTTGTTGTACAGAGATGCCAAACATCTTGCACAATACCTTGCCTCATGGGCCACTAAGTCCCCTTCACTTAGGTTTGCAACAAGCCCTGGTCTTGCAGCTAAAAGGTTATCAGTGCCAGGGTAGCAGCTTCAGGGAGTTCTGCTGGTTCGTTCATTTCACAAATAAAACATGATTCTTTTTTGCTCCTATTTTGTGCTGGTCCTTTAACCATATGTGTTTTCTCTGCAATTCATCAGGGTGATCCACAGCTTTCTCCGTTCTCTTGTTTTTTTCTTCTCAGCCCTCTTAAATTGGGTCCTGTTAAACTTAATGTAGCACGATTTGTGCCAAAGTCCATCCTTCTTCTTTAAAGTATTTTCAATACCATCACCACCATCTAATTGACCTCTGTCTATGGCTAGGGGGAAGTGCATTCAGCCTGTGGAAACACCTGATATTTTCTGCTCAAGTTTCATAGCCAGATCCATGCTCTCTTTTTGATTCTGCGGGATGGATCAGCTCTGCACCTGTGTCTTCCATGCAGTCAGCAGAGGAATGGGATGCCTCTGTTGATGGACTTGGCTTTTGGACAAGCTTGTATATTTTTGACATGTCTGAAGCACTAGTAATGGCCAGTAGCAATCTAATACCTTCCGCTACTGTGTATAGTTAACATTACCCAATCTCCAAGAACTTTTCACACAACCAAAGTAGCATCTGCAAGCAAAAAAGCGACAGGATTAAATTCTGCCAAGCCCACACTGGGCAATCAAAATTAGTGCAAAATGTGTCCTTACACCAAACTCACATTGAGGCAAACCCAAGAATGCACCCCTTGTATGCCAAACTGTAAAACAATGCTATCTGTTGATTACGACAATGCTGTTCAAATGGCTGCCACAGCCGACACGGTGTGAACTGGCGATGGCTCAGCGTCTGAAAATCTTTTTTTAAGTCATGTCCTAAGACTGTGGCAAATTTCTTGCTTTAATCATAAAACCCACAGTTTCCTGATTTATTTATTTATTTATTTATCTTGTGCACAATCTGATCCCCTACTCCTAGCCACTGCCTCTCCCTTACACCAAAGGGGATCTAGCTCTACTTTGTTTTGTAAAGCATCTGTCATATCCACCACGGGTTAAAGTAATTAACAAAGGATTAATTGTGTTACTCCGCGTATCATGGATTGACATCAGGCTCCTCTTCTCCTTTACTCCCTGTTTAGTGAGAATTTTCCCACTTTCCATTTGTTCAGTAGTTGAATAAAGCGAGCATGTTCCCAGCGCGCCATCTTGTAAATAAAGAGTGTTTCTTGTTCATGGAGCGATCCTTTTACAAAAGCTACTTGCTTTAAAGAGTTAAATGCTACTAGTCGGTGGCTATAGCACAAATTACACAACACAGCAATGTAAAGCCACTTGATGGTAAATAAATTATATCACATTGACGTTTGTATAGTTGCTACCCAGCCTGACACCACAAACTGACAATTAGCCAGCTGTTTTATTAATATATCAGCATAGCATCAAAAGCGTGTGAGGCACTTTGCAAACAGGTGGCTGAAATAAATCAGTTGTTCCAAAAGCCCACGATCCATTAGAGCTGATGGGCAGAGTCCCACAAAAGTTTTGGATCAGTCCCCAGGCAAGTTTGATTAATTTCAGACAGTTTTAATTTGTCTCACCCCTGCACATCTCTCAAGCCCAAGCCCGACTGATCCTGTGTTTCCGTGTTGAGGATGTTTCCAATATGTATTTGGACAGGGCTGGTGGATGAGGGTTAAGAACATGGTAACAGCTTGTAAAAATCAATCTCTTTCCCATGTATTATTTGCCTTAGGGACTTACTTCCTTAGTGTCTGAAAAGGTTTTTATTATATTATGTTGTCCCATCGGTGGGGCAGGGGCGGGAAATCTCATCACTTTACATATGAACTAAATATTTCACCAATGTGGTTTTGATTGTTTTGTTATTATTAATATTAAAAATTTAACTCTTGGAAATATATCTGGAATGTGGAGGTTTATACAGCAACACGAAACACCATTTTTGTCAGATAACTTAATCCATTTACTATCCCAAACATTTTGTGGTGTTATAGGTTAAAATATATGTGCCTCTGTGCACATGTTGTCTGTAGCACCCAAATACCTATGTCCATATCAATGTATAAAGAAGAGCTCCTGTGGCTTGAAAGCTTATCTCTGTCTCTTCCACCAACAGAAATTGGTCCAATAAAAGATATTCTCTCACCCACCTTGTGTCTCATATTCTGGGACCAACATAGCTCTAATATTGCCAACATATAAATGTATTGCAGGCATACAATAAGGCCAATGAATCTACAGTGTTTCATGAACAAATATTATTGCGTGGTTAAGATTATGCACTCCTGGTTCTTCTCAGCAGCCCCATGGGCATCTGGGTAACAGACAGCGCAGTTCTGTGGTTAGTCTGCAGCCTTTCGGTCTTCAGGGGAATGGAAAACCCAGTCCTCGTTCCAGCAGTGTCACTACAAGCGGAAGAATGGCTCACACCATGGGTGTGTGCATTAGTCCTGACCGGTACTTCATGCATGATTGGCCAACAGCCCTCCCTATATCAATGATGAACTCTGTGTGATGAGTTCTGCTCCCCCAACTCTTTCAGTCTCCCCAACCCAAAGTAACTGGCCTTTGCCAAGACAGAGACTCGTGCATTTTGGCACACTCCATTATCTGGAGCACATGCTCCACCCGATACATGCGGCTGAGCTGAAGGCAGACAACAGCTTTGATGGGGTTCCCTCCAAGGGCCGGGCCACAAGCTCATCTGTAAGGTTGCGGGGGGGTTCCTCGTAGCTGAGAAAGGGTGAGACATTGCTGGAAGAAGGAAGGTAGGGAAAGGCTAGAGGGTGGCAGGCTGCAAAGGAAATGGAGAGCAGGGCAGGAGGTCAGAGGTACAAATGAGATCTGTAAAATGGTTGTTTCCCAGGAAATAAGGGGTGTTTCTTTGGAGAATGCAGAGCTGGTCCTGGGCTTCAACACTGCATCATCTGGAGATTTATTTAATAGCTGCTGTGCATGTTCCCAAGAAGACAGTGCAGGGGTTGGGGTTTTTTAGACTGCAAAGCAATCCAAAATAAGGCAGGAACAGGAATGCCAAGATAAGGTTGTATGCAGTGCTGCTGAGCCACTTTGGTCCCAGGACATTAGCGAGACAAGGCAGGTGAGATAATAGCTTTTATCAGACCAATGTCTGTTGGGGAAAGAGACAAGCTTCAGGTCCTCAAGAAGAGCTCTGTGTAAGCTGGCAAGAAGTTGATCCAGTAAAAGATATTCCCTCACCCACCTTGTCTCTCAGGGTAGGGTTGACAGAGAACAAGGCAGACTACCTGGGCTGTCCTTTCGGGTTGGTTTGCCAAGACACAACACAGCCCTTTTTGGTTACCCACAACAGCAGGTTTGATCACATTCATCAAAGAGCCTTCGGAATAGGTCAAGGACACGAGGGGGATCAGACGCATGAATCATTCCCAAGGGGATTCAGTTACAACGTTGCACCAGCAGCTTCCTGGAATCCTCCTGGAGACGCTTCTGGGAAACACAACAAAACCCCAACAACCAAGCAACAGGCATGGGCTGGGAGGAGGTTAGTTACGGCACACACATTGAGCACGGCCCAAATTAGTGGAGCTCTCTCGGCAGTAACAAATGACAGCTCCTCCCTCCATCCTGTTCCAGCCGAGGCTGGGGGAGACAAAGGCAGCAGCTCCCCAAGCCTTGGAAATAGGAAAAGCCAATGAAACTGGAGGCATTCCAGAACTGGAACTGATTCCTGTTGCCCAGGGGGATGAGCTGGGCCGTGAAAGGAAGGTTCCATTATTACTGTCTTCCTCTCACTTCTCACTTCTGTATCGCCTTTCCTTTCCCATTCTTCCTTTCTGTCCTCCTACTCTTCCTTGCGATCTTTCCACCCCTCTTCCTTTGCCCCTTCCTCTCTCCGTAGGTGGCCAGTTTTGGTTGGACATGTTCCAGGAGGTTTCATCGCATGACATAATCTTTATGTTAAGTGATGTCCTTTATCTGGTGTCTAGTTTCAAGTCAATGCAGGGAGCTCCTTGTCCGGTATTTCAGCCGGCATCCCACGAAAACAGTCCCATGGGTGGGTGGGTCCCCCTCACTCTTTCTTTTCTCCTCAGTTTTTCCTCCAGCCCGAGAGATGGTATTCCTTAGGAAAATTGGAGTCTTTCCCTTATTTCCCTGGGCATGCCGCTGGGTGTCCTGAATTTGGGGCATGCCTAGGCCAGTTGCAATTCCATTGCCCCTTGCTGTCTGAGCTGGCCAGGTGTGGCTAGGAATTCTGGTTTAGTGCTACGTATTGGAGCTTGGTGGGAAATGGTTTTTTTTCTCTCCTGTGGGAGTTTGCGAGATTTTGACATTTTTTCCCATTCCAAAATGGGATGAAATATTAAAATCTCAAAACAAACAACCAAAACTTGAAAACGATCATCTGAAAAATAAAACGAATGAGATGTTTCATTGTTTTTCCTGTTTCAACCTTGTTTGTATTTTTTTAATCTTTTTTTTAGCATAGATGAACTAAAAGGTCAAAACAAAAAGTCATTTTGAATAAAAACATGCTATTTTTCATTTAAAAAATGTCAAAACGGGACATTTGGACAAACTTTTTTCCCCAAAACGTTTTCCAGTCAGATTTGTCAGAATTGAGTCTGGCTTGCAAAATAATTCAATTTCAACAAACCAACATTTTCCAGTGAAACAGACTTTGTGGGAAATTCCTCATCACCTCTGCGACATATCACTTTTTATCTTGCACATCTATGGGGCCTGTTTCCCGTTTACTTGCATATATACTTTTGTTATGGCAAGCCAGGCTTACTTCATGATCTTACATGCATTTTTCTGTGTTAATAATGAGGTTTTGTACATTTATTCTTTATTCTGCCTTCAAATCTTAAAAGCAAGGGAACAATTATTTAAAGGGGCAGACGGAAGTGATTATTTAAGTTTGAATATCACAATACAAGAGGGAGAACTTGGGATGTTAAAAATACTCCATATTCTCATAGGCCGCAAATCCAAAACAAAACCCAGAACTGGGCACACTTTGCAAAAGCAAACTGTGATGAGGACCGTGTAAGTAGATAAACAAATAGTTGGCAAGCTAGATAGCTTGAGATTTTATCAAGCCTAATAGACTTCTCACACCATCTCTAGTTCTAAAAGTGGGCTTTAATTGCTGACTTTTGCACCCGATGCAGGCTTCGTTTTGTCGGGGCTGTTGAGCCTAAAATGTACGTGCGACTATGAGGACAGGGGGATGGCTATAGCCCACTCTCATCTGCTGGTTTCTCAGCTGTTCAGAGGTTCCTTCACACAGGTGCAGTAGCTTTTGTAGCTAGCATTGGTAAAATTAAAGCTGTCATTAGCTCCCATGGTAGTGGGCATAAACTGATCTTGGTTTTTGCCACTAGTGAGTAAAGCCAAACTCACACCAATGAGATCTCCACCCCATAGTAGGCCACATCTCTGCATTCTCATTTTCTCTTTCTGCATCTCTCTGTGGATATAGTTAACAAAAAGGAAGTTGGAGCAAAAGACAGAGGAAAACAACACACGTGTTGATCTGTGGGCCAAATCCTGCATAAGAATGGCAGCTTTTGCCCTTTTAAAAGCTAAATGGCTCTTGTATGGGGTGGCTTCATCACTGAATAAGACTTATCCACATGTGGTAGTGCCTAGGAATCTGCTTTTCTGAGTCAGGCTGTAGGCAGAATGGGGAAATGAGAAATGAGTGAAGATCAGGAAATGACTCTGTTTGAAAATCAGAACACGGGTGGCAGATTTCTATATAGGCCTTCAGAGGCTGGGACAATTTGTTACAGAACACATCAATGTATTTTGGATATGCTTATAAACCAAACGAAAAGGCAGGAGGCAAGACACAGGATTGCAGTTTTATAGGGGAAACTGAATAGAGAGATGCAAGTTTATGGTAACTATATTGTACCTCATGGATAATCCAGCTGCCTCCTGTTATTTCAGCATGATGCAGGAGAAAACCCATAGGACGGGACTTGGATTCTATTCCTGTCTCAGTCACGGACTCGCTGTGTGACATAGGACAAGTCATTTGATCTCTCTGTTCCTTGGTTTCCCCTTCCACCCTTTTCTCTGTCTTGTCCATTCAGATTGTAAAATCTTTGGGGCTGGGAAGTTTCCTATTGCTGCTATATCACCCTTGCTAGAGAGAGAGAGCTTCTAATGAGATTGGTGAAAGGTATCGCTTTGGAATTTGGGTTGTAGAAAATGGCAGGTCTTTTTAAAAATGTGAGCGGGGGGAAATATATGCAACTGGAAACCCATCTCTTTGGTCATGATTTCATCTCAGTGGAGTTGTAGGGATTCCCTCCTCTGCTCGCCAAACCACATAATTTGGACAGGCTGCCCTACCTGTAAGGTCAGTCTAGTTGTCAAGAACAAAGTATGAACTTTCCCAGCAAAGCTGATTTAAAAGAAGTTTGTCAGCCAGGAAGAATTGCCTCCCTTTGATTGTCATTCTGTGATTCAATCGCTTACACTTCTCTTTTCAGCTAGCATGTGCCCTTGGGCAGTGGCTTTATCATAGACAGAGGGGACCATGTTTGTGAGTGTCCTTTATTAAAAATGTAGCAGCATCTTCCCCAGTACCTTAGTTAAGTTGCCTATCTAGCCAGAGAGGTCCATTTTGCTGGCTCTCTGCCTTTCTGGGATTGGGTGAGGTTGTTCCTCTAATACGCCCCCATGAATCCCTGGCACTGAAAACTTTCTTTCCAGGAACTGAGTTCTTATTCTCAGTGAGTTTCTGTCTTTTCCCAAGTCTGAGGGGAACACTGCTAGACTGCGTCTCCATCCCTCTGCTTTTTAAGGTTGACCTGGAGCATTTTAAACCATGTGCTTCTCACTCTGATGCTACAGTATTGTAATTTCCTTTATGCAGGGGTCGAGCGCTCCAGAAATGACAAATTAAAGCTTTTTATTGCAGCCAAGTGTAACCAAAACACAGTATTTATCCCTTGCAGCACAGCCTTTACTGGCTGGGGATTTTTGCTGCGGGAAATGCATGCAATCTGGAGCGGGGGGAAATCAAAATAATGTGCTCTTCCAAATTATTTTTATGAGCCAGGTAGAACAGTTCCCCCTGGCTGCACATGTTCTTCAGCATCTAGAGAAGAGAATGAACTTCATGGTTGAAGGGAAATTTCTCTTTCCCCTCCCCCCACTACCGTTATTTCAATTCAAACACTGATCATGTCCAAGTTGATATTCTTTGAAATGACAGGTACATCTTAGCAGACAGCAGCCCAGGGTCATTCGGCCCTGTAAGTACTTTAAGGCCCCGCTATTCCAGTTGGAAAGGGATTTCCTGACGGGGTCTCTCAGTTCGGTTGGATAAACTGACCTAAGCGCATCCTCTTTTAGCCCAGAGATTCCCTTTCTGAACCCCATAACAGGAAGGTAAAAGGACCATTTAGAAAAACAGACCCACCGGGGGTTATCTAATAGGGAATTTAGCAGAGGAAACATTTCCTAGAGCTGATTCTGAAAGTCGGGTAAACAGGAAGACCTGGGAAAATATTCAGCGGGCAGTGAACTAAGGAATGAAGTCGAGGAAAGGCTGTGCATTTCACACAGAATCAAGGGGGAAGGGAATAGCACAGAAAATAAGTAACTTTGCTCTTTTATGGTGCGTCGTTCACTCCAAGTGCTTCTGTGTTCCAAGAGAGCCTCCCAAATCCTTGTGAAGCAGGGAAGGGATATGCGGTTCACTCTTAATGCAGCCATCTCTGGGGTGGAACACATCTGCTCTGATTCTCATCTGGCGTAAATCCGAATCGAGCTCTGTTGGCTTGAATCCTTGGGATCTGGCCCAGCAGATCTGGAAGCATGTAGAGCACTAATAACCAATAGCTCAGGAACACATGCAGTGGAGGACACACATTCAGCTGAACTGAAGAGGGAATTTCGTTTGGCAGAATATAATTATCTCCGTTGGCATTTGAGTGGGACACCAATGTTAACACCCTGCTCAGGCAATAATTGCCTGGGGATTTTTAGTAACCTGAAGGAGGTAGGTGGGTTTATGTCTCACATGAAACACTGTACCACATACTAGAGCAGGCAACGTTTTCTGACCAAAAAAAGTAGATTCGGCTATGTCGAAACATTTCATGAACTCGTACTGGTTTTGGTAGAATTGTTCATGTAGGAAAAGAAACGAAAACAATGCCCGCAAACAACTTAAATAAATCAATACATGTTTCATTCCAATGGTTTTGAAACAAACCATTTCCATTTTTCTCTTCAAAACGACTTTTCGTTTTGAAATCACCTTAGTTTTTTTTAAATTCAAAACCGTTGAAAATGCTCAAAATCAAAACACAAGATTTTGGGTGGAATGGAGCACTGCATTTGGCCCATGTTTTGGCTTTAGTTTTGACTTTACTTCGTGGAAAAGTTCAGGGGAAAAAACCATTTTTGAAAAAAATGATTTTTTTTTCCTTTTCAAGATCACCAGTGAGCTGAAAAATCTGCTATTTGCTCGGCTGTTCCAGATCTCTCTAGCAGCATACCATAGTCTAGCATCATGCTGGCACTTTGGTTCACTCAGAATAGTGTCATCTACTGAATTAGCAACATTAACGACTTGATTCTCCACTGCTGTCGTGTACCCTGTATAACCATTTTCACCTGTGCAAATCAAGTGTAAAATGGTACCTAATCAGGCTTAATTCATTAATGTTTGTAAGGCACTTTCAATTGCAAAGTACTAGTAAATTGGGAGAGGTTATTACAATTCCACCACACACACGGTCAAAACATTCTACCCTTTTGGCAAGCGTGTATTTTTGTTCCCCATGTCCTACACTTCTTATGCAGCCTCCGCAACAGCAGTGCAGAATATATGTGCATTCGAGACACAGCTGAAGAACACAGCATCAGATCTGAGGTCAACATCTGGCTGGATTTAGATTTCATACAGGGATTTTACTGAGTCATCGACATGTGTGAAGACGGTCATCATCTTGACATTCTTTCATCGTCAATAACCAGAGCAAAGTCCAGAGAAGGCTTTGATCACAGAGTCCATTGTAGCAAGGGTTTGGCATAGGGAAAACCGATGCAGTGACAGTGATATTAAAAGCACGGCAAGTATCTGAGCAGCTGCAGAGACCAGCACCCCATCTGCCCCCGGCATAACTAAGGACAGCGTGGTGGAAACAGCGGAGATGAAAACCAGCAGGCTTCCTGGATAACGTTTTAATGGGTGTAGGATCAGAGCCATTGTCTGTGCTCGGACACCACCTGACCTCGAGGCGTTCCACCTATTATGCCATTGGCCACTGGGCATCTCAGACTTTGCTGCGGTCTCCAAGGGTGTCGCACATGCTGCCACAAGCAGGACATCCACATCAGCCCATCCCTCCCTTTCAATGGCAGTTCTGCCTGCTCCTAGGAGAGGGAAGGAGGAGGAAGTGAGAGCAGAGAGGTAGGCCAGGCAGAGCTGGGCCAGGCCTTCCTGTTGCAGTCATTTCAGGGAACGTGGACGGGGATGTAATTTACGTCAGAGGAGTCCGGCTGAGGAGCAATGGTTTGCACAGCGTGGCCAGTATACCCTTCGGCTACCCCACATGCGCCGAAAGGGTGGCCTCATTCAGCGTCGTTCTTCGCCTAAGGCTACATAGTGGATCCTCGGTGGTCTCTATCAATCCCTCGGTCTGAGCATCATCTGGGAGGTTTCCTTCATTTTGCAATGCTCTCTCCTCCCTCTCCTCTCTGCCCATCCAAAACAGACTGAACCTATTGGCCTTCTGGGCATTTGACAAAGCCCAGCTGTTCTAGCAGACACCGGAGACAGGCTCATGGGGCGGGGGGAATCTGCTGTGAAAGGGGGAGTTTTAATCTTCATCAATGATCAGTTGATTGCCAAATGCAAAGTTATATATCTAGGGAGAAGGAATGCAGGGCAGACCTGTGGAATAGGGGACCGTAAGTCAGGACCTGGATGTGGGCAGCCTAGCCTAGTGATTACAGCGGGGGTGGTCATGCCCAGTGGTCACCGACAGGCTCCAAGCCAGGGGTCGGAACCAGAATCAAAGTCCAGGAACCGAGTCACGGGTCAGAGCCAAGAATCACGCACAGTACAGCAGCCAGTTGGGAAGTCTCTTCGTTGCTCAGATAACTTCCTGTGCCTGATTCTTGCTTAAATAACATGGTCTGACCAACCCGTAGCCACATGGGCAGTGCCTCTGAGGGTGGGAGGGGTCAGAGTTTTGCGAGCCGCTCATTTCCAAGGGTTCTGGGCGCGCTCCTCCAGGGGGGCCAGGGTGTGACGTCTGCCTGCGAACCCCGGGGGTCTTAGACTGCAGCCAGGAAAGCAGTGACTCTACAACGAACTTAGGGGCTACAGTCAAGAAGCAGCTCAACAGGAGTCCCCGGTGCGAGGCTGTGACGTAAAGGCTGATGTGACTGTTGGATGTACAAATGGAGGTAAAATCTCCTCCTTAGCACTTCGCCCCTATTTTATGGCATTGGTGAAACCAGCACGGGAATGCTACCTACGGCTCTGGCATCCATGTTTTTAAAAGGATGCTGGCAATTGGAGAGGGTGCAGAGAAGAGTCACAAAAATGATTCAAGGGCTGGGCCTTGCAGTGAGGGACTCAAAGAGCCCAATCGGGTTAGCCGGTCAAAAAGAAGATCACGAGGTGACTTGACTGCAAGGGGGAGAAAATACTGTGCACTAAAGGGCTCTCTGATCTAGCAGAAAAAGGTGGAACAAGAACCAATGGCCGGACGTTGAAGCCAGACATGTTCAAACTGAAGATAAGGCACCATTTTTTTTAACAGTGGTGATAACTAACCGTTGGAACAAACTACCAAAGGATGTGGCTTCTCCATTGCTTAATGTCTTCAAATCAAGACCGGACTTTAGTCCACCACAAGTTATCGGGCTCAGGACAGGGTTCACCGGTGACATTTGAAGGCCTGTGCTGTACAGGGGATCACATACTACACATGATCTAAGGGTCCTTTCTGGTCTTGAACTCTGTGAATCTGTGTATGGGTTGGGGGAAAGGAGACATGGTGGATCGAATAGAGTTTTGTTTGGCACTTCTTATAGTGTGCTTTGTATATGAACGTCAAGGGCCCCCAGAGCCTCTGAAGAAGCATTCCTTCATCTGGGGACTTTCACACTGAATAACCAAAGAACGGGGTGCATCAGTAAGGCCCAGGAAAGCCTGGATTCCGATTAATTTGAGCACTGAGAAACTATGGGAGTGAGAATGGTATAAAAAATTATAGATGGACAACCATGTCTTTATTACCCATTGAAGGAGCTCAGCTCTTCATAGGACACTCTCAGCACCTTGCACCATCTGGCCCTGTGAGGTAGGCAAGTGTACATGTTGTTATCCCCATTTTACAGGTAGGGAAACTGAGCAACAGAGACGCCGTGAGACTCAAACCCAAAAGGCCTGGGCCTTGTTTCTGTGCTTCAAAACAAGCATGGTTTCTTGGCTACATAATGCCCATATGCCTAAAGGAAGTACCATGGGATCTTAAACCTGCATTTAATACCTCACCCAGCATAGCATCCACAAGTGCACAATACTCCATAGAACAGTGCGAGAGCATTTCATTAGTACCACACATGCTGTATCTTCACTGAGTGCTCTATTTGCTTTTCCTTTGTGGTCTTTCATCCAGGCAGTGATCCTTCTTAGTTTACAGTATCTGCTGGAAGAATAGTTCCATTGATGTCATTCTAGCTGAGTGGGTATGTCATCCCAGCCCTGGCTTGGGGCTGGTCCTGCTTCGAGCAGGGTGTTGGACTAGATGACCTCCAGAGGTCCTTTCCAGTCCTTATCTTCTATGATCCTATAATCCCTCTCTTCTACAGATTCTGAATTGAAGTGCTGAACCTTTAGAAGGGTTATTGGTCACCAATGATCACAGAAAGTGATAAAATGATGTTATTTGTTCATGAATATTTAGTTGCCACACTCAGTATTATTAGGACCAATTTCTTATTATGCCCTTTATACATGACCAAGTGAAATCCACTCATTGTGTGTTTTCAGTATAATGGAAGCTGCGACTATTATTATTTACATTCTGCACAGGAACCATTGGAACCACACATTAACAATTATTTTCCCCTCTCTTTGCCTACTAAGAAGGCTGCTTCCTCCTTTGTTCTCAGAAACCATTCTAGGATTACAGCTATTAGAAAAACACCTCATGCGATGAATGCTAAACCTGGAAAAATCTAGAAAAATTCCCTGTGCATCTAGGGGAAAGATCTCTGGGAGAGGATATGATACAAAGTCAAATCCCAGCACACAAATCATTCAACCAAGTTTACTACAAGGCGGCCCTTATGGCCAGTGGCAATTATTCCGTCTGCTTCCAAAAATCAGGACAGCACCTATGGGATTGTTTCACAGGCTGGAGGTGGCGATTCTAAGGTCATTGCAATGGCAGCTTGTTTCTATGTTACAGTATACAGGACAGGATGCAGCTCATGGTTTAATACACCACACGTCTCCTATAATGGTAGTGGTCTTCACCTGCAGATAAGAAAATAGAAAGGAGAGATTGGTAAAGTCTACTCGGCTCTGACATGGGCCAAATGCTGCCCAGGCTGACAGTGGCAAAAATTAACTGCATCATCTGAGTATTTTAATTACGCGGTGGGCAGGTGTCCACACCATAAAGGCCTCTAGCATAGCGGCCGTTAAATAGCCCTTTGCTGAAAGTGCCCCCGGGAGATGAAGAATTTCGTGGGACATGGAGACTCAATGACTAGCAAAAGCGATCAGAACATCTCCTTTTTCGGTGCCCAGGCTGCACCCTGTTCTGTGCGTAATCGGACTGTCTCCAGATTGTCCAGATGGCATGGCACCGTTCTGTATCCAGCCGGCTTATTAGAAATTGGCAGCTGGGAGCTGGGATTCTGTGGAGTTGAATTTTTTTCCCCCCAGGCTCCCTGCCTCATGCTGAACAGCTACAATAAAAGAATGAAACGTTATAACAAATCAGCGGCCACTGATGACTTTGTGGTTGTCGCAGAGCTGCAGCCCCTGGTCGCTGCAAATTTCGCAGGGCAGTAGGAGTAGAATCTCAGATCCTACTCTGCTAAAAGCACAGCCCCTTATCACTTAAGCTAGAAGAGAGTCTCTCACAACTATTAGCAATACGGGGCCTTTGACAGTCAGATCAGCAGTTCTGATTCCTTCCAGCAGAGGGTGTACATACACACAATAGCCAGGCATCGTCATATTAAACCCTATGTGAGCTTTTACCTCCTTTCCTGATCCTCCTCCTCCGGTATCTCCTTCCTCCTTGCTTCCTGCACCTGGCATGTCCTCTAAAACGGTTGCTTCTCCTGCTGCGATGCCTGTGGTATCGCCTGTATCTCACCATCTTCTCTTTTTAAGATCCCTGCAGCTGGAGCGCCGCCTCTTGATGGAGCCAGTTGCCTGTCTTGGTTGAAGGTGTCGGCCTGATTCAGGCGGTGAGCTGAAGCAAATCTGGCCTGTATCTTAAGAGGCCAACGATTATGACATACAAGGCTTAGCTTGTGTTTGTGATCCATACCTCATAATGGGGCAGCTTTGGCTATATATGGAAATAACCCTGTACAGCCACTGGCTTTTCCATTGCCATAGAAATGGCTTTGCCCCACTGGAGAGAAACACACGGAAACCAAGCCCTGGGATCTCCAGCCCATAGGGAAGCACAGTGCTTACAGGGCCATACATGCAGTGCCTTTCCTCCTAGTCAGCTCTTCTTTGGTGGGAGAACGAAAGCAAAGTCATCAGAAAAGGAAGGGGAAACAGTGTGACTGACAGCAGGCGTGAAAACGAGGTGTAGGTTTCTAATTCATTTCTGGTAACGGTGTCTCCCCATCAAAGCATGCCGTGTGCCGGGTAACCATTCAGCTTCAAGGAGATCGCTTACCATTCCCCCACCCTCAAAAACACCCTAATAAATAAATAAAAACCAACCTCCCAATGGTTCAGTGCCTTTGTCTCCTTGATGTTCAGGCTCAAGTGCCATGTGCACACTGTGAAAATGATTACCCAGGGAGTTGTTACTACATCACATAGGAAGATGAAACTGGCCACAGGTCCTTCAAGATCCTGCTGCCCCGAGTCTTGAAAGGCCTTGAAGTCTATGGGGCCGGCATGGAAGTTAAAGGGGCCACACCAGGACCACACCATGGCACACTAATGATGTTCTCTGGGGCCTCATTTTGAGGCCTTAGTGAACTTAGGAAATGAGACATTTTCTGATTTCCTCCTACCGCAAACTTCACTAGGCGCTGTCATTTCAAGTCAGGCTCGGACACCACCAAAAGGCTCAGCTGTTTGGGCAGAACCATTGGAAAAAAATCGGCCTATTGATCTGAAGCTATTCAGATCACTCCAGAATGCAGTTGGAGGCTGGATCTTTTGTGTCCAATCTCCTGGGCTTCCTTCTCTCTGACTGAAAATTTTGTCTCCCACCAGCAGCCGCTCTCAGGTGAGCAATCATTTGGATTGCACTGGGTAGTAACTTACTCCGCTAACAGCCATATTGATTAGAGCTGATTGAAAAACAAATTCATCAGGAAAGTTGAGAGAGAGGCAAATCCCACAATAGCCAATGGCCCCATGATTAGGGCACTCACATGAGAGACCCAGATTCATAGTCTGCTCTAAAGCAAGGACTTGAACCTGGATCTCCCCCATTCTAGGCGAGTGCCGTAAGCAATCGGATACTGGCTACTCCGGAGTCTCCAGCATCACTCTTTTTACACCCCCACACACAAAAAATCAAACATCTTCTGCATTGGAAAGAAATTTTGAAACCTTGATCTCTTTTGCCAAATGGAATTGCTGTTTTCCAGCCAGCCCTAATATTGATTTCTGTGACACCTTTGTGTGAATTGAGGCACCTATGAAGGATAGTAGGATCTGGCCCTTAAAAACTAAACACCCAGAAAGTTTATTCCACATTTTCAATCCTGGATTGAATTTCATATTAAGTCTGTATTAGGCAATCACAATTATTGTGACAAAGGACTATGTCACCTCATAGATACCACAATGATGACTGATTTAGTTATGAAGATAGATAAACAGGGACTTTATTTTTCTCTGGTGATGAGAACATAATTCTCACTCACTGAATAGCTATTTTACTAATAATAGCTCAAAAACGTACTGCAGTTCTTACAGATATATTTTTTTCATTAGTTCTGTCATTAAGACCATAAGAATATATTTTGATCTTAAGGAATATACATTCTACTGGTGTGAAAGGATGTTGTGATCCCACCGGTACATTTTTATAGTGTTTTACACACCTGTTCTCCTCGTCTTCTTCTATACGTGAAAGCTACAATTGGAAAAACCATGTAGTTAGCTCATTTGGCCCTGTTCAGCATGAGGGTTGATTTGTTCTCTCATAATCATGTCTATGATATACATAGATTCGAAGTCCAGAAGGGACCCCCCTGTCTAGTCTGATCATATAAAGTTCCAGAGAGGTAGCCGTGTTAGTCTGTATACAGCAAAAACAACAAGAGTCCTGTAGCACTTTAAAGACTAACACATTTCCTGGGCTGCAACCCACTTCATCAGATGCATGAAATAGAAATCAGATAGGGGGTATATACATATACATCCGAGGATAATTGTTCAAGAAGTAATTGTCACCGTTCACATATTCTCACCTAATCCATGGTTGTCAATAGGCCTCATCTACTCTAACTGAATGGACTTTGCTAACACCTACCCTCCCCATTGTTGTTCCTTACCCTTGGATGTATAAATATACCCCCTACCTGATTTCTATTTCATGCATCTGACAAAGTGGGTTGCAGCCCACAAAAGCTTATGCCTGCAGAAATTGATTTGTCTTTAAAATGCTACAGGACTCTTGTTGTTTCTGATCGTATAATTTCCCCAAAATTATTCATAGGCAGATCTTTTAGAATAACAGTCAGTCGGTATGTAAAAATGATCAGTGATGAGACAAGCCACAGCTGCGCTTGGTAAATTGTTCAAATGGCGAATCACTCTCATCGTTATAAATGTACACCTTATTTCCAGTCTGCATTTGTTGAGCTGCAACTTCCATAGACAGCTCTAGGTCCCACAACAGAAAGTTGGGATTTGACCCACACAGCTGGGTTTAACACAAACCCCCTTACACTCAGAAAAAGTCCTACTAGTCTGCCCACAATCAGTCTGACGTCTATTCCAGGGGTGTGGATGAATGAATTAGGCAAAACCATTGATCTTGATGGTCATTGTGGCTCCCACAGGCATTGTAATCTATGAATCGAGAGTGCTTGCCTGTTCCCAAAGTCAAAGCATTGAAGTGGTGGAAGTTGCTGGACAAGCACTCAAAGATGGAGTTTGTTGACATATGAAACCAGCACCAGTGAGCAGCTGACTCTTCAGAGAGAGAATTGTCTTCATCTGGCTTAGGCAGTACAAATCTGAGAGACTGAATGTGAAGAGAGAACACAAGAAAGATAGTCCTAGACAGCGGCTAAAGATTGCATGGCACATGATCGTATCCCGGTCTAGAAAACCTGGGTCATAAAGTAAGTTTAAAAGATCTCCTTACCTCTTGAACAGTTATTAAACTGCCAATAGTGGAAATTTATCAGCATTAACAGCTTCTTGTCTCACTTACATTCTCGTAAACCTAGTCACTCCATTGGCAATGACAGTCCAGTACACACCTGTTCAAATAGCAATGCTAGGGGAAGTTCCCCTTTGAATTCAGAGAAGATGAATTCTTCTAAATTGCTTATATCATGTGTGTCAATTTTTCCCATCTGCAACTTTCTTGAATTTTCCTGTTAATAATGGTGTCATTCAGGAAGATGCCTTTGATAGTAATTTTTAAAAAGTATTCCCGAAAAACAGTAACCTGGGCTAAATCTAGGACAGAGGTGTCCATTTCTGTAGCAAGAAAACAGTTTCTCACTTATTCTATCACTTACCAGTGTGTCTAGATGGCTGGGGCTTTGTGTAGAGTAAATAGGCAGGAAACCCATGGTGTTTTTCTCTAGCCGTTTTGCACACACATACATACACAGGAAAACGTCTGTAGGATTGTGAAAGGGTATACTATCCCTTTAAGAGACAACCAAGAACTCACAATCAAAACCGCCTGAAAGCAATTAAGAAGGCTCCCGGCCCTTTCCAGAGGGCTGGCTTATTTAAACAGGACCAGGAAGCTGCACCGGGGAGTTACAAGGGTTGGTAATCTCTCTCTGGCTCCTGAAGATTAGTGTGATCAGACACAGAGACTTTGGGGGCTTTAGGTTTGGGAGCTCTGAACTGAGGTGAGCGTCTTTGAACTGTATTCCAAAAGCGCCTTCCAAGTTTTGCATACTTAGTTTGATTAATTTGTTTTGACTTCTTGTTGCCCCAATCTGTGAAAGTGAACGTATCGCTGTCTAATTGGGCAAAGTGAGGTGGGGCTGGCACCTGGCCACAAGGGCGCGTGTCAGGATGGCCCGCGGTATTGCAAGGATGTGATGACACACCACGCAAGAGCTGCATTTTACAACTTTACTGGCAGGTTGATGGCATTTTTCCGACAGCGGGAGGGCTCCTGGGACTTGCAGAGTCACCTGTTGGCTTGCTTGTTTCTTTGGTGGCTTATGTGATGGTTGTTGCTGGTTTTCATGCTCGAGAAGCAGGTGGCTTATGGAATGCTGATGAGATGCACGGGTCAAGAAAGGCCCATGGACAGCTATCACAGATCATCTCCTGTAGTAGTAGGTGGTCATAACACGCACGTACCCTGTCACAAAAAGAAAGAACATGGCACTCTCTGCGATTCCCACCAGCCAAAGAATGTATAACCATAAACAACACAATTTTGTGTGAAAATAGATTGCTAACGAGCACACAAGAAATGAAACGGCGCTTCTTGTGATTTGTCAGCCTGCAGACTGACAAATTAACTTCTGAACAGCATATAATTCTCTTTACCACGCCCTCATGCTCTCTATTTTATATCACGTAGCTAAAAAGAGCGAATTAAGTATACAACTGGTTTGGTTTTTACCCCTCCTCTTTTTTATCGGTGCTGTCCTACAGCTGCAGCTCCTCCTTTTCCTCCTTGCCCTTCTCGTGGCACGCCTCCTACGTCTGGGCCTGTGGCGGTGCTGTCCAGGGCATCTTGCCATCTCTGCTTCCGCTCGCTTGTTTCAAGATGCCAGGAGAAGAGATTTCATTTCTTGGATGAGCCAAGCCAACCCGTCTGCTCCGATGGTGTAGGAGCTTGTGAGGTGGACCCTCCTGGGCTCATGCAATTAAAAGCACTGGCTACTATGATGTCATAGAAGGTCTGCCTCCTGCAATGACACGCACTGGCAACAGCTAGTGAATGTTCCTGGGAAACTTTTATCAACTAAACCAACTATTGTGAACTTTATGGCCTTTATCATGGAACATATGGCTATGAAATGGTTTTTTTTTCCCTGTGGATTCTAAATGAAGCTCATTTGTACATCCAATGCTTAGTTATATGAGTAGCCAGACCCTGGAATAGGTAAAATCGAGCTTGCTTAGTCTTTTCCTGTTTGTACCTTTTGCAAATATTTTCCGACCTCTTTAACTAAATCCCTTTTTCTCTCTGGGAAGTCCCAAAATATGAGAGGAGCTGTCCCCACCTCTTGAATGAGAGACAGCTCCAGCCCTCCTTTGAAATATTTAGCTTCAGTTTCCTCAACGGTTCCAGGGTAAAATATGAGTTCAGGTTTGGGGGGGAAATTTGTATCTGAATCAATTTTTATATGTGTCGGTAAAAAGTAAATTTGAGCTCCTTTTGTTTGAGGGCCTAATTATGGATTTAGAAATGGCACCAGATAAAATTTATAGTGAACATAAGACCTAAGAATGGCCATACTGGGTCAGACTAATGGTCCATATAGCCCAATAGCCTGTCTTCCAACCGTGGTCAATTTCAGCAACTCCAGAGCGTAGCGTTTCAAATCTTGATCACGGGGCACTGATAAGGATGGGTGAACCTGTTTTTCCTGATGGCAAATCAAGAGGAAGATCATCAATTTGGAAGTGTAACTTGAAGCTGACATTAGATTCACAAGTCTCTGTTAGGAACAGGTGTGAGGAGGGAAATAAAAACAAAAGGTGACGATGGAGGTAAAAGTCATGTTGGAGAAATGCTGGAAACTGGAGCTGTGTGCGCGAGGCCATGAAAGCTAAGAATGAAAGGGCCGTAGAGCAGAGAGGAAAGATTGACTGGGGGAAAGGGGCACGCGTGATCATGCCCCTGCTACAGGCTTTGTGTGTGACCTTGGGGCAAATCACATAGTCCATCAGTGCCTCCCTGCTCCCTCTATTAATGGGAATAATAATGCTCGTTTCGTGTGTCATCTCTCTTGGTGCTGTACGCTCTTTGGGACAGCTTCCCACACACACGCAAACTGGGATGTTAGCGTGTATGAATACCTCACAACTAGCCCGGCAACCAAAGCGTTAATACGGGCCCTGCTGATTGGCAGCTCACAGACACTGGGAAGATAAAAGGGTGGGATGAAAGAGGGGCAGGGTGGCTACCAGAGGAGTGAGCAGGCTGGAGAAAGGAGCTGCTTGCCCACAAGCTATGAAAGAGCCTCCCGGAGCCCACAGCCCAGAAGGGGATGATCTGACCGACAGGCTGAAGAGCCGGCAGAGACCCAGAGGAAGGTAGGAAAGAGATCGGGGCACTTTCAGAGCTGAAGGACCCTGATTCTGCTTACCTAGCTAAAGGGCTGGAACTCAGTGGAGTGGGCGGATCTGGGTTTCCCTAATAAACTTTGCTGGACTTGCTAGTGAAGGAAAGGCTTTCAGACTGCTCGGCCCCAGGAATAGACCGACAGCCCTGACAGGTGCCATGAGCCGTGCCCAGCCAGAGGGGGTGCCGTCGCACTGACGCTCCACCTGACCCGGGGTAACTCAGGTAATGGTGTGCGTCCATGTGTCTCTACATCCTGCTGGAATGCCATGGAGCCATTCTTAACGGAATCCCAGTTAGACTGGTGGTCCCTGGAGAGCGGGCTGCGTACCGGTGAGTGGGAAGGATTAGCTAAGCGCCTTGGATAGAGGGGGTTGAAAAATATTTGGGAGGCCTTTATCGACACGTGGTGGGGCTTGGAGGAAGGCACAGTTGGTTTCCTTCTCCTGAAAGAAGGTGCAGCGTTAAAGAGCCGGGCAAATGGTTCCTGGAGAATTAGGTCTGGAACGAAAGGGTCAGAAGTGCGACGTACGCCAGTCCACCAGTCGCCATTCGCCCATCCCTGTCTCCCTCTCCCCGTCTCTCCCACCAGAAGGACTGTGACGTTAGAAAAAGTCAAGCCAGTGATCACCTTCCACTTCTTCCTCTCCACTCCTTCCGTGCAGTGTGTAGATAACGTTTGGATTGTTTAATTAGATAACTGGTTCATACATTTATAAGGCTCCATTCTCATGGCATCTAAGTATCATAGCGTAAGGGGATGTCCACCCTGCACCCGGGAGGTGTGATGCCCAGCTCCGTAGACATGAACACCCTAGCTTTGCTCCAGCTAGCGCACTAAAAAGAGCAGTGGGTCCATGCCAGCGTGGGTGGCAGCTGAGGCTAGCAACCTGCGTAAGTACCTGTGATCTTGGACGGGATTGTGCTTGGCAGCTAATCCATCCCACCGCCCATACGGCCGTGGCCACCGGCCCATTTTTAGGACACGAGCGCAAGCTGAATTAGCACGTTCATGCCCAACTGAGCGGGGAATTACACCGCCCCGCTGCAGCGTATCTCACCAGAATACACATTCCCAATGGGCAGAGAGAGAGGCACAGCCAGTGTCCCACCCTGCCAATTCCGGTGCTATGGGGAACGCATGAAAAGGGTGCAGGGGTTGGTGACCCACAATGCAATTTGCCAGTTCCCGCAGCCTAGTCACCTATTCACAGCATGGCACAACCATCCTCTCTGCCTCTTTGTAAGGCAGTTCGGATGAAGTATTGTTGTCCATATTTACTCAGAATCATAGAAATGCAGGGCTGGAAGGGACCTAGAGAAGACAGAAAGTCCTGCCCCCTGCACTGAGGCAGGACCAAGTATTTCTAGACCATCCCAGACAGGTGTTTGGCCAACCTGTTCTTAAAAACCTCCATTGCTGGGGATTCCACAATCTCTGTTGGGAGCCAGTACCAGAGCTTACTACCCTTCTGGTGAGCAATTTTTTCCTGATATGTAACCCAATTCTTCCATGCTATAGATTAAGTCCATTACGGCTTGTCCAACTTTCAGTGAACATGGAGAACAATTGATCACTGTCCCTTCCAGCCCAAAAGATTCCAAAGTGCTTTATGAATTTGCTACCCTGTGAATATTCTGACCACCATGAAAATGCAGCTACCTAGGATGGGACACAGATAGGCCATGAGGCTGTAGTGTGCTTTGGCTGAGATGGGCGTCAGCCGGAAAAATCAGGACATCGTTTCAGTATCTATGCACAACATAACCACTTATGAATTTGAGCTCAATAACATATGCTGTAGAGGGTGCCAGGTATCACTCCACATACTATTAACCTGGTATTTAAGTTTACAAAATAATGTGTAATCCCCTGTTTTCACAAGCCCATAACTTTCTGAAACATTCCGCTTCCGGCCTGAAACCTTGTTTGCTCTGTCTCACATAAATGATTAATTCTGAAAAGCTTAAGCTAAATCTCAATCAACTTTTTTAACTGAGTCAGAGAAACAATACACTGTTATAAAAATAATTCTACTCACACTTTTTTTAGACAAGAAAAATGCAACATGTTTGGAACTTGAAATTTGGTCATGACATAGACATGGACTTCTGGGGGAACAGTGACGCTCTTTGGTTTGGAAAAGAATTGATCTTCCTATAGCGAAGTGATGAGCGTTTGAATATTGCATATTAAGCATGCACTTAAGATTTTTTTTCATTAAGCTCCCACTTAAAGAGAGTTGCAGTGCATATGTGTGTTAAATAGGAGCACACTTTTCATTGGTGTGCCAACCTTAAGCATCCATCGCCTTTAAATGACTGCACTGACCTTCTTTAGACTTGGTTTGCTTGCGGCTCTCATTCGGACTTAAAACCAAAGCCAAACTTGACAAAACTCTGTGTGGTTTTAAAGCAGTGTCCAAATTATGAATGAACTTTCAATACTTTTCCTTAGCCATAAGTGGAGAGGTGTGACGTGCCGATTTTTAATGTTTATAGCTTTAACAATACTGCCCCGATGTTCAGCTTAATTTTTAAGAATCTGTAAAATCTAAAATGACCAGATCAATAATCAGTTGTAAAGTGGCTCACATTTTATATTCAGTAAATGCATCCTTGAACTGGGACAAACTAAATTTGGCTCATCCTGGAACCTGTCTGTCTTTGCCTTTCAGCTGCCTCTTAACTTGTACCTTCCTCCCCGCCAGCAAGCCTATATCTATATGTGGTGTGGGAAAGTGTAGACACCACACCTTATACATGTGTTAAAGACAAAGCAGTAAATAGATGGAGGGTATAAACAGTTCTCTCTGTCTCTAAGCTTTCTGAACATTAATACAGACTGACTCGAATTTGTTTATGGTGAGGGATCAGAATGGATCACTCACAAAGTCCTTTTTCACGGGTTGCATTTGCTCATTAAAGTAAATCTGAAAGTAAACTCATTTTTAGAAAGGGGGAAAGGGAAAAAAAGCACCACACACTTAGATAATTTCCATTCAAACCCAGGGCAGTGCCTTCACCCGCCACTCATACTCTGAGGCGGGAGGCGGTGGGGAAATTTCATGCACTTGTTTGATCTGGTTCATGACCAATTATCCATAACCTGACAAGGCCCTGGAACGGGCAGAGCTCATGTCTGAATCACGTGCACCTCCATCAGCCGGACAATAGGAGGCACTATTGCAGGCTGCAGGACTGGAATGGAAGAGCATTTAAAGTTGTACTAGCAAGATGGAGTGAATATCTTCATGGCCGGGGGGGTCATCTGGCAGGGGACACCGTAAAGGGGGGCAGCGTTGTCTCCCTCCCACTCCCCAAGACATTTCAACATTAGTTAGCGAAGCAGCAAGTTCCTTTCTCTGACGGCAAAGAAAGAAATCGATTGTGTTTCTAAAAGTTTCTTGGAGCCCACAAAAGATGCATTGTTTCCAAATGAGTGGGGTGGTTTAGGGAAGGGTTGGACTTAACGCCATCATTTTGTCTAATTATCCCTGATGTTATTGCTGTTGTCATGTGGGTTACTACAAAAGGCAGCGCCCAGCTTGCGGCCCTGAGAGCAAAGACTAAACTGTGACACTCACAAGGTCATGAGATTTGGTTTGGTTCCTCCCACTCCCCTGGTCCCTCCTGAACACACATACAGAGCACACCAGCGGGATCAGAGAAGATGCTTAGGAATAACGGTGGGGACAGAAATCTCCCAAAGTCCATGATCAGCTTCCACCTGTACCATTCCCGAGGTGGCAAACCTGCCTAGGGTGCAGCGCAGGAGTACAGAGCTTGCCCTCTAATAGGGCAACCCTGATATCCAGGGCTGATGCATCAGTCTAGCTTGGATGGTGCATCTGGAACACGCAGACCCAGAACTGAGATCTGCATCACTGATTAAAACTCTCTCTCCTTTGAATTCCGACCTGGTTCCAAATCCAGAGGCTGACTCCACTGTCAGCCCATCTCTCTCTGCTGCACTTGCAAGGATTTTGTTTCTTTCATTTCAAGAGAATGTTAAGGCTTGTGACACGTCGCTGATTGCTTGACCTCCCGCTCTGTTGTAGTGCACCAAACAAGCCCAAGATGGACTGCCTTTTGCCAGTTTGCATCTCCTCTGTCCTGGAGGGACCTGGAGGGATGGCTCCTTTTCTGATGTGGATGCTGTCCACAAGGAACTGGAGTAAGACTTCAAAGGTATCCCCTCAATGGTCCTGCACCTTGGTTTTATGCCAGTTGAAGCAAAATAAACCTGATCTGAATTGGCTCCTTTCCTGTCCAAGCCAAGTCAAGCGCTATCATGGTTGATAGCTAGGAATGGACAAACTTGAATCAGATAAAATAATAGGCCTAAAACTTCACTGGAGGTTCAAGACCGTTTAGCCAACTCTTCTTTACTTGTTTTTATTTTAATGCCTATAGTGTATGCTTCCTGGTTTCATCCAAGCCTTTAGCACTCAACAGATGCCCACACTTAGGACAGAGAGACCAGTCCCTCTTCTGCAGTGGGCAGACATTCTCATCCTGGGAGTGCGAGGTGCACAGGTAGTGAATTGCTGGAACTGTGGGGGCCTGGGAAAGAGGGAAGATTTCCAAATTCCCACAGTCTGGGAAGGTTTTATAGCTCCTTCTCAAGTCTGTGCATATCTGCAAAAACATACCTGGCCAATCATCTGGGCTGAATTTGTTAATGGGGTTTAAAAAGGGAGAAAAAGCAGTTCTATCCTATATAGGGTCTTATAGCACACTCATCACCGTAGCATTTGGGTGCTTTAAGTCATGCATTAAGCAACATGATTACGCATCTGTCACGTGTTTGTTCTCTCATCCTCTCCACCGGGGGAGAAGTGTGTGCTGTGGAGTGTTTGGTTGTGAATTATTTTATAATGACTGGTGCCCAAGAAAGCTCTCTCTCTTGCACAGACAAGCTTTACACTTATCGTAAAGAGCTCCCTTGGGCCAGAGAAGCACGGTTAGTCATCAACCACAGACTTCATCCGAGACAGGTCTCCAGCATGTCTTTCCCTCCAGTACCTGCTATTCATGCCACCCAGTCATGTTAGGAAAGCTTGGGAGAAAAGGTGAATCTCGCAACCTGGCTGGAAGGTCATCTGACTTGGTTTGCTGTCACGCTACGTCTCAGATTTGATGACCTTCAAGCCAGGCTGCAAGTTTGCCCTTTTCTCCCAAGCTTTCCCAGGTTGAATGGATGCCATGGGGATTGTGGGTTGGCGTGGGCAGAGACATGCTAGAAGTTTAATAATGACTGCACAGATGCTAGGGAAGGTTTAATTGCAAGTCTGATTGAAAAATTAGCAACTGTGCAAACAAGAGATTAAAGAAAATAAACAGGAATGTCTTCTTATTTGTAAACTTGGAAATGCTTTGGGTTTGTGGCTTGTATCAGTATCATCTGTAGAACATTTTGCAAGGATTTATTGGGCCTTAAGAGAAAGCTCTGGAAAGTATGGGCTATGAAGAGCCAAGTCCTGCTCTCACTTTCATACATGTTCACCACACGAAACACAGAGGGCACACACGTGTGTAATAGGGATGAGGAAGTACATTAAAATAGCTCTGGTTCTGAGGCCAGAAAAGGTCCATTCTCCAAGGTGTTGGCAGGTTTAACATAAAGCTGAGCCTCCAGCCGGCGAGCAGAGTTGCCCCATTTATTACTGTGACTTGCATTGACACAAGACAGGGCGAGGTTTTCGTGCGAACACAGAATGCTGGTGAGGTTGCAGCAGCATCTAATACCACGTGTTCACTCTCTGCATTGTAGCATCGGGTAATGCAGCTCATCAGACCAGACACTTTAGAAACTCCAATGTTTCTGAAGTCAGCTCTCCCCGTCTGCAACGTATCACCACCCAATTTACAAGGCCAACCCTGAACCGTGCTCCTGCAATGATATAAGGCAGCTGCACGGAGAGAGAGGGGCTGGGCTGCAGAAATGAGATCTTCACTTGCAAACTTCAGCATAGCAGAGAACACAGCGCTGGGTTGTACAAAATCCCTGCCTCCCCGGGGACTTCAGGTGGTTGATAATATGGCTCTGGATCTCGGTAGTGGTACCGGGAAATTCATGTCAGTAAGCACCGAGGGCAAGATTAAGGTGGGGTGAAACAAACTCACGGCTAGAGCTCCAGCTCCTGTAGCCATGTGATTATATCAGAATCTCAAGGTTATTTTTTTTGTAACTAAGGCCGTGCCTGTGGTAGCACTTACGCCGGCCAAACTTTTGTTGCTCAGGGATGTGAAAAAAAAGCCACTGCTCATCTAGGTGGTTTTATGATGTCGGCAGGAGGGCTTTCTCCCTTCGACATAACGTGGCTACGCAAGTGCTCTTCCAGCGGCTCAGCTGCACCCATACAGCTGTGATGCTGCCAGTTTTAAGTGTAGACTAACCCCAAGTTTCCAGCCTTCATGGCTGTAAAGTTAAGAGGCTGAAAATGTCCACGGCACATAACCAAGACAGTGACAATGCCAGACTCTGCAGACAGCCTGGATGAAAGCCCTGCACAGAGTGACCTGCCCCGTGCATCTTAATGCAGCGTTCACGCCAAAAGCCTGTTTGGAGCTCCAGAGCTGCGCTCTGAAGGCCCCAGCAGAGGGCTGTGTGTGGAAGGAGAAGAGGCTCTCAATACTTAGTGTCAGCCCCCTAACTACCCCGTGACACGCTGATTGTTTTTTGTATGGGGTGTGATGTTTTCTGAAAACACCCTACGTTTATTTTTACATCGCAGCTCATCCCAAAACTCTTTATCAAAGGCGTTCCAGTTCACGCGCTGAAATAGATCCACTCCCCCACTGCTGGAACGGAGCCGTCTTTTGGGCAAAGGCACCAGGATTTAGGCCGTAACACAATCATGTATTCAACTGAATTTGCAGTGGCAGTATCAGGAGGCGGGATATAAAGGACCCATTATATTAAGCAGCAGGAATTCGTCCCACTTCAGCAGGCAGAACATAGACCTGCCATTGGTTCAACACACGAATGAGCCTGGGGAATAGGAAACACAGCAGTGCGTGGATTGTTCTGCTCTGGCTAGCTGCCGTCTCGCTGGCCTGGCACTCGTGATCAGACACAGGAGTTGAAAGCTACAAGAATCTATATAACCAGGCTATGGAGAAGTGTGTTGGGACCAACCCCTTCTGCTGTGACTCCCTTGCTGTAAGCATAGCCCAATCCTTAAAGGTGCCGAGTGCCAGCCAAAGGGAGTCCACCAGGATTGGGTCCTATTAGCAATAGGAATAAAATAGACCATGCGATTCCATTGCTATTGTTCATCGGCCTCATTAACTAGCTTGCGACGGGCTTCGTTCGGGTTTCACCAGGAAATAGTGGCAGTTCCAATAACACCAGGATAACTAACAGCGGGTGAGTGACAGGGCACGCTCCGCGTTCTTGGGGCTGCTCACACATACAGAGGAAGGCACCCTGCCCACCCCCCGGATTTCACAGCCCCAGCCCCAGACGATACAGCTCAGGCACATAGGACGCGGGGCCTGAAGGCTGTGACGCCGGTGGTGGCATTCTCTTTTGCTACGTGCACCGAACCCCCCACAGACTCCTCTCGGGCGGTGTGCTCTGAGGGCTGGACTCTGACCTAGCAGTTCCTCGGGCGATAGACAAGGAGACCCATGAGGGCCAATCTGCACTGAATGACAACCATGTCAGGGGAGCTGGGTACGGCCTGGTTGTCCTCTCGCCCAGTGAGAGCAGTAGAGGGGCAAGATCTTCAACGATGTCTTCAACCCATGTCAAAGCCTCGGGCGAGTCCACATGGTGATTGCACCCTCCAGATATCGGGAGGTTTATCCTGACTCCCCCACGCCCATAGTCACTCCTTAGCTGAGCTCGGTGGAGCTACCGCTGTGCATCTTACCTCTGAAATTCACCCCTCCCGCCCGCGTTCATTTCAATCACTCCTTGCTGAGATGCCTCCTGTTTGGCTGCGTCTTCCCCGTGACGAGCTGCTCCCCACTGAACTGCTCTCTCTCCAGCCCCTCTTTACTGATCCCGCAGACTGGCTGGGAAAAGACTGCACCCAGGGACGAAGGCGCGCCTTGTGCTAGAGATGCAAAGCTCAGAGCCACAAGACTCGCATTCAGTTCCCCACTCTACCACCTACTTCCTGCATGATCTTGGGCAGGTCCCAGCTCTCCATGTCTCAGTTTCCCCACCTTGTAAAAGAGGACTAATCACGCTTTTTCTCTAACTCACAGTGAGGGGATTGGTGTGGCTTAATTCAAAGCAAACCAAGATCCTCGCAGAGAGAGGCAAAGTGAGATTAACCTAAACCTTTTGTTTAAGTTAGCCCTTCTAACTACAGCAGCACCGAAACGGCTCAGGGTCAGGATGACCCTTGATAGGTGCCATACATCTGGGCCTTCGTTCTTCATCCCACCTTCACCCTGCAGCTGGTGAAGGAAAACTAAGACCAGGGCCAACAATCTCTTGTGTTTCTTCCTTAGACCCAGACGCCCTGGTGATGTCCAATGCCCTTCTGCCCTGTGTTCAGTAGATCTGGTGTGTTTACCTATCCTTTTATTTGTTTTCTCCTCGGAGCTCCAGGCTGTATAGCTTCCGTGCCACAATTTGTCACTTTTCTCTATGGTAATAAACAGCATGTCTAATCCTTTTCAAAACCACAGCTCAAGCAGCTCACTCTCTCCCCAGGGCAAGGAATTTTTGAATGCCACTTCCTATTATTTTGACCCTGTGCTTTTGGGTTTGGGTTCTGGAAGGCAGCTTTCAATTTCCTAGTGCAGTATCAGATGTCTCGCTAATTGTTTGCCATGACAAAGACGGGTCTGAGCACTCGAGGGGTGGGGAAAGGAAATCCTTTAAGGGCCCGAACCTTTGTTCTCTCCCCCCCAAAAAAACCTCAGCGCCCCTTTGCAAATCACTGTGTCAGAAACCCCTCCCGTGGGCAGGACTTTCTGACATGGCCAGTCAGCTCCGAGGCTGTAAGTATATTCCCTGCATCCTGGCTGAAGTCCAATGGGGATGTGCAAAAAGGAGCAGAGAGAGAAAGAGAGCACACGTGTGAAAATCTGGGGCCTTGATTCATCTGTGCCTCAGTTTCCCCATATGTAAAATGGAAGTGAGGCAGGCCCCCAGCAGATATGTGGAAGGAGGAGGCCCAGCAGGAGGGGAAACTGTAGGTCAAGGACACTTCTTTCCCAGGTCTTGTGTAGCAGGACCCTTCCAGGGTTGAGGAAGGAGTGCACACATCAACTAGTGCTCTGTGCTTGCTGATCTGTGAAGCAGCATCCTCAGGGAGCTACCCTGAGCCCTGCCCTTGGAGGAGACCTGGAGGCAGCAATCATCCCATGTCCATTTCTAAGAGCCGGCACCTGAAACACAACGATCGGCCGGTGCTATCACCCAGGCCACGGCGATAACAATTAGTGGTGGGACTGAACTTGGCGCGTCTCCACCCCAGGAGAGCACTTCGTCTAACGAGCGCACGCAGCTAACAGTGCCCCAGCTAACGTTAGGACATCCAGCCAGTGCTAGTGCTTGGGACTGTACGAAATTCCCAACCCTGCCCCGGGCGCTTTACCATGTAGACTCCAGCAATTCAGTAGAAATGCAATCTGCCTCCAGGGGAGCAGAGACAGTCAGGGCGTTGCCTCCTTCGTGAATGTGGGGTGTAGTGGTGGGTTAACGCTGGATGATGAAACATTCGAGTGAAAGCAGATATGGTTATTGGAGAGCAAGGGCTCTGGATATCCATATCTAATGTCCAGGGCATAATGCCATCTTAAAGATGATAGGATGGGAAGCCAGCTAGCGGCTTAACAGGCGCTTGGAAAGAAGATGTTCAGGGACAAAGCTTCTGTTTATGCCTAAGTGACCGGATAACTAGTAATTTTGGGAAGGGAGCGTTACGCACTTATAACGAGAAATCTTCCACTGGAAGAGGTTCAGTTTGTGGGCAATTGAGATTCACAAGCTGCAATCCACTGTGCCTCAGAGCAGAGTCACCGCCGAACGGCCCAGGGAAGGTCAACCAGAAACACTGAGGGTTCTGATTCCTGGCACCCATGTCACCGCTGTGGGAAAGGCAAGTTGCGCACACGCGCACACACACGCACACACACACACACACACACAGCATCACATCATAAACACACAAGCAGATCCATACCCGCTGAGAAAGGCACACCCAGAGATACATAAACGTGCACCCATAGAGTTAAAGACACAGATAGCAGAAGTCACACTGGTGGGAGAAATAGTAGTATTTAAGCTCCACCCACAACCCCAGACCCCAGCTATTTGCATATTGTTACCCAGAATGCTTTGGGGACTTCAGGGTTGCTTCATAGCAGCTGTGGAGTCCAAATCCTTGACTGAAATGGAAGGTCTGAGCACGTCTTTGCGGGCACAAGAAGTGCTTTCCATAAACTCAGCAAGGCAGGATTACAGAGGAACGCGTTCCCAGCCTCTGTGTCTTAGTGCATGGATTCAGACGCAAAGACGTACGAAAGGGGAGAGGCAGAACGTTCCAGGCAGTGATCGTGCTGTTCTGATTGTCTGAAATGTCCCTCTTCTGTCAAAGTCCTTCTTTCAATGTGGCCTATTCTGCAGCCATTCAACACAGAACACTAGCAGATGAGGGTTGGAAGGGAGCTCAGGGGGTCATAGTCCAACCCCCTGCTCAAAGCAGGATCAGCCCTGACTAAACCATCCCAGCCAGGGCTTTGTCAAGCCAGACCTTAAAAACCTCTAAGGATGGAGATGCCACCCCCTCCCTGGGTAACCCATTCCAGTGCTTCACCACCCTCCTAGGGAAAACGTTTTCCTAATGTCCAACCTAGACCTCCCCCACTGCAACTTGAGACCGTTGCTCCTTGGTCTGCCATCTGCCACCACTGAGAACAGCCTAGCTCCATCCTCCCTGGGACCCCCTTTCAGGTAGTTAAAGGCTGCTATCAAATCCCCCCTCACTCTTCTCTTCTGCAGACTAAACAGGCCTAGTTCTTTCAGCCTCGCCTCATAAGTCTTGTGCTCCAGCCTCCTCCTCATTTTTGTTGCCCTCCACTGGACTCTCCAGTTTGTCCACATCCTTCCTGTAGTGGGGGGCCCAAAACTGGACACAACTTGGGCTGGGGTCCTGTGAGAGAAGTTGGCATTTGCTCAGGACCTGACTGGGAGGATTTCAAGGAAAACTGGGGGCGCTGGGAGAAGCGGCATAGATGACGCAGGAGATGATTCCCTTCCCTCTTGGTCAGCGCTGTACTAGCGCACGAGGCAAGGCAGGATGATGTTGCTGGGGGAAGAGTGTGTTTCAAATGAACCATGAAATGGAGGTCCTGCCAACACATGGTCATTAAGTCCCATGGTACTTACTGAAATGAAGGGATGTTTATAAACTCAGTGGCCTGGCCAGGTTCCAGCATGGGCAATTTCATTTTGCTGGTATAAAATTTCCCCTGCAGCTTCATTTAGATACAGCATTTTATCCCTTTCCCTTGTCCAAGCAGCGCGTTCAGGGTGTTGCTGTGGGCTGCTTAGCAGCTCCTGAGTTTCACACTTGCAGTGGCTGCATCTCAACAATGGGTAAAGCAAGTCCTATACGGGGCGTTCAGTGACTATCGCTGATTCACTGGAGGACCTTGGGGTGGTCACGTTGCTTTTCTGTGCCTCTATTTCCCCGTCTGTAAAATGGGGTAAATAATAACTCCTCCCTCGTGATGAGGTTGAGCTCGTTAATATAGGCAACATCCTTTGTGGTCCTGCAATGAGAGTTACTACAGTAAGTGCACGAGTAAGTGCCTGGAGGAGCAGGGCTGTAATTTACAAAGGGGCTTGGGATCTCCTGGGATGAAAGGCACCACAGAGACATCAGATTCTCTACTCCCAGCTATGTTAACTGTCGAAATCAACAGCGTTACGGTAGGGTAAAAACTGGGTGTCAACTAGTTAAGACTCAGCCCCATTCAGTGAAATCCAGGCTCCAGCCCCCATTGACCAGGATTTTACCCAATAATTGTATTTTATTTTATTCTGAAGATCTCTGAAGCAAAGTGCAAAGGCCCTACCTGAATCCCAGCTGCCACGATGGGCAAGTCCCGATTTGGATGTCCCACAAGTGAAAAGGGTAGAATGAAAAGCAGGGCTAAGGACTAAAAGCCTAACTAGGACTTGGAAGAAGACCTACTGAAAAAGCTTCTGGGTAGTGAGAGGAGCTGAGGTACCCTTAAAAGGTGGAACTCCACACGCCAGTGCTAGAAGGCTGGACTACACCGTTTGGCTTCATGTGAGACACATTGGTCGCCTTCCTCTGCAGTGTGGGGCACAGGTCACTGGCTGGTGGATTCTCTGTATCTTGACGTCTTTAAACCATTATTGGAGGACTTCAGTAACTCAGGCAGAGGTTAGGAGTGGGTGGGTGAGGTTCTGTGGCCTGCGTTGTGCAGGAGGTCAGACTAGATTATCATAATGGTCCCTTCTGACCTTAAATTTATATGTCTATTTTAGTTATGGCCTGAAGAATAAAGCCTTGGAGAAAGAGCTGTATTGATGGAGACTGAATTCTGTTGCTGGACCAGTTATCCAGCTCCACCAGTCGACGGCTTCTTTCTGACCGTTGCCCTGGGATTGTGCCAAGCAGGGTATATCAAAGTCGAAGTCCTGGAGTGGGAGACGAGACACTTTGCTTGGAGGCGTGGTGGTGAAGCTATCGCTTGCATTAAACATCCCAGGTCTTTAGTAATGTTGAGTGTCCTAGCACAGCTTGTATGTCACTCTCAGCTCGGAGCAGCGTCGTGTGTTCAAGGAGTAACATGGGGTACACATGCCTATAAATGGAAGATGAAATTGTTACTATTGAGGCTGGCGTCTGCCAAGGCAAACAAGTGCAAGGAAGCTGTGTGCAAGGAAAGAGAGTCAAGAGAAATCTAAGTTGGTTGAATCATAACTTTACTTTAATTTTAACATCACTTAAAACTACATAAACACCACCAGCTTATTAATAACAAAGCTATCCCCGCCGTCTTAGGTTTGTCTGGGAAGCCAAGATTTTGTGTATGGCTTCTTGGGAAGAATCTGGCTGTAAATAATTGCTTTTCTGCAACAGTGTTTTGAATTTCAAATAGTTGAAATGACTGCCCGTAGCAACTCCAGAGAAGCGCCAAATAGCACTAGATTTCTTTAATATGTAACTCAGAAAGATCAGGTCTCCAAGGGTGTTTGAGCGTATCACTGTTACTGTAAGAACTGTACAGGCAATACGCTCAGCTTGGACATTAAAACCTGCTGACTGATGGAATGTTTGCAAGGAGATCAGGGGTTACCTCCCCTCTTTTCTAGGGCAGAAGGATCGGTGAATGGTTAAGGCAGAGGCCTGGGTTCTGTTCTGGCTCTTCCAAAGACTTCAGTGTGATCTTACCTAAGTCATTTAAGCCCATCTTTTCTCAAATGCACATGCACACATTGTATCTGCAAAACACCAAATAGACACATGACATTAGGGGGTTGCATGCAGAGAAATGCATGCATGCAAATTCCTGATGTACGAGCAATTTGTGCTCATGGGACCCTGACTTCCACGTGTGCTTGGGTAACTTTTGCATCCTTCTGTGTTGCACAAAAGTAAGCGTGCTTCTTTTTTTTTGTGCAAGCACTTGTGAAAATGTTGGGCCTTGATTCATCTGTGCCTCAGTTTTCCCATCTCTAAAATGGAAAAAATCAGACTTCACTCACTGGGGGCGGGGGGAATAATGGGGATGAATGAATTGTCTGTAAAGTGCTTTGCTGTCCTCAGATGGGAGGTGATAGACAAGGGCAAAATGTTATTACCGTTGTCTTCGGAAAGTGCTTTGGGGTCTGTAATAGTCTGGGAACCAAGTGTGAGGAGGAGATAGAACCCTTTTGTACCAAGCTCACTCGTTATTAGTTCAGACGTCTTGTCAAGGTTAGCAGGCTTAGCAAGCAGCGGTTGACATGGAGCCCCGAAAGCAAAGCTACAGCAGGCCAGATTCATCCCTGATGAAATTCCACAGACTTCAGGGGAGTTGCACGAAGGCTTTGTCTACTCTACAAAGTTTTGCCAGAACAGCTCTGTCAGCGAGGAGTGGGGAAAACTAGCCACCGTAGCTGGGCCGCCAACACCCCGTGTCTAGACACAACGATGTCAACAGAGTGTTTCTGTCAGCTCCGCTAATGTCATTCGAGGAGGCCGTGCAGCTATGCCTGCAGAAGTCCTTCTGTCAGTTTATGCTGTGGCCCTAGTGCGGGGGGGCTGCTGGTGTAGCTAAGCCAACAGCAACGGCCCTGGAAGGAGAAGGCCGAGCAGTAGACAGCACTTCGCCATTGGTGGCACAGGCCACGGAAGTTTGGGTGAGCACCTGCTTACAAGATAGACCCTTCAGGTCACACAGGAGTGTGGTCGTGACTACCTCTGATCATGGCTTCACCAGCCGGTTTGATCTCCAAGCAGGATGAAGGCTTAATATTTTTATACAGGCACAAACATCTTACCCCTGCATCCATACCACCTGTCTCCCGTGGATTGCCACCACCCGAGACTTTGGTGAGCATTGTCCACAGCTGACCAATGAAATTGTGCGGCATTCTGATCTCACGGTAAAGCACTGAGCTCCCATGGAGATGGGTGCAAATCTCTATAGCTGATGTTGACTGCAGGTGCTCACAAACCTGGGAGCTCACAAACAGACCAGCCTGCGGGCTCTGTCCTAATGACTTATTTAACCGGGAAGAGGAAACTGCACAGATGTGAGGGGGCTAGAAATCGAACAGCGGGCAAGAGGCGGTATCCATCTCTCTCTTCTCAGCCTTACCAGGCACAGAGATTTAGTTTGGGAGAGTTGAACTGGGATCCTGTTGCTAAGGGCCTTTGATCTGTTATTACACGTTCTCCTTCCCTCGGGCTTCTTTAAAGGAGAAGCACTTTTCATTACCTTGATCTGTGCCAGTCGGGGGAAGGGAAGGTGGGATTCACCTGCAGTGCCCCATCTCGCCACCAGGGGGTGTTTACAGTGGGCCCCCCTTTTCCACTACAGTGCGGATGGATGCTGTGCCTAATATGCGTGGATTAGCAGGCTCGCAGTTTCAATCTCTCATTCAGGAAATGGCTCTCAGAGCATCCAGATCCTGTGGTTTGGGAAGGGCTGTCAGCAGGTTTTCTCACACTGAGCCCATTAGCCTAACGCTGCACACATGTATTCTTCCTAGCTTCCTATCTGATAACCCCTGCCAGCTTCAGTGGCGGGAGCTCAGGGATGACTGAATAACTTCTGTGCTTCCAATATCCCTCATTTGTAACAATGCAGGGATCTCTGACAGTAGGGCACTGTCTCCTGGATTATGACTCACTCCTGGTGGGAAGAGGAGAAAGCGAGGGCGTCCGTTGGCTGTGGGAAAACGAGAGGAGTTCTTCCATAGCAGCAGAAATAGTGCACAAGGAATACGATGGAGCTTGGCCAAGTTGTCAGAGATCTCAATTTTGTATTTTTTTTCACACAGTGCAAAGAGCCAGTCCCTGAGAGGCCAGCCTGATGGTCAGAGGGATGTTCTATAAGCTTCCAGACTGGCTTTCATCACATCCCTTTTGGAGCCCCTGTTTTTCCTCCCCTGTACAAAGCCGGGGGGGCGGTCGGGCGGGCTTTCTGAATCCTAGGACTCTGTCACCAGCCTTCTGACTGAAGTGGACTAGCCAAGGTTCTCTCTAGAGCCCCTCCATGCTGCTCTTTCACTTTATTTTAGGTGAACGGCCCAGATCTCCGGTGCTCAGCATGGCAATCCCACAGTTACCGAAGGTGGTTACCGGAGAACAGAGCTCTGCTTTTTAAATTAAGGTAATTGGGTAGGAGGCTTCTCTTCCGAGAGGAGATTGGTAAGAGACGAACACATAGGAATTATTAACAACAGCACTTTCTACCTCCAATTTATTTAACAGTTCTTAGTCCGATGGCTGCCCTGCCGGCTAACACGCTGGGGACTGAACGAGGGCCCACCAAAGCTAAAAGCACAAACTGTAACAGCTCAGCCTGGGCTAAAGACTCATACTAGAGTAGGGCTGGGAGGGAGCTCAGGAGGTGTCTAGTCCAACCCTGGTCACAGCAGGACTAGCCCCGACTAAATCAGCGCAGCCAGGCCTTTGTTAAGTTAGGCCTTAAAAACCTCCCACCCCTCCCTCCCACCCGTCCCTAGGTAACCCATCCCAGTGCTTCACCACCCGCCTAGGGAAAACGTTTTCCTAATGTCCAACCTAGACCTCCCCCACTGCAACTTGAGACCATTGCTCCTCGTTCTGTCATCGCCACCACTGAGAACTGCCTAGCTCCATCCTCCCTGGATCCCCCTTTCAGGTAGTTAAAGGCTGCTCTCAAATCCCCCCTCATTCTTCTCTTCTGCAGACGAAACAAGCCCAGTTCCCTCAGCCTCTCCTCATAAGTCTTGTGCTCCAGCCCCCTCGTCATTTTTGTTGCCCTCCGCTGGACTCTCTCCAACTTGTCCACATTCTTTTTGTAGTGGGGGGCCCAAACTGGACACAATACTCCAAATGCAGCCTCACCAATGCCGAATAGAGGGGAATAATCACTTCCCACGATCTGCTGGCAATGCTCTTACTAATGCAGCCCAATATGCCATTAGCCTTCTTGGCAACCAGGGCACACTGCTGACTCCTATCCAGCTTCTTGTCCACTGTAACCCCAGGTCCTTTTCTGAAGAATTGTTTCCTAACCACAGCCCTATAACACCACATAGCATCTGCAGATCAGTCTTGAAGGCAACCTATAAAATGTACTCACCAGGGTTTACAATTGTATCTTTCCTCACAAAGGATCCCAAAGTACTTTAAAACCTGTCTATACAGGGACCTCTTCACCTAGAACTTAAATGCAGATGCTTCTGGGGTTGAACCTGGAAACTGCTGAATTGCACATAGGCTGTTGAATGCCCGGGAAATGAAGAATAGCACCTCCGCTTGAATCCAACATAAAGCACTTCACAATCTAATGATACAAAGGGCTATGTAAGATCTAGGCAATATTATTCTGGAGCATTAGTGCTGCTCACCATTGCCACCCCAGAGTGTTACAGTGACAGGGGGGCCAGAACCCCACTCTTCCAGCTGCGAAAAACCCCAGGCCCCTACCACTTGGGTTAATGGAGAATCACTCTCAGCAGTATAGTGCCTATGATACAGAGCTGAGCAGTTCTAGCCAGTAGAGGTAGCGGCATACATACACAAAACCCAGCCAGTTTATTATTATATTTCCGATGGTACCTTTGTAGTTTATGTGTATAGTTACAGCTGTGTTCTTATGAAACAGTTAAAACCTGACAGAGCAATAAATTACACGCACTGTATTTCCTTGGAGAAATACTCCCATGACCCCAGGTTACAACCCACTAGATAACAACCTTGAGATGAATGCTATCATGGTTTATATTTTCTATCACAGCAACATACCGGATACTTTTTTGGTTTACTACCAACTCCCAGAAAAAAAACACAAAGCTAAATAAAGTCAAGGTTCACAGCTCGGACAAACCTTTTAGTAGAACTCTGGGAGGCTTTTCAAGTGTTACCGACTCCTTTGTTTTCCCATGTTTCATTCCAAGACAATAATTGCTCTGTATGCACACACATCACTGCAGTGTTACAAACTCTGTCCCCTAACTAGAGACCAAGGGGGACACTCAATCAAATGAATGGCCTAGAATGTAGAAAAAACATATCGCTTCACATGTGGTGGAAGTGTGGAACTCACCTCTGCAGGAGGTCACTGGGCCAAATAGAGGGGCTGGAATTTTTAAGAGAGGGGACAGGGTTTATGACCATGATAACATTCCTAGTTATGCTAACTGGGTAACGGTAATAGCTGCCTATGCTACAGCACCTGCCATATTTGTAGAGTGGCCATCAGGCATCTAACTATTACCCTGACCTTACGTATGAGCAAATCCAGTGGCTACCTGAGGATATGCTGTATACCTCATGGACCATCCCTCTCTTCCCCTCTCTAAGGCAGCTTGGAACTGGAAGCCTATAGCTTGTTGTGGCCTGGGCCCCAGTGATAAGGCGAGCTGTCCCAGGTGAATGCATCTTGCCATGCTGAGAAACCAGGATAAAGAGCAGGGTTAACTGCAACCCACGTGAGATCACGTAGCTAGCCCGGGCAGAGGGAAAAATACGAACCTGCCTAAAGTTGTGTCCTTAGGTAGGCACATCAATAAGTGCCAGATTTTCAAAAAGGCCGAGCAGCTCCTGAGATTGTGACAATCAGGCACTTATTTAGATGCCTGTTAAGATCTGAATTATAGACATAACCTGGCAGATTGAGAGGAAATAAGTGTTTCTTCCAAGACCTACAGTTTCCCCGGCCATTTGGCATCTCTTCATCTGTGTGTCATGGCTCATTCCCTGACAGAAGTAATAGGAGAGTCTCCTTTCCCTTAGGTGTTCACAGTTACGTCCTGGGAGCAGGTGGATCTGAAGCGTATCCCTGCTGTTGTAGTGAAGTTTTGAGTAGCTCTGGTGGGGAATATAGTGACAGTCCTGCAGACATCACGCTGCTCCTTTAAACTGAGCTAGTTAGCGCTCTCTCCCCCTTTTTCCTGGATAACAATGGAGGGATATTTTCTGCTTAGTCACATTCTCACACGCACAAAAAAGGCCAGGAAAAGAAGCCAGATATATCACTTGGGACCCTATCCAACAGTCTCCTAGAAACAGAATTGCCAGCAAGAGAAAACCGCTAGGCCCCTGCCAGATTCCAATGCCCGTGTCTGAGCGAAGCATTGGAGCCAAAGCTGATCACTGCAGGGTCGGGACGTTGGATTCATCAGAGCCATGCCCGTTGTGTGGGAAAGGCAGCCAGCACCACTGCAGATCAGAACGGAGCATCTCTGATGCTCAGATCTTCCTCTGAGTGTACTTTGAACCTGCGCTAGGTTCTGCGGCTGCTGTCGCCGCTTCAGTTTGGCTGCTGCTGGCTTTAAACTGTCGTGCTGCTGAAGCTCTTGGAAACTATTTTGCTTGCAAACCGTTTCCCCCATAAGCTAAATCCCATATTTCATCATGTCGTCATTGGAATCCAGTGCTTCCATAATTGGAGTGCCTGGACGGGGTTCAGTGACCTGGCTTTTGCAACGGCTCTTTTGAGACTTTTCCAGTTAGATTCAGAGATGGGATCCGGACTCAATTTGGAGAACACGCCCCCTGAATCTTAGCAGCATTTGGACCCAGGTCTGAGGTTTGCACCTTGGCCCAAGCTCTACAGCCTAGCATTGTCGTATCAGACCAATTAGTCCATTCACCCTGGTCTTCTCCCCACAGCGCTGGCTGCTTTCTACACTCATGTGAAAACCTCCTTAATTTACCAGGCCAGTGGCGCAAGGCTGGGCACAAGGGTGCATGGGGAGGAATCTTCCCCTGAAGACAATCAGCTAATTAATTAGTACGTCTGTGGGGAGCAGCTTGAGCATGCAAAGCCTTCTATAGGGAGTAATTATCATCATCAGCTGGTGCCCTGGGGCATGAGCTGTGATTACCCTATCTTAGCAATTACATGGTAACTGCTGTGCAAACGTTCTTATTGGTCATAAAATTACCTGGCTCCTTTTAAAGGCCAGAGGAGAATGTTTAACTTTGTGGCCTGCTGTGCTAACGAGTCAGCAACACAGGGCAGAAAGCAATGCCTTTTATTATTTAACACCCACTTTTCTAAAGCAACTGGAGAGCTAGGGACGAAACCCTCTGTCTATGGGCTAAGCGTTACTGTTATTTACTTGGGCCTGGCTTCTCTGTGATAGAAGGCACATTAGACGGGGCTCATTTAAAAACAGTTCTTCCTTAATCCAGTTCCAAACCAAATCCAGACCAAACCAGGCCTAACACGTGTAGACTAGGCAGCCCTCTCTTTGCCATTATTTTATAAACTTTCACATGGGTATATTGGCTGGAAGCTAGCGCACATCTTCTCTCCCACGGGCAATGCAGCCCACAGAAACATGGCTTCTCTGAGATTCATGAAGCATCAAGACCTCTGTGTGTCCAAACTGCCTTCCTGATCCTCGCACCTTCCCCCCACTTACATGTCTTCCCCCATCAGTATCTGCCCCCAAGATCTACCCATTAAACAGAGCTAAACAGTGCAAAGGGGGCTCATCAGGCAAGGGTAGTGTCTAAGGCTGTATTTCACAGCAGATTCCCCACTGGTTGCTGAGGGATAATATACAGCAGCTGATCTTCCCTCCCGTGTGATCAGGCAGAGACATATATACGTACAGTCTGTCCGGCAGATTTAAGGAGACTATCCAACAAATGACATGGAAAAGGACTTCTAATACATTTAGACCTAGTCTAGTAAAACAGGTTTTGGTGTGGAAAAGTTTGGTGGACCATTGCCAACAAAACGGTGCTGGTCCCAGAGCTGGGTGAGTGTTTGAATTTCTCCTTGCATTCACTTTGGTCATTCTCATGTCCCTTCTGTGCTCGCTGTCCCCAGATTTTCCACCAATTTGAGTGTTACTGGCACAAACATTTGCAGAAAAGCAAATTTCAAAGCCATGTGTGTGAATTTCTAAGGAAGCCAAATGGGAAATGTGCGCATGCAGGAATCCATGCCTGATGTGTTTGTGTGGTCACCGAACTAGGGAACAAAACCAATTCCTTGTGACTTATGCCATTGGCCACAATGACCCACACAGCTCACATTCTGAGCATTTGGAATAAACCCACAGATTGCAGAATCCAAAGAGGTGCCAGTTGCATAGATGCAAAAAATCAGGAATCATCATTTGCTTACAGATATGCCACAGGAACAGAAGAAAGCTACATTTGGCAAACAAACAACTGCAAATTATTCATTCTGCTTTGGTTGACACCTTTCTGAGAACCAAAAGTTTTAAATAAGTTTTTTAAATAGCTGGCTGAGGAGCTCCCTGGAACATTCGTATTGATTATCAATATGTCTTGGAGCACGGGGAAGTTCCAGAAGACCGGAAGAAAACTAATCCTGTGCCAATTTTTAAAAGGGATACACAGGATGGCCCAGGTAATTATAGGCCTGTCGACCTGGCATTGATCCTCAGCAAGATAATGGTGTGGCTGATAGGGGACTTGATTAATAAAGAACTAAAGGAGGGTAATGTAACTGATGCAAATCTACATGGCTTGATGGAAAATAAATCCTGTCAATTTAACTTGATATTCTTTTGGAATGAGATTACAAGGTTGGTTGATAAAGGAAATAGTACTGATATAATGGACTCCTGTAAGACATTTGACTTGGTACTGCATAATATTTTGATTAAAAAAAAAACTAGAATGATATAAAATTAATATGGCACATGTTAAATGGATTAAAAACTGGCTAACTGATAGGTCTCAGAATATAATTATAAACAGGGAATTATCACCGAATAGGGCCATTTTCCAGTGGAGTCCCTCAGGGATTCTTAGCCCTACATTACACTGTTTAACTTCTTTATCAATGACATGGAAGAAAACATGAAATCATCATTGATAAAGTCAGCTAATGACACAAAAACTAAGGCAGTGGTAAATAATAAAGAGGACAGGTCACTTATCCAGAGCAATCTAGATCACTTGATAAACTGGGTACAAGAAAAATATGCATTTTAATATACCTAAATGTAAACATATGCTTCTAGGAACAAAGAATGTAGACCATGCTTACAGGATGAGGGGCTCTATCCTGGGAAGCAGTGACTCTGTAAAAGATTTGGAGGTTATGGTAAATAAATGGCTGAACATGAGCTCCCAGTGTGATGCAGTGGCCAAAGGATCTAATGTGATCCTGAAGTGCATAAACAGGGAAATATTGAGTAGGAGCAGAGTGGCTGTTTTACTTCTGTATTTGGCTCTGGTACAATCATTGCGGGAATCCTGGGTCCAGTTCTGGTGCCCACAATTCAAGAAAGATTTTGATAAATGGGAGAGGGTTCAGAGAAGAGCCATGAAAAGGATTAAAGGATTAGAAAACCTGCCTTACACTGTTAGACTCAAGAAGCTCAATCCATTTTGCTTAACAAAGAAAAGGTAAAGGGGTCACTTGATCAGTCAATAAATACACACATGGGGAACAAATTTTAGTAATGGGCTGCTCAATCTAACAGAGGAAGATCTACCACGATCCAATGGCTGGAAGTTGAAGCTGGAAAAATTCAGACTGGAAATAAGACATACATTTTTAATGGAGAGAGTAATTAATCATTGGACAATTTACCATGGGTCACAGTGGGATGCTCCATCGCTGACAATTTTAAAACCAAGATGGGATGTTTTTATAAAAAAAAATATTCTCTAGGAATTATTTGGGGGACATTTTAAACAGGAGATCAGACTAGATGATCAAAATGGTTTATTCTGGCCTAAGAATCTCTGAATCTATAAAGTGTTCATGAGTAACACTTTCCTCAGGTTGTATCACGGGAAGCCTTGTTCTCCCAAGGTAAAAAGCAGGGAATAATCAATTTTCACCCACCCATAATTTTAAATACTTCAACTGACTCTTCGCCTTTCCAGGTGAAAGCATCCTGGTGAATGCTACGTCTGCTCCTCCAGAAAGCAGTACAGTATATGGTGGCCTACCTGATTTCTGAGCAAAAGCTGTTTTGTCTGGGATTTCGTTATTTTTAAGAGCCTGTACCAAGTAATTGCTCACAAGGCTCCTATTATATAATCCGACAATTTGGGCTTTGCAGAAGGGAAAATGTTTTTATATTTATAATATGTGAGAGCCCATATATTTCTCTTTGTATTCCAAGGAAAACTTGGAACATGGCTAGTAGGAATACATCAAGGACCCTTTTTTTTTCTTTGGTAACCCTCTTGAAGCCAGTCCAGTTCAACATACCCTTGTAACTCTTTCCTCACTAACAACATGTTGGCTCCATTTTCTCCTGATCAATACCACCTTGCCAGGGCAACACGCATTCTACTAGCGGATGATTCGATTGTGTAAACAGAAACCTGAGACAGTAACAGTGCAGCCTCCTCCCACGCCATCCCACCAACAGTCCTCAGAACGGACGTGGCGGGACTGCTTCTAGGACAGGGGTTCCCAAACTTTTTGCCAGCCTGACCTCATTTTCGTGAATTATTTCCTTCCAGGATCCCAGACAGCCTGGAGGATGTTGTTTTGTAGAGCAAAATGGTGTCCTCCGCACAGCATGACCTTGTATGCACGGTACGCGGGAGGTCACACTGACTGGGAGATGACGTATCGCTCTACAAAACAGCTTCCTCCACACAGTGTGACCTCACACGGAAGGTAGAGCAAAATGACATCCTCCGTACATCATGACCTAGCACACGCCATAGAGGAGAGGTGTGTCTGTGTGAAGCAAAACAATGTCCTCCGTGAACAAGGGATCACCGCAAGCCAGTCTGCTGATGGCGTGACCCTTACCCACAGTTTGGGAACCGCTGCTCAAGGAGCCAGAAGGCATCTAGTCTGACATTCTGTATATCACCAAGGAGTTTCATCTGGTTTCTCCTGTACTCAGCCCAGTCTGTGTTTGACTAAAGCCTAAATCTTCCAGAAAGGCACCCACTCTTGTTTTAAAGACTTCAGAAGATGAAGAATCCACCCCTTCCCTTGATAGTTTGTTCCAGTGGTTAACCCCTTTCACTATCACAAATTTGTGCCATATTTCTAATTTGACTTTTTCTGGCTTCAGCTTCCAGCCATTAGTTTATTATCTGCCTTTTATTAAAGAGTCCTTTAGTGCCTAGTATAATTCCTCCTGTTAAGGTACTTTTATACAGAGATCAAGTCATCTTTTTGATAAGTTAAACTGATTAAGGAACGAGACCAAGATCCCGATTCATTTCACCTTGGCCAAATTCCTTTCCTACCTAATTAGCTATTCTAAATCAGGATCACAATATGAATTAGAAATGGACTGGCCATCCGATGCCCTGTGGTTTTGTCTTCCTCCTTCTACACCTGCCCCACTCCAGCAGACAGCATTACCTGATGTCATCAGAGACACAACCATCCTCTTCCAGAAGGGCTATCGTTGCATTAGCAGGCAGGGATATGCTACAGGACTGTTCCCCAGGCACTGCTTTCCTGATTATTTCTCTCTAATGGGGAAGGCCCTGCTGGGTCAGCTAAATATCCAACCACCAGTAAATGGTATCTAAAGATTCTTATGTTAAAAGCAACATGAAGATGGGTAGATGTCATAAATGATACATATTTCTGCAGAGGAAGGCAAAAACACCCCCACATCCCTGCCAATCTGACCTGAGGAAACATTTCTTCCCAACCCAAAATCTGATGATCCGTATGACCCTGAGCATGTGAGCAAGACACACCAACTAGGAATCTAAGAAACAGGGTTCTCTGTACCACCACAGAGCACTGGTCGACCCAGTCCAGTGCTCTGTCTCCAGCTATTGGCAACCGCTGATGCTTCCAAGAAATGTGGGGGAAAACCCCATAACACATCTAAAAAAACCCAGACTATATCTCAAGTATTCAGGAAAACGTCAGCTAGTATGTGTTACTGTGCTACAGAGACCCCTTGTCAAATGATCCCCTATTCCTTGTAAAAGCTCTCACCTAAGACCTTACAAAGTAACTACATCAAATGCATGGCTGACGGGATCTTTGTCCATAAAGAGTAACATGTAAGGTATCTACCGAAAGCTCATACCTTGCCCAGACTCATAGTCATTGCGAGATGTATGTCTGGGTAATGTATTTATGTGGAAAGTATGCTTTATGGACTTGGAGCAGAAATTAGTCTTCAGGCGGTAATGTGTCTCAATGACCCATTCAAGCATGAGTGTGTGATCACCCCTCACTAGTCAGGTGCAAGGAATGCAAGGTTCTATTGTCTAACCTTGCCACAGTCGATGGAACACTACCAGAGTCAACAGCCATCAAAACTGCTTAAAGGTAGATACGAAATCTGCAGCAAGGCAAGGCTTTGCCCTGCCTGTGATTAAAACAAAAGACTGTGTTGTTTCAGTATACTAATATATAGAAAGGCACACTGTATCCACTCAATGAGGAAACCCTTCTGGGAACGGGGGGGCTTTCATGGACACTGGAATCCTGGTTCTTGGGAAGCCAGCTAGTTCTACAACTGACTGAACTTTGAGGGGAAGTATACTTTATTATATAGGCAAGGTAACCACTAATACATGTAGACGCAGCTTTGCATTCTCCTGTTTTGTTTAGTCTTGGAACCACTTGTTTCCACCACTTTCTCTCACTTTTACTGAAATATTTATTCTTATTTATTATAATAAACAAAAGTAGATCTGATTAAGTGCTCCCAGGTGCTGTGTGGTTTACAGGAACAGTGGCTTAAGGTCAAACTGGGGTACACTGCACCTTTGGGGGCAGAGGATCTGGGATTTCTGTGAGTAGCCAGTGTCAGGGGCTGGATATCACAGGGGAATGATTCAAAGGGACACAGGGACTGGCATGCATCTCGTCTTAATGTGCAAGGCAAAGACAGGGCTGGCATAGCCTAGAGGAGAGAGCTTGAGTGGCTGAAAGGCTGGTGACATTAGAGAGATGATGCCCACATACCACAAGAAAGACTCCCTCTTGCTAGAGACAGGGGATAACAGACTGACTCTCAGCCTTGGATGCCCTGAGAACCGTTACAGTTACATGGGCAAATTCATAGAGAAACCTATGCATGGTCAAGCTTTAATTTAAGATGAAAGAAAACAACAAAAAAAGAACAAAAGTAAAGTGTCTGCTGGCAATCACAGGACATATGTCTCTATTACAGACTGCAGCAACTCTGAGAACAAAACAACCACTGAAACTTCCACATAAAGAGACTTCTGAGGAATTCATAGGTGCCACACAAGGAAAACGAAAAGCACCACAGCAGAAAGTGACCTATGTGTGACTTTGTTTCCCCAAACAGCACAAAAATAGATGTGAGGGTAAGAATAGGCTTTGTTTCCTGATGTTGACAGTTCCAGTGGTCCATTCGTGATAGTACTTTGCGCTGGATAAATTCAGCTCTCAGTATTGAAGGATTAACATCAGTGAACTTGCTGACACAATGTCTTGGCATAGATATACCACTGAGCAAAGAGCCATCAATTTCTTAACTCTGATCTTGTGACACTGTTGGTGTATTAATTAGTATTTGCTACTGTAAAGTCTTTCTACTCTATGGTTGTTTTTCTTGCTTTGCTTGATAAAGGAAAAAGACTGGGGTCGTTGCAATATATTTTGTGGTTTCATCTTTTTGGATTGGTCAGATGTCCCAAATGGAGTCAGGACAGTGTCTCTGCTGCCTTGAGCTTCATCTAAACTGGTGGCTTTTTAAATCACATCAGTCAAATAGTTTTTTAAAAGATTCTATGCTCCTCCCTACAGAAAGCTTTTAGAACAATGATTCCATGCAATGTTATCTCATCTAAAAGCAATGTAAGCACTTTCATGTAATGGGGTGGAGGAAATATTCCTGTTTGGGTTCTACATAATGGTGCTTTCACGAACACTGAGAAAGGACACTTGACATTTTATATCTCAGGGGTTTTATAGAGCACTGGGTGGGAACTGGATTTTTCATTTGCCAGGGAATGCCGTAAGTTCGGGGAAAAAATGTTTCATTCCTAAACAAAATGCAAGCAAAAAACTGTTTGAAATTTTCCATAACACAAAATTTGGGTGGGGAAAAATATCTTTTCAAGTTGCTCAAAATATTTCATTTCAATTAGATTGAAACATTTCGTTCTGATTTTGACCTTTTTTTATTTTATATTGTATGGGTTTTAAAGTAGCAAACGTTGTTTCAAACTGGAAACATGCTGTTCCAAAACGAAATGTTTTGACCTGATTGAAATGCTTTTTTTTCCCCCTTCCGTTTTCTTTTAAACTGAACTTTTGTCTAAACCAACACAGAATGTGTCACTTTCAACTGATTAACTGGCGTTTTCCAACAGTAAAACGTTCCATCAGAAAAATTCTGAACACATCTAGTTTCTACTGAGGCCCTGCAGTGACCCATCTGAGAGCCTTCCATTTGAAATTAATAGCTGTAGCTTTTAGGTTTGACTATTCAGATGCCCGGACCAAACTCTGTACTCACATGCTATGCAACTCCATTGATGTCCATGGACATTCGCAGCATGAAGGTTACTGAGGAATCTGGCTTCTCACTTTGGCCTCGTCTACGCTAGAAAATTAGGCTGGTTAAATTACGTTGGACAGGGGTATGAAAAATTCCACACTCATGAGCGGTGTTGTTCAATTGACCCAAATGCCCAAGTAGACAATGCTAGGTCAGCAGAAAAATTCTTCCCTCTGCGTAGGTAGTATCTACACTGAGGCACTACAGTGCTAACGGGCATTTAGTCCAATTGCTACTGCTATATTTAAAAAGCAAAAAAGCATTAAAATCCCTCTCTGCGGATACCAGGAGAAAATGATATCTGTTATTCCATTCTCAGTTTAATATCTATCATCTAACATCTGAAGTTAGGCACCTCTTGAAAATTCCACTAGGAGCTTATCTGCATCGTTACACGCCTGCATACTTTTGTATATCTGGCCCTTTACGTCCTGCCCTTGCAACAAGGTTGACGCAATGCTATAATCTTGTACAACTGTCTTTTATGTTTCACGCAGTTTTCAGATTTGCCTCCAAAAAGTAGCAGAATTCTGCATTTAATGTTAAAGGAGAGCCTACAGGAGAACTTGCAGTCAACATGAATTGTGTGATTTGTGCACCAGCCCTTGCTTAGATCTGGGCGGGCCATCGCTTTTAAACATATGACTTTGGGAGAGTAACCTGCAAAACCTCTACATCTGGGATTTCCACTAAGATCTGGGAGATTTCCACACAGAGGACTTGCAGGACGGGGCCTTCTAAATGCATCAGCTTACTGACAGAGCTAAGGTGTTTGGCTGAAATGAAACTGACCCACAGACTTTAGAGTAACGAGCAGCAGATATCTGAATGTTGCTTTCAACCTCATCTGAACCTCCCTGGGGCATGGGCTTGGTATTAACAGAGGGGGGCCAACATGGCCCCATGCTTTTGCTGACGGTGGCTCTTAGGGAACGCTCAGCATTCTCCCGCCTTTAGTGGAGGCTCTTTTCCACATCTTTAATACAGGCCGTCCATGCGGCCCATGTGCCCTTGAGAGCATCGGCCCCTTTGGCATTTGCCAGAACTGCCAGATGGCCAGTCTGCCCCTGGGGAGAAGAGGGTTGCCCTACTCCCCTTCCTGAAGCAATCGAGTTTTCTTTGAAGGCTTTCCATCCAAAGGGTTATTCGGGTCTAATCCTGCTTAGCTTGTGATAGCTGACATACTCGCAGCCCCAGGCGACATACCACAGCTGCAGCAACAGGTCGCAAACAGGCATGCAGTACTTAGCAGGTTGTTCACGCTCACCTGTGTTGGATGAACTGGGACTCTCTGGTTCTAACCATTTTCTCCACCAAAGAAGTTATCTATGGGGTTTTGGTTCTAAGAACATGCACAAACTGATGGCCCGCAAAGCTGCCACTATTTCATGCCACGGTGAGGGCTTTGCGGAAATGAACATGCTTTTATATTTTGCACAAAGGCAAGAGCCCATCTATTTCTCTCTTTGCAGAGAGCTTTTTTTTTTTTTTGCCTTTTTTTTTTTTGCCAGTCCTCTTGGGTCCTGTCCAGTCCTCTGAGTAACTGTTTTCCTGCTGTTGCTATAGCTATGTTAAGACACAGATGCCCATCGGACCTGACCCATAGCATCACAGCTAGGTTCCCCAGGCAGTTCTGCCAGGTCGCCTCATGTCAGGTCCCCTCCTTGTGCACAGAATCCCCTAAAGAAACATGTGGGGAAATGCTCTGGAGAGACTGGAATGAAGCCACTACAATCATTTTCCCATGTGATCTAAATCAGGGTGCAAAAAAATTCCTGCCGAATACAGAAGAGAGAGAGTTCAGCAAATGGCTAGTCTCTTGGCTGGACCAGCTAAATTCTTAGCCCCTTTGTCCCCAATGTCTGGATTTCTAATTTGGAACCTAGTTATCCAGTGTGCAATCTACTCCAAGTTCAGCTGCCTTTTCCATTCTGTGGCTCATTTTGAGAACAACCAATTTCTACAATTCCTTGTTTCTGAATGTTTGAGCAAATAAACTTCAGCTCCTCTTTTCTGATTATTAACCATGCCAGCTCACAGCTCTGCCTGCACAAATCCTCCACCCTTATCTGATGCTTCATCTCAGGCGCCAACTGAATGAACAAGATAAGCTACGTGCACTAAACAGACTCCTTTACTTCAGCAGCATCAGCAATAGCTAATCGTTTCTGGGATCTCCAACCGAGCTGTACCTGCAGGAGGCTGATGGGGGCGGATGTTGTAAGAACAGCTATAACCACTTCTTGTGTGAATCTCTTCTTTTGCAATCAATAAGAAGCACAAAAAGTGGGCCAGGAAAAACAATGTTAAGGTGACCTGGCCAAGGACAACCTAAACCTCAAATCTGGAAAATATTGTAACACAGACCCTAGAATTGCCTGTTTATGCTGAATCACAATATACATCTTACAGTGGTAGAACGTTGATTTCCCCCACCCCACTGCAAAAAAACACAAGCCACTGGCCACTTGCTGTCTTTCAGATGAGCTATAATACCAGACCTGCCACTTGTGCTAAAAGAGACTCTGAAAGCTGAACGGGACCTAAGAAACACATTTGAGCAGTTCTCATTCCACCCAGGAGGGGGCAATGGTAAAGAGTTCCAGCCAGTTTATCGCAGCATTGGCCATTTTGGATAGTCAATTTTGGCTTTTTTTTCAAGCTGTGCTTGATCTTTAAGATGGTCTTGATCTTTAATATGGTCCATACACATCCGCACAAAGAAAACATATTCAAGATGATGCTATAGGATTCTCCCCATAGATACTCTACTTAACTGACTTGGGTTACTTAAAGCATGTGGATGGCAGGGAGGGGTGAAGATTAGAGCAAGGGGATGGCTATATAGGAGTCCCCTCCCTCCGGTTTTCTCTAGCTGATTTTGAGCCCAACTGCTTGCTCCTTTTCACTTTTAGCAGCGGGGCTTCACCATTTAAAATGTTCCCTGTTGCCTTTACCAGGAAAAAGGCTTGAAACTTATTGTCTCGTTTCATCAGCACTGGCAGCCTGGATTCTCCTTTACATGAGTATTTCTCCCACATCAAGAGCTCTGCTGCTAAAGGCTTCATGGGGCCCAAATCCTTGCGAAATTTTCCCCTCTCATTTCTTGACTAAACATACTGGAAGAACTGCCTTCTAGCTAAGGCACTTGTATATCACCGTACTGTCAGAGCACCTCACTATCTGCAGTGTATTTCTCCTCACAACACCCCTGGGGGACTGCTGTTGTACCCACTTCACAGATGGGGAACTGAGCCCTACTACCGCAGCGGTATTTAGGTCCCCAACTTCCTTGACGTGACTAAAGTCACACAGGGATGGAGCAGGGGACTGAACCAGAGAGTCCCACAACCCAGGCTACTGCACTACACGCAGACCAGTCTTCCTTCTCATATTCCTTCCCTCTTGCTCTGGAGGGTCCCTGCCAAGGGAACAGCATGGTGCGCATTAAAAATGTGTGGCTAAGACTTACATGAGCCCCGTATGTCTGCCTAACTCAATTAGCCCAGCTTTCGTTTTAACTCTTCTTCCCAAGTTCAGTGGAGAGCCGGGATACGTGACATGCAGAGGTGCCTTACCTTTGGGCAGTGACGCTGTTAACGTATCTATAAATGTGTCTTCATTAGTCAGTGCTAAGTACGTAACGAAGAGGGCAATTGGCACGCCATAATTATAACAGCTAGATTGACAGTGAGATAGACTGATAAGCCTGAAACACTTCCAGCAAGGAATCTATTTATTTCCATGTATTTAGACAGGGTAATCTTCTTGGGCTGAAAAATGCCCTCGGAAAAAGTCCCTGCGGCGTCAGTTTGCCCAAACAAAGCAAAGCAGCAACAAACAAGTAATTACATCTTGCACGCTGCATGAGGACACGAAAGGCAAAGCAAGAGTCTCGCCGCTGGAGTTCTGCCAGCAAGTATGTCCAGAGGCAGATTTTAAGAGCACATGCCTGTGATCTTGGATGCACGTGCACACGCTCCATCTTTTTGAAGGAAATATACTAAAACGTATAAAGTTTACGGAATGAAATCTAGTGGGCTCGCTATAGGCCCAAGAGTTGATCAGTCTTAGAGTTGTTGGCTTTGGTTTGTTTGTTTGGCTTGGTTTTTTGATTGTTTGCGAAGTCTAGGTGATTTTTTTTAATATAGGCAGGGATTTTTCCTTCATAAAAGCTTGCAGGGGCCCTTTCTTTGAAAAGAAAAGAAATGGGTTTCAGTCATCATTGTCTTTGTGGCAGCACTGCAATGGTGGCCTCATGCAAGTGGCAAAGGCTAATCTTGTTACAGTTGGTATGTTGGGGGGGTGGATTCTAACTGTGATTCTGAGACGGACTCTGGACAGGTCACTTTTAGCCTCTTTGTTCCTTCCAGACATGTAGTAAGGCTTAAAGTTTGTAAAGATGCCTGGCGTTTCTCAGGCTGGGTCTACACCAGACATTTTAGCTGGTACAGCAATGTTGGTTGTGGGGTGATTTCTTTTCCCATGACTTTCTACAGTGGCAAAAGTCCTGGTGTGGGTGCAGATATAGCTGCTCACACATGTTTTTGCAGGAATGGCTTATTTTATTGAGGGACTGGCATAAACTGTGTCTACATCAGGAGTGTTTGCTAGATTAGAGCTATACCAGTGTCACTATACCGGCAACTCTCTTCTAGTGTGGTCGAGGCCTTTTAGAGTGTAAGAGCACCGGAGTCACACAGGACGGAATCAGAACTGCTTGCCTGTGTCTTCACAGACCCTCTCCTGCGAGAGAATTCTCCTTTAGTTCCAGTGGTACCAGTCATTGTCTTGTTGCCGGAAGCTCGGCATTCCATCTCTACTGTGCCATGGTGTGCAGGACAGTGACAGCCATGAAGACGTAAGTGACTGGATTTGTTCCTGGATTATTGGCCTAAATCAAGAGTCATCAATAGGAGGACCACCGGCCAAATCCAGAGCATCATACGCTTTTGAACGGACCCCAACATCCTTTTATTTATTTATTATTGTCATGATTATTATAGTATTGTTATTTTTATTCTTATTTTCCTCAAGGGTCTGGAACTTGACTAGACCTTGACCAAGAAATTGCGACCTTGACCAAAAATAATTGACTACCCACGGCCTAAGACATCTCGGCTAACTTTTGCTCTCATACTCCCTTACATGTATAGAACAGGTGGGCCTTGGTCAACAGCCACGCAGTTTCCCACCCAACACTGCCTGTGCCTCCTGACAGTTTCACAGAAGGAGAAGGCAATTCCATCTCTTCAAATTAGAGAAAGTCCAGCGGAGGGCCACAAAAATGACGAGGGGGCTGGAGCACAAGACTTAAGGGGAGAGGCTGAGGGAACTGGGCTTGTTTAGTCTGCAGAAGAGAAGAACGAGGGGGGATTTGAGAGGAGCCTTTAACAACCTGAAAGGGGGTTCCAGGGAGGATGGAGCTAGGCTGTTCTCAGTGGTGGTGGATGACAGAACAAGGAGCAATGGTTTCAGGTTGCAGTGGGGGAGGTCTAGGTTGGATATTAGGAAAAACATTTTCCCTAGGCGGGTGGTGAAGCGCTGGAATGGGTTACCTAGGGAGGGGGTGGAATCTCCATCCTTAGAAGATTTTAAGGCCTGGCTTGACAAAGCCCTGGCTGGGATGATTTAGTTGGGGTTGGTCCTGTTTTGAGCAGGGGGTGGAACTAGATACCTCCTGAGGTCCCTGCCAACCCGCATCTTCTAGGCTTCTGTGATCCCATTGACCACTTGGTGTCTCTGCCAGCAAAGGAGCCAGCCAGTGCTAACTGTTATGGCAATGCTGCGATTTGGATGCATCAATATTATACCCAGAACGTACCGGGACCATCCACCATGGGAGCGTCAGCTGCTGTGAATCCAGGTAGTTCTACTAAGTCAATGGAGTGATGCTCACTGCCACCAGCTGAGGAGCTGGTCCAATAAGAGCCACTAGCCTGAGATCACCTAATTTCGTATGGCTCCCTGGGCAGCCACAACTGTCAGTTGACAATTCGGGCTAGATTCAGATTAGCGAACGGCTCCATGGCCCAGAATTAAACCCCCCGAGCCATCCACTCCCCTGGGGGAATCACTTTATCTGTCTTACATTCAAATTAGGTTGCAGTGAACTTGTGGTCAGCCTGTTTAGAGGGCCAAATGAAGCCCTGCACCCTATCACAAATTATATGTTCTGCTCATTTCCCCATTACAATTCCTGCTCAGTGCACCCCACCAGCCTCCCATCTCATGGGCAGACACATCATTTCATTCTCAATAAATCATTAGGAACGCTAATGTTGCTTTGAAACATGGCTATTGACAGTTCCAGCCTGTGGAAATGAGGGACCATAGCCAAGCCAAGGATGTGATGTGGACAGCTTTCACCTAAGGCTTGCTGAAGGAGGACTGCAAGGGTCTCAAGTTGCAGCGGGGGAGATCTAGGTTGGACATTAGGAAAAGGTTTTTCACCAGGAGGGAGGTGAAGCACTGGGATGGGTTACCCAGGGAGGGGGTGGGATCTCCATCCTTAGAGGATTTTAAGCTGTAGCTTGACAAAGCCCTGGCTGGGATGATTTAGCTGAGATTGGTCCTGCTTTAAGCAGGCAGTTGGACTAGACACTTCCTGAAGTCCTTCCAACTCTAATATTCTATGTTCCCAATGACTTTTTACAGCCTACCAAGGAGCTCTGCCGTTCAGGGTGGAACCCAGTGCAGCCGTTTAGAGACAATCAAGGTGCAGACATTCAGGTGCAACTGGTGAACTGCCAAAAGCCACACCACGTGCCAGCTCGAGGGAAGCCCCTGTGCAACTGGTTCTAAGTCCCTCAGCTAGCTACAGAGAAGATCCCTGGAAGAAAAGGGGCCGGGGGTGGGGAATAAAATAGGCCTTTAAATAGCATTGTGGGTAAAGAAATGGAGCTCATAATTATTGAAATCAAAGCAAGGACATGACCACTGCAGCTGCCCCATCGCAATTTCATTAGCAGTTGGTTTGGAGAGGTATCTGAATGGCCCTTGGCACAGAGGGTTTTTCACATGACTAAGTGAGAATGGATACTTGTTTACGTACCTAGGCACTCAGATACAATGGTGATGAGTTGAGCATGGACTGACGGATGGCTGTTTGAAGAGCTGTATAGACACAGGCACTTTTTGGCTAGCTCGACATTTTTTTTTCCCCATGCGCAGAGGTGTAAATCCAGCTCAACTTCAATGGAGTGACGCCACCTTTACACGACTGTACATGCGATCAGCCTCTGGCCCACCGCGCTGATTTCACGTGCCACCTGATGACAGCTGTAGCATAAAGGATATTTAGTGTGGGGGAGAGGGGAGAAGAGATACGCAGCTGTCTTGGGAGAAACAGCGGAGGGAGAAAAGTCTGCCGACAGTCTGATGGTGAACACACACTGCTGCTCTTACTAGGCTTCTGAAAGTGGAGGTTTTGTCTCTATCTGCCATTCCTGTTGTGAGCAAGCTCCTTGTCCAGGAATATAAATCCTGGTGAATAAAACAGGCTAGGAATACAGGATCCTGTGTTCACCTCTTCTTTGGCAGTAGAAGGCAGGCTTACCTGCCCCTGCCTTTGCTCTGCTCTCTTTGGGCCCTAAACCTGCCCCCGTCCCTCGCACACTAAGAACACAAAGCCTGGGATTGTGTTCAAGACCTGCTGTGGCGCATGCAGAGGGTAAAAGAGGACCGAAGGATTGGGTACAATATCATCCTTTGACTAGCTGGGTTTGTTGTGCAGTTTTGCTTTCTCAGATTCTGTAACGGATGCAAAAGCACGTAGACCTAATTGGCCCTGTCAACACCGGCTGACACATCTCCCATAAAACAAGCCCAGCAATAAAAATGAAAGCCCCACCCCGCCCCCCACAGGAAAATAAAGTTCTATTAAAGTCAGACGAGGAGGACTCCCATGGATGGCTGGGTGCAGACTGCAGTTACTGATCTCAGGAAAAATGTGCAGATTTTGCCAGTGCTTTTACGGGTACCACTTTAGACGGATGAGCCCACGTGGTGTTTCTGACCTGGAAGTCGTTACGTCCTGCTGAACGCACGGATGGACTGTGGAGGATGTTCTAGGTATTCCAGAGTGAAGCCCATTGCAATTTACCGGTAAAGCGTCAACGAGCCGCGTGCTTCACCAAACCCACTCACACGCCATCCCTGCATTTCCTTACCTGGCGCTGCTGAGCACCGGGATGTTTGTGTCTAAAGAGAAACCTCCTTTCTCCTGCCCTCCTGCCTTGTTGATTCACTGAACTTATTACAAGAGCTGATGACAGCTCAGTTCATAGCCACGGGGGCCACTGAGGTGCTACGAGAAAGGACTGTGGCATAACTCTGTAATCTTACAACTGCATGCGGAGGAATCATAATAGATTTGGTTTGGAAGGGACCTCCAGAGGTCATCTAGTCCAACCCCTGCTCAAAGCAGGGCCAACCCTGACTAAATCATGCCAGCCAGGGCTTTGTCAAGCTGCACATTAAAAACCTCTAAGGATGGAGATCCCACCCCCTCCCTAGGTAACCCATTCCAGTGCTTCACCACCCTCCTGGGGAAAAAGTTTTCCTAATATCCAACCTAGGCCTCCCCCCCCTGCATCTTGCGACCATTTCTCCTTGTTCTGTAGTTTCTTATTAGGCAGAAGCTTGTTTAGGTAATAAGCCAGGACCGTCTCCTGTAAGTCTGTGGACTCTGAGTCGGCCCAGAGACCTTTGTATTTCAATAGCTATCAGTTCTGGGACCTCTCCACAGCTGTGCCAATGCAACCCGCAAGACCTGCAGTGCCCCCTGCTAGTGCAGTGCTGAGACAGCCACACATCTATGTCAGTGCCCCTAAATGCTGGCCTGTTACACTCCTTGCTGGTCTTCTAGTCCCCCTCCAGCTGTGCCCGTGTGTCTCAGTCCTGGTCACGCACAGGCAAATCTCCTGAACAGAGAGTGCCACAAAGAGTGGTTTTGGGCCATGGACAAACAGGATGCAGGTAGCAGGCTCCCTTCGCCTGTGACCCACGAGCGGTGCGGCCCAGGGTTTCAGAGGTGAACACAACATGCTGTTGTGCCCAGCAGGGCGCATGGTGCAGGGAGCTGTAGATCAACTCACTGTTTCCTAAGTGGTCTTCTCTTGTGGCTAGAACAGGGGAAAGGGAGCTGGGTCACCGGCTTCGCTTGCTGGCCTTACCACTGACTTACTGCATGACCTCTGGCAAGTCTCCTCCCTGCCTCAGTTTCCCAATCAGTAAAATGGGGATGATGGTGATGGTACCTACTTAACAGGGGGGCTCTGGAGTGTCATAAATTCCCGTTGGCCAGGCGATGTGAGAAAACACAAAGCACTATCTTTACTTTGTGGCCCTATGATATTTCATCCACCAACGGCCTCCCAACCTGCTGACTCAATGGAATTACCCCCTCGGATGAACGTGGCCCCTTGTTTCTCTCCGATATGGATCCAGGCATTGGCAAGGTCTGTGATTATTTCCTAAACCCTTTAACTCTACAGCAATATGCGACTTCTTAAGCACAGGGATCTTTTTTTTTTTTTTTTTTTTTCCTTTTTCCTGTTACAATCTGGCGCCAGTCCCCAGTCCAGGAGGACAGTTTGCTAAATGTGTAGCTCAGCGATTCAACTGGAGATGGGAATGGCTGTGCCCTCAGGGGCATTTGGTTCATCGAGTGAAATCAGAAGCTCTAGAGATGAACCCTCTGGCCATTGTCAGAAGCGAGGGAAGCAGGGCTCGGGGCGGGAATGCTGACAGCAACTGCTCCGCTGGTGGAAGGCACAGAGGAGAGGACTCAGCATTTTCTTGGCGCCCTGAGCTCTCTTTCGCAATGGGAGTGTTAATAATGCTGTGACAGCAGACGGGGAGGGAAGGGTTGGGGGGGGGGGATGATAACAGCGCTACCCAGAGCGTTCACAGGCAAACCACAAACAGATGTGCTTGTGGTGTCCCAGCAGAGACCTCAAGGAGTGAGTTAACAGGGGCTCTTTGATCCTCATCTAGCTTTTCTCGGATGGTGGGGAAGAGGGTGGAATTTCTCCTGAAGGCCGATCCTCCTGCCCGCTGACAAGGGACAGGGACTAAGCCTCAGAGGCTGTGGCCAAGGCAGCAGGAGAGCGCATTTGTTCTGGTCAGCATTTTCTGTTTGTTTGAACTCGGGTTTTGTCTCGCAAGAAAAGGGTTGCTTGCCTTGCCAGCGGAGTGGGCCCTGCCAGCGCACAGGGAGTGGGCCCTGTGAAGACAGCCAGTCAAACAAGCAAAACGCCTCTATGTACAAATAGGGCTTCGGAAACATGCCATGTGTGTACTGCTTTGGGCAGGGCAGTGTGTGCTATGAGAGAGACACTACCCTGATTCCCCACTGCTCTGCATCTTGTGTGGTCAGGGCAGGAAAAACTGGGGGAAATCCCTGCTTTCATCTCATCTGCCAGCTCCCCTTCCTCTCTTCCTCTCCTAACCTAACATCTTGTCTTTGCAGCCTCTCCCACGCTGCCTCCATGCTTGCAACTGGCTCCCACTTCCATGAGCCAAGTGCCTGCTCTCTCCTCCTTTGTATCTCTCCTTAAAGAGCTCTTCTGTCATGGAGCCTCCTGCTGCGAGGCCCAGATTGCTGGTCCTGGTCTGTGCCACGCGGCAGACTCCTCAGGGAAGAGCCTGTCTTGCAAAGCAGTGGCAGAGGAAAGGAAAGACCATGGCTGTCTCTTGACAAGCTTGTGAAGGACACATACAGCACAACAGAGAAGGAAGAGAGGCGGGCCAGAAGGAAAGCAGGCTGGGAACTGGGATGCGTCTTCTGAGGATAAGGAAGCTGGTTTCCAGCAGCAATACATCCATGTGGGAGGTCAGGTCCAGAGGGCCTGTGGGGGAAGCGTGTATTATCCGGCACAGATTGGATGCTCTCTTCTCTTTCGTATAAATAATTGTCTTTTGTCAGCTTGTTTTACAAGCAAGGCCCTCAGTGTTCACTGGGGAAGAGATGAGGGATCATCCTAACTGCTCACGATGGCGGGGGCCGCAGGGAAGGCTCTGTGGAACGTCACTAGCTTCACCTTAGGTAGCGCAGCGTTTGGCCTAGGACATCCCGAGATGCTTCGCACAACGTACGACCCTCTCCCAAACACAGTCTGCGGGGCAGTAAAGGCGGGAAGCAAAGTGAAGTCCCATGAATTTCGGTGCTGCCTAGTCCATGCTCTCTCTGAGCCCAGAACCCCAGAGCGAAAGGTTTAAAGCACCCCAGGGGCATGTCACGTACACGAGTATCACAAGACTCGCCCCCTCCCCAAGGACCATTGTAGAGGGTAACAGAACCGTTGTGATGGGTGAGTGGGGTTGGACTGCACCAGGAGTTGGAGGGGAAATCTCCAAGCAAGTCTCAGCGTGCTCTCTGTCGATCTAGGGCAGGGGTCTCAAACTCATTCAGAGGAGAGGGCCAGATTCCATGTTTAATCATGACCCATGAACTGAAGCATGCATTTGGGATGACATGCTCCCCTTACTCCACCCTGGAGACTGTGCTCGTGTCAGCAGGCAGTTCACACTGAGATCAAGGGTACAATACAGCCTTTATGTAACAACTGAACTTCTGTATCCAGTTCCCTGTTTCCTTCTCTGCAGCAATTCCCAGTTCCCCCTCACCCCTCCATGCCTTGTTCCGCCCTCTAGGCTGATCAGTTAAAGCTCACGTTACAGCATTGTCACTACACTTCAGCACTGACGTGCCAATCAGATTAATAATAGGCAAGGACTTTTACCCCTCTGACTAAATGTTCGAGGCTCTCTGCAGACTCAGGCAGACAGCAAGATAATCTAAATGTCACCTGAGTGTAACATGAGATCCCTGCAGCCATGAGGGTTAGAAACATTAACATTTCATTAAACACTGAGAGCTTAGATTCTGGACAATCTGAATGTCATGTGGGTCATATTACACCAAGCATGTTGTCTCTGCCCTATGGGCCATATGTTGGGTACCTCTGTAGGAATATAGGCTATGCTCATTACCCAGCATGAGGGTCTAGAGCAAGGGTTCAGATGAGGTTGTGTGGGGAGCACTTCCATCACCCCAGCCCACCCTCTGCTTCTTCACAAATCAGATAGCAACTGCTGGCTGCCCCAGGGGTTGTGCTACACAGCAGAGCACTCCCAGCAGAACGTACATGCCAGAGACCAATCTCAGGCCCTCACTGCCTGAGCTGGGAGGAAGAAGCATGCTGTTTCAATATGTGGCTGCATCCACTCCATCTGACACAGAAATAATATGGAGAGGATTAAGAGGTAGCAGCCTCTTTCAGCCAGTAGAGTGGACTGATCCAAAACAGGGCCTGTGGAGGAGTAAATGAAAGAGATGAACAAGGGAGATCCTTGAAGCCTCCAACCCTGAAGGAAAGGAAACATTTGTACTGAACGCCCAGCTTTTCATTCACCCCTAAGCACAAGTGGTGTTCCAGGCTGACACTCTTGTGTTGGTTGTGTCCATACCATGCTGACCTGCCGTCTGAGGGCCAGCCAGTCTGCCCCTCCCTGCAGCACCAACTTCCCAGCTCATCTTGCGTCAAGAGAAAAGCCCTGCTGTAACGGTGGTGGATTGTACACTAAACCCTCTCACTCTCTGCTCCACCAAATGGCCCTGGCCCAAAATGAATTAAGGATCCAAACCCCCCCTGAGTTGAGGGCAGCCTGGATCCAAACTTTGTAGCTTGGCCCCATCTGTATTAGGAAATAGCCACATCTGCATTTATGGCCAAATTCTGCTCTCAGCATGGTGCATGCATCTTCCACCGCCTTCAGCTAGCATCACACACGTGGGCTCTGAGAGCAGAAGTGCGCTGAGGCCCTTCAACAGCACTTCTGCAGCCCCCGTCGCCAGATCTACACGGTCTGCTAGCGCGGGTATGTCTACCCGAGCTGCCGTCACACCTTGGACTGCAATACAGACAGCCCCTCAGATGCAAAGGGTATTGTCCAAGGTGCCCTTGACTGTGCGGCGCTCCATAAACACCAGCCGGCTGGCATTCCCTCGCTGCAAGGTAAGTTGTTGCCTTTTGTAGGTCATCTTGATAACCTGCCTGACTGAGGAAGTGACAAAGATAGATCTCCCAGCTTTAATAAAAACCCTCGCTCTTTATCTGCACTAAATGCTGATATTTTGCCTTTACTGATGCAATCAAACTGCAAGTCAAGGGTGTGTGGAAAAGCCTAAAATAAAATCTCCCTTTATCTGGAAATCAGCTCCTAGAAAGTGTTGGATCAGGGATAGCTGAAGTGGAGAAGAGCAGGGTTTGGCTCAAACAGATCAGTGCAATAGCTGGAAGCCTGAACTTTGTGATCCCCTGACCTCAGTAGAAGGCTATTATCCCCACAGGAGCCAGCCACTAGTGGGAGACATGATCTCTCTTTCATGCACACACAAGGATCCTGTTCCCAAAGCCCACTGAAGTCAACAGAAAGATTCTTTATTTACTTTTGTAGGCATTGGATCAGGCCCTGGCCCAGGATATTACATAATCCCACTGCTAGACAAGCTAGGCCCAAGAGTCCCAATACAGCTGCAGTTCAGGTCAGCGATGGGATGTACCTGGCCCTCCATGGCCCTCCACTGGAGGCCCTGTGGTCCTACCACACCCCGGCCCAGAAAGGAGCAGTGATGGTGGATCCTCCAGACCTGCCTAGAGAGGCTTCATGGAAGCAGCCAATCAGAGTCCAGCAGGCTCATATAAAAGGAGCTGAAGGGGCTGAGGAGGTCAGTTCCTGGCTGGGGCCAGTGGAGCTTGACAGGCCGCGTTTACTAAACCTGGGAGCAAGAGGGCCCAAGAACTAACTCTGTGGTAAAGGGACCAGGTGGGAAGAGGCCCAAGGAATGCAGTAGTAACTAATTAAAGGGAGCCATGTGTGGCTGCTGTTTATAGGGTCCCTGTGCTGGAATCCATAGTGGTGCATGGACCTGGGGTCCCCCAATGGCAAAATGGCCTAAGCTGCAAGTGGGGGGACAAGGCATCTTTAGAAATCCGAGCAAAGGGATGGATTAAAAGGGCCCAATGATGGGGCTGGTGACGGCAAATAGTTTGGTGACCTCTTTTCTACCCCTGAGAAGGGTCCATTTTGAATGTGAGACTTGGCTGGCAGGATGAGATCCCCTACCAAGGTTGGTAACCTACAAGGGGTGCCAGAAGCAGGGATAAATATTGCAGTACCATACCACACCCAGCCTTCAGAGGTGAGTGAAATAGAAAACAGGGCCCAGGTTGCCTGAGTCCGTCTCTTGTGCCCTGGGTTTACGACCACACCACATCAGTCGGTGGTTGTGTTCACCAGCTCCTCCCATGACACGTGGCCTCCCCAGCTTCTTCCCAACCTACATCTCTGCTCTTGTTGCTTATCAAATGTCATCCTACCTCACTTAGTGCCATGCTGCTTCCTTTGTTGCCTTCTCCCATTCTTGTCTAGGGCCAGGTTCAATGCCCATCCCATCCAGACATTCCCCACCCTAACACAATGCACTAAACTACACCCTCTCTTCATCCACAGACCTCCTGGAAAAATCCCCAGTGCAATGTCATCATCACTTCCATTTTTTAATAAACCAATTTTTCTCAGTGGTCACCTGATTCTTAGAGGCTTTTGTCTGTTCCATGTCTGCCTATTGGATTGTAAGGGCATGTGACGGGCTTGCATCACTTGCCCCTGGACTGGCACCTCCTGCTGGTTGTCTGGGGATTAACTTTAAGCGGACTGTCAGTGGCTGGGACACGTTTTATGTGTGCACAAAGAGCTGTCTGGCTCTTTTCAAATGAAACTGCTTTGGCTATGTTTGCGCCCCTTCTGCATGCCCAGCACATTTTACCAAGCAAGTCTCCTGGCAGGAATAGTTGCAGAAAGGGCAGATGTTCAGAATAATATCTGAGAAAAAGAGCAGTTGAAATTTGTAATTGCAGGGGTCTGTATGGGAAGCCTGATTCTAAGAGTTACATGCATTCAGCCCACCAAACCCCACCACAGAGATGGGAATCACCTGCTGACAGTCAACGAGCAAGATGGTAGCAAAGTGCCTTTTGTGTCCTGTCAAAAAGAGCTCAAGTTTTGAATGTTGAATACTCATGGGAGCTGCTCCTTAACCGGCTACAGACCTAGAGTTATTTACTGTAATCCCTGGTGAGGAATTGAATAGTCAATCATTTTGACAAATTCAGAATCTGTTCGCAGCAAATTATACAACATCAAAGAGGCAAAAATAGTCCAATTAGGCATTGTGAGTTATTTGTCCTGATCTACAACTCAGTATAATCAACTCAACTTTAATTATGGAGCCAGGACCAGGGCCTCTTAATATATAACATTGTGTGGATGTAAAAAGGAGGCTCCGAAATTTGCTGGGTGTTTTGGATACCACTAAAAAATAACATTGAACTGAAATCCATGATGTTCCTGTAATGTTTGTATAGGGGCTAAATTGTTCTGTACACACAAGATCTTGTTTAGATTGTCTGCTGCCATCCTCAAGAGAAGAGATTGCTGTTGAAGGGGATGGTGAGCCGAAATGCTCTAAACTGTTCTTTCGCCTCTTAGCTTCATGTCATGGTGAGTAATGAGTTTGCTCCTACATTATGGCAATGTTATGACAGAAAGCTAAGCCCTGCTGACCTCGAATTAATCCTCTGTCCTCCAAGCTTTGTTTCTAGCTTTATTTGCGACATGCATGTGTAGCTTTAGACTATTTCTGAATGCATTTCAGCTGTTAGCCAAAAATGTACTTTATATTTACACTGCATTTTTGTTTTTTCTTTTCATCCAAAACAATTCCTGGGGGTGGGGGCGAGTCTCAGGTCGAAGATCCCCATGGTGGGTGGAGTTCCCCTCAACAGCAAGCATAAATCAGTCCTCAAAACGTCACTATTGCACTAGGTGCAATTGCTGAAGCATGTGCAACTGCGTTAGTGCATTGCACTTAAACTGGAGACAGAGAGGCCAGACAGTTGCAAGGACCAGGGTAAAAGCTGGAAGGAAATCTAAGGGGAAAAGTAGTTCAGAAGAGCAGGCAGTTTATCAAGGAGACAGTATTATAGGCACAACTGCAAACAATCCCGATGCAAAGAAAAGATTAAAAGAATAGTAAGAGCCAATATGACTCCATGAGGAGCTCTTTCAAAAATAAATCCTACAAAAAGTGGAAATATGGGCAAAATACTAGGGAGGAGTTCAAAAGAATCGGATAAGCATGTGGGAACAAAAACAGAAAGGCTATGACACAAACTGAGTTACACTTAGTAAGGGATATAAAAAACAATAAGAAACGGTTCTTTACATATATTAGGAGCAAGAAAAAGTTGAAGGAAAGCATAGGTCCCTATTTAATGAGGAAGGAGAGCTAGTAACTGATGACAAGAAGGCTGAAGTGTTTAATACCTGTGTTGTTTCAGTAGTCATTAAAAAAGTTAATGATGTCCAGATATTCAACACAATATTAACAACAAGGGGGAAGAAACACAAGCCAAAATAGGGAAATAACAGGCTAAAGAATATATAGATAACTTAAATGTATTCAAATTGGCAGAGGATTGGAGAAAGGCAAACATAGTACCTAGCATTAAAAAGTGGAACAGAGGACCTAGAGAATTATAGACCTGTCAGCCTAGCTTTGATATCTGGAAAGACCCTGGAACAAATCATTAACCATCAATTTGTAAGCATCTGGATGATGATAACAGAGTTATAGAGACTAGCCAGCATGAATCTGTTAAGAACAAATCATGCCAAACCAACCTAATTTCCTTCTTTGACAGGCTTACTGGCCTAGCGGATAGGGAGAAAGGAATAGATGTGATGTATCTGCATTTTGGTAGGCTTTTGACATGGTCCCACATGACATTCTCATAAGCAAACCAGGGAAATGTAGTCTAGATGAAATTACCATAAGGTAGATGGCTAGCTTGCTGAAAGATTGTACTCAAAGAGTAGTTAGCAATACTGTCAAACTGGGAGGGCATATCTAATGGGGTCCCACAGGGGTTAGTCCTAGGTCCAATACCAGTCAATATTTTCATTAATGACTTGGATAATACAGTGGAGGGGATGCTTATAAAATTTGCAGATGACACCAAGCTGGGAGGAGTGACAAGCACTTTGGAGGATAGGGTTAGAATTTAAAATGCCCTTGACAACCTGGAGAATTGGTCTGAAATCAACAAGATGAAATTCAATAAAGACAAGGAAACGTACTTCACTTAGGAAGGAAAAATCAAATGCACAATTGCAAAATGGGGTAGGCGGTAGTATCGCTGAAAAGAATCTTGGGTTATAGTGGATCACAAATTGAATACAAGTCAATGATATGATTCAGTGCAAAAAAGGCTAATATCATTCTGGGGTGTATTAACAGGAGTGTTATATGTAAGACACAGGGGTTAATTGTCCCACTCTGCCCAACACTGCTGAGGCCGCAGACCGAGTGTTATGTCCAGTGTTGGGCACCACACTTTAAGAAAGACTTGGAGAAGTACCAAGGAGAGCAACAAAAAACAACAAGAGATTTAGAAAACATGACTTATGAGGAATGGTTGAATCCTTGTCACTGAAGGTTTTCAAATATGAGCTACACAAACACCTGACAGGAATAGTCTAGATATGCTTAAACCTGCCTCAGCAGGGGGAGATGGACTAGATGAACTCTTGAGCGCCCTTCGCACCCTACGTTTCTATGATTCTATGACATTTTTGTGTGAGAGAATGGGGGAATTTTGTGCTCTAGCCTGGACTGTTCCTGTTCTGCGTTTGCAATTAAATGGAAGGTTTCCATCTGTGGATTGTCAAGCTGCATCTTCCACCAGGAATTACATACCCCCAAAAGTAATATTAACTTCACTGGTGAATAGTTGGGGCAACGTTCACAAGCAAACCGTCTAACTTTCCCGGATGTTTTTGTGATCAGCTTTAAACCTCAACAATAATAAGTGTCCAGAAAATCTCACAACATCCCAGTAACATGGTTTTAGCAACTGGTGACGATCCAGAGCGTGGGTGTCCAATAATTCCCCTGTATCTAATCAGAAAAACAAAGAGAAACAGACAAGAAGATAATCAGCACAACAGCATATAGGGAAGATAGAAATAATTATTTAAACCTATCTTGGATTACTCATTGGAGTGCAGCTAATTAACTAACAAATTCCTTTGATTTCTGTAACTATTGTGCAACAATTAGTGGGTGTTAAATGGAGCTCGTCTGCCCGGGATTTCAATGGTATATTTTTGCCAAGATGCCTTTCTCTTGCCTACAATGTCCAACACCAATGAGTACAGACTACAGATGGCTGCAACGTTTTTGACAAAATGTGTTTTTATTGAAATGCTCTGTTTGATTGAAGCCGCAACATTTTTGCAGAGACATATCGATTTCAAAGAAGTTTGTACATTCCGGTTCACCAAAGAATGTCATGTGAGGGCTTACATAAAAGCCGGTGTCACGCTGGTCATTAATGTTGAAGTGAAATGTACGTGCAGACACTCTGTAAGGAGTTATGTATAGATACTGAAATTATATTTGTAGATTCCGTATCACAGCATGAGCCACCAGCAGAGGTAAAAAACAGGTTTTCTGTCAGAAAAGAGATGGTTATTCACTTCTTTCCGTTGGGATGTAAATTAAGCATTGTAAACTCACACAATGGGTGCCCATTTACATGCAAAATCAATGGAGAAATGGGAAGCAGCACACAGGAAAAATAAGCCCTGGTGCCTTTCCTGTCTATGAGTACAGAGAATGAGATCAATGGTGAGGCGGGAAACATAAGGGAAAGAAGACACCCCTTTATCCTGCACCTAGGAATTAAACAGGCCGTGTGTTTACATTCATGAAAACAGGATCTCAGCCAGCCTCCGTGGAATATCTTTAGACAGGCTTAACTCACTAAGCTTCGTCTCTAGGACATGGGTTATGATTCTTTTTTAGATGTAACCATTTGTTTCCAATGTGCTTCCTCATTATCGCTTGGATCTTTGATGACAAATGTGTTCTGGTTTTCACTGTAAATATATCTCAGTGCTGTGATATTAAACATGGCGCTGATTCTGAATTGAAGTACACGAGCTGACGTGTTCAGTTCCTTTGGGGGCAGCAAGCAAGGTATTTCTGTGAGTGCTTTGTGGATAATGGGCTGGACACTACAGGAAGAATGCTTTGAAGGGACTCAGGGACGCGTTTACTGTAAACCTGCAAGGCAAAGTATGGGCTGGTATAATCCAGAGGAGAATGCTAACGGGACGGAGATGTCAGGAGGCTGACACCCGGTTAAACTCAAGCAAGACTGCCTCATGCTGGAGGCTGGAGTAATGAGGTGACTCTCAGTTGTGGCTGTCCCGAGAACGGGCACAGTGATAATGCACACAGGTGACAAAGCAAAGAAGGAAGCCATTGCAGAATGCAAACCTGACACGCTCAGGTCTTCCCTTTCTGCTTCGGAGGCAGAGGTAGGGGCAGTCTGCACTAGCTGAAGTTCTAAGTGGTCCTCAAAGGCAGGCTGAAGTGGCAGATGTTACAGTAGTCCATACAGGAGGTGCCATGTCCGATGAGAAAGATTCCTGTCTGAGGGACAGGTATGGCTCACGCTGGGCTTCCAGATGCAGCGATGGGTCCAACAAGTCGCTGCGATTTGAACAGCTGAGGGAAATGGTGAGAATACGCAGCCCCAGCAGTGGGGAACAAGCACAACATCCCTCATTTCCTGGAGCTGTTCCCCCCGTTCACCAGTGCCGCTTCCATCATCATGAACCCAACTCTCGCTGTCACTTTTACTCCTTGAATGCTAAATATAGCTCAGGGATTTTTCCCTGGCCTGGGACTTATCGTGCACCACTGTGCTCTGGGTGCCGTTTTCCTCTTGGAGCCTGACCATCCACTTCCTCACCATTTTGAGGCTGCTTCCATATGCCGATAGCTGCTCCAAACTGCCGGGGTGTTGTAAAGATGAGTCCGTTAATGTTTGTGAGGCAATGATGACAGCCATAGAAAAGCCTCTAAATAAACAGTTAGTGGATGCCCTCTGTGGCCTACTCTCTCTCTGTGACTCAGTTTCCCATCTGTGAAATGGGAGTTATAATCATATTTAGCCCAGGAGATTATGAAGCATAATTTGGGAATGTTTGTCAAACGCTTTGCAATCCTTCCATGGAGACAGCTATTGTTGTTCTTCACTATTCGTCCTGGAGGATACCAAAGTAGCTTACACACTTCGGCCATTCACAAAGATCATGTTGCCCACCACTGAAATGCAGCCACCTCTGAAGTGAAAAAATAGCAGCTGTTTTATAGCCATCCTGCAACGATAAACGACAGCTCAGGACGGGGTGCAGGGAGGAACTCTGAATGCCGCTGAGACTACTGAGGGAATTTAGACAATCAGAATATAATTACCCTAGCTGGACACAAGAAAACACCCTATTCGTGCAAAAAGTGACCCGGGAGCTTTCATGATAACCGCAGGTAGTCAAGATCATAGTGCTTTTTATGTCTTCTCTGAAAGTCAGTGGCCCTACCATCTCCCTGGGGCACTGAATTAGAACCGACGCAGAAGAAAGAGCACCACCTGTTGAATTGCTCTCACTTCGGTTTCCTTTAAAAGGCTCACGTCCTGACCTGTTTGGAGCCTGCAAGATCTGACAGGTTCGCAGCCCAAAGTGGTGTTGCTCAAGGCTAGCGATTTAAGCAGCAGCAGCATTAAGCACCCCTGCTCTTTAGCCCATTTCTTCACCCATTTACTTCAACTTGAGAGCAGGTCAAAAGCCCCAGTAACAGCCCTTCAGAATTTTCCTCCCTGGATCCACGCTCTGTGCTCTGCCCACCGTCTGGCTGCCTTTAAAAGTGCAGCCCCGTAAAAAGCAGAGTTTGTGACAAAGCGCCTGGGAGGATTACGACCTTCTAGGATGGAACATGCTGCTTTCAGGAACCTCCTTCCCCTCTAAATTCAGTTGCCAGGAAGATGTCTGCATGGAGGGTGTTAGCCAGCCTCCATAGACTCCGGGCATGTCTACACTACGGGCGCAACAGAAGCACAGCTGCAGCTGTGCCCCTGTAGTCTTAGATGCTTCCTACATCAATGGAAGGGAATTCTTCCATCAGCCTAGCCGCGTCTTCTCCAGGAGCTAGATCTGCTTAGCTTTGGCGCCCAGGGGTGGGCATTTTTCACACCCCTGAGCGACATAGCCAGGTCAATCTAAATGTTAAGGGTAGACCAGGCTAAGAGGAGAAGTGGTGAGGAGGACATATGATAATTTGATTAAGGGACAACTATTGTGGGGGAGAACATTAACAAGAAAAGAACCAGAGAACTAGGAAGTAATGGAACTGAACAATGCAGAAAAAGCAGTTTCTGCAAAAGTGGTTCCTGCTGGGATCCAGAAGGGCTGGGAATGGAGCCCGGGAGACTGCAAAGCATGGTAGGGGGGAGTAGACATCAGTCTTCCTTGGAGCACTGCAATCTAAGTGCCTGGATTCTATGGGGCAGGCCCCTCAGTCTGGTTAATTAGAGCAGTTATCAAGTGTGGGAGGGATGGGGAATGGAGTCAGCAGAGATGAGTTTAAGGAAAGTATAAGAGCTGTAGTGTTTGTTATTTTAAGTCTGCTTGTTTGTTTCCTCCTTGGACAATGCTTGGGAAATCGTTACCTGATCCTCACCACCTTTGTTTACAAATGCAATCTGGTCCAGTTTAATCCCCGGGTCATTTTTGCCTCCCTCTGTTTGGGTCGTCCCAGTGATGTAAGTGGTAAGCAATCGCTCAGCGCATGGAACCCATCTGTCATCGGATTTCCTTACTCATTCAGGCAGGCACCTTAGAAAGGCCGGAAAATATTACCAAAGCCCAAGAGACTTGATCTTGCAGAATAGGGAACCAGTATTTCAGCCTTCGAGGCAACGTGAGTCTGGGACGTGAGCCATCGCTGGCATGAAAACAGGCCCTTCCACTGAGGAACGAGCAGTCACCCAACTGATTTCTTGGTTTTTTGCAGGGGGGTTTGTTTCTTTGAGACAAGAATTTGCATTGCAAACTAATTTTCATTGGAGAAGTGGCTTCTGGTAACAGGCTTTTCCCACTCAGTGCCCCCTAGAGGCTTCGGTGTTTCCTGGTTTCTTACACCAGCGATACTGCTAGGAGCCTAAACTGCTTCTGCCCCCACGATGGCCTAGTATGCCTCCTGTCTGCCATTCATAACTAAGTTCAGAGGAAAGCCTACACCTCTGCTGGGGCCTGTAAGTCTTTCCTGGGCTGCTCAGGTGGAGGTGGTGGGGCAGGACAAGAGGCAGACTCGGTAGATTAGCTGAAAGTCCTCGGGCCTGTGCCCATTCCCCCAATTTGTGTGAGCACCTCTAAGACCCCAAGGTTGTTGAGTGCTGTCCAAAGGGGACGAGATACCTCTCACAAGAGTGTGAAGGGTGTGAAGAATAAAGAGAGGAGAAGAATCCTATAGAGTGATGCAAAGGGTAGCACAGGGACGTTTCAGTTGACTATCAGGAAAATCTTCCTTTGGCTGAACTCTATTCAGCTGGGGAAATAGTCTCCCACAGGAATCTCCTTCGTTTTCTGCATTTTAAAAGTATATTGGACAAAGCACAGAGCAGATATCACATGCAACAGTCCTCCATTGGCCTCTGGGAACAGACTAATTGCATCCAACCTAGCAGGCAGTCTCCATTGCTTATTTCCCTGATTATCACTAGTACAACCGTCTCCAAAGCACCCCTCACTGTAGAATCTGGTCACTCTTTACGAACAGCTCTGGCACTATGGGAATATCCATCATTACTCCCCTTTGCTCACCCTGAGAGTCTTTACCTCGATGAGCCTGGCCCCAAGCTGTTGCAGGGTGCCCCCTTTCCTTGTTGCTGAGGTGGCTCTACCAGAAGAAATGGATCTTACATCGTGTTTAAATGATTGCACAACGTGGTGCTCAGCCGGATTTCTGGCAGAAACAAGTTTCACCGCTAAGGGCCCTTCACCGAGCAGCCTCCACCTGTGCAAGATCACAGAATGACAGAACCGTAGGACTCGGAGGGACCTCCCGAGGTCATCTAGGCCAGTCTCCTGGACTAAAGCAGGACTAATATTATTTAGAGCAGGGGTTTTCAACCTTTTTTAGAAACTGTGCCCCTACGGTCTCAAGGTTCCACCTGACGTGCCCCTTCAGGGTTTTCCTGCCTGGCTCCGGTGGCATGCTCTGGGTCTCCGGTGCCCATGGGCAAAGCCTGCATTTGGACCCCCCCGGCTTCAAATGCCCCCCCACACACACACGCAGGGCAGAAGGGTGCCCCCTCCAGCTACCTTGGGAAGGGAGCGGTCTGTACCTGTGGGAGAGGAACATGCAGCTTCCCTCATCCTGTGCCCCTCCCCGTGCAGTGACCCGCCACGCAGCACCCGGCTCTGGCTGGGACCTGCTGCCCTCTTTCCCCCCACACTTACCCACTGCAAAGCACCTGCCTCTCCCACTCCAGCCCCATAGCGCTGGCTCAGATGGGGCAGCCTGACCCCTGGCCTGGGGAGAGGGGAGTGCCGGGCCGGCCCTTCATGACACGCAGCGGGAACAGGAGGTGCAGGAGGATCCCACCAGCATGTCATGAGGAGCCAGCCTGGCACCCCCCGGCCCCCCATCCCGCAGGCCAGCACCCAGGGCCCTGGCCCTCTCAGTACGCAGCTGCCCGCCTCCCACCCACTCCGGCGCACAGCCGGGAGGCAGACTGCCCCTGTCCACCTCCCATTGGGTCTGGAGCAGGGACCCCCAAAGCGCGGGGCCTGGGGCGGTCACCCAATCCTCTTGCATATTCCTTACGATATTCCAAAGTACCCCCAGAGGTATGCGTACCCCCATTTGAAAACCTCTGATCTAGACCACCCCTGACAGGTATTCATCTAACCGGCTCTTAAAAACCTCCACTGATGGAGATTCCACAGCCTCCCTAGGTAATCGGTTCCAGTGCTTAACTACCCTGGCAGTTAGGTTAGCCACTAGGAAACACTCCCTAACTCTCGCTTGCTGCAATTTAAGCCTGTTATTTCTTGTCCTGTGCTCAGTGGATAAGGAGACCAATTTATCACACACACAGCCTTTATAACAACCTTTTATGTACTGAAAATTGTTATCATGATCCGTCCCTCAATTTCTCTTCTCCAGACTAAACAAACCCAGTATTTTCAATCTTTCTCCATAGGTCGTGTTTTCTAGACCTTTAATCATTTTCGTTGCTCTTCTCTGGACTTTCTCCAATTTGTCCACATCTTTCTCCAAAGTGTGGTGCCCAGAACCGGACACAAGACTCCTGTTCAGGCTTTATAAGTGCTGAGTAGAGCAGAAGAATTGCTTCTCATGTCCTGCTTACACCACTCCTGCTCATTCATCCCAGAATGATGTTTACTTTTTTTGCAACAGGATTACATTGTCGACTCATCTTTAGTTTGTGATCCACTGTAACTCCTAGATCCTTTTCTGCAGACCTCCTTCCTAGGCAGTCATTTCCCATCTTGTATGTGTGCAATTATTTATTCCTTCTGAAGTGCAGTATTTTGCACTGGTCCTTATTGAATTTCATCCTATTTATTTCAGGTCATTTCTCCAGAATATCAAGACCATTTTGAATTCTAATCCTGTCCTCCTAAATGCTTGCAGTCTCCCCACCCCAACACCCAGCGTGGTATTGTCCCCAAACTTTGTAATTGTGCTCCCTAGCCAAATAATTTATGAAGATATTGAATAGAACTGGACCCAGAACAGATCCCTGGGGAGGCCCCACGTGATTTTCACTTTCAGCTTGATTGGGAACCATTGATAACTACACTCTGAGTACATTTTTCCAACCAGTTGTGCACCCACCTTATAGGAGGTTCACGTAGGCTGTATTTCTCTTGTTTGTTTGTGAGACTGTCATGTGAGACCATGTCAGAAGCCTTACTGAAGTTGAGATGTTCTCTGGGCTCTATCGATATACGATCTGGAGAGGTTCTAGCTGTCACTGGAGGTTACTTGTTCCTGGGGAGCCACATTCATCCTTGGTGTAACTCTGTTGTCTTTGGTGGCAGAAGTAATTTGGTGCCACACGGCCATCTGCTCAGAATAAGCAAATGTCTTTGTTCTCTTTTGTTTCCAGTGTGCGGCACATCTGCTGCACCTGAGCACGGCCTGGACGGGTGCTTGAATCCTGCAACCATTCCACAAACAGAGCCGCCATTGACTTCAGGGCGAGTCCTGTGCATGGGATGATTGCAGGATACGGCCCCAACAATAAATAAAAGTATATTTGGCTCCATTTATCTTCTCTGGGGGATGAAAGGGCCCTTTATGCCACCACTTGTCCAAAATAATAATTAGAAATAGGCGGGAGGCTGATCCAAGATTCCCCAAAGCTTTGGGCTGTTCAGGAAAAGGGTGTTGGTGCAGGCCTTTTTCCAACAAAGATGAAATTAATTATCTGCTCCTATGTTTCATCTCTCTCCCATGACAGACAGGCCAGGCAAGCACTCTGCATTCGTGCTGAAGGAAAGCCCAATTCAATAGACACCAGCCTGGGCAGAATGAAATGAAAGTGCACAGGTGTAACTGTAAACGCTCTTAGAAAATGGAATCTCTTGTGAAAACGTCCCAGTGTGCAAGCTCAGAAGCTGCTGTGTTCATTCGCTGGTTCCCAAGCATACTGGGAACAGCGATAAGCAAGCCAAGACGAGATCACTTACCAGGCAGCCCCCCCTTCATGCCACTCCTCTTCACCGCAGCTCCCTCATTACCCCTTCGAGCATGTTAGCTGACGTAGCAGACTTGCCTCTTTTCTTTGCCGGCTGGTTGGCTAATTCGTCTATGGAACATAGGACGTATCAGATGCTGTTCCATGGAAACCTGAAACTGAGCATAAGTGCAAGCTGGGAATTGTATCTCTTTGCCACTTACCGAGACAAAAGCCCTGTCTTTCCCTCTCTTTGGCTAGAGAGAGGCTAAGTGATGATTTGCAAGATTGACGATGAACAATCAGCAGCTTAGGGGTAGCTAATTCTTAGGGTGATGGGAGCGCTGCATTCCGTGTTCTCTGAGCCTTTGGGAACATCTCAAGAGCTGTACAAATCAATTCCTCTCCCCCGTCCAACCCGCTCCAGCTACATTCTCTCCCCCTCCCTTCCTCAGCTCACCCTCCTCCCATTTATCATGAATGCAGTAATTTGTCTAATATAGCTGCTTCTGGCTTCTCTGCTTCTTACAGCTCAGGCACGCAGGCAGTGCTCGACAAAAAACAATGCAACCAGACCCGAAATCATGGCGGTGATCGTGTTTCCACAGTCCGCCCTAGGAGCCTACTCCCTTCGTCTCATTAGTCCTGCCATCTCTTGCTCGTCTACTTGCAAAAATCTGTCGTCTGCGCAATGCTACAACAACTGTTGATTCTTGGTGCTGCTTTTGTTGTGATCCTACTGCAGATCAACAGCATTTCAGCCTAGGCAGGTGGTGGGCCCTGTGCATATACTTGCGGGTGGAGAGATGCAGTGGGTGGCATATATTTTTATGCCAGGACCATTATTAAGCTTGATACCAGAACTCAGGTTCCCCCTAAACCCTGTCCCCTAGAGAGTAGCCTGGCTAGATCCCCAGACCCGACAGAGTTGGCAGCTGTTTGGCAGCTTCAAAAGTGGATCCAATCTGGTATGAGTTTGCTACACTTTCATTTGTGTCTACATCTTCCAAACAAATAACTGAGTCCAGAAGTCCAAGCTGTGTTTTGCAATGAAAATGCTTCAATGTCTGGGAATTAGTTCTGCCGAGAAGATATAGAGCACTGTTAACTGTTTAAAGGGTCAAAAGAGACTTTGAGAAAAGCGAGATCCTTTCAAGTTTGATGGACCAACCAAGTGCCAGATGGACGTTGATCCTGATGACACTGAAAGAGCCTTGAGAGATCTGTCTGTCCATCTAGGTTATTAATCCCTGCTCAGCCCCATAATACCTAGGGTGAAGTCCAGAAGAAACAAAAATTGTGCAGCATTCAAGAGAAGATCCCTTAGAAAGATACACAGAAATCACTCTGTGTGTGGAGGGTCCTTTCCAAACAAGGCCGGGCAAATGGGCTTGGCTCAAATAAAACCTGATCCAAATCTTCACCTAAAATTGAAACTGAATATTTGGCAGGGGCAGAGTTTCTTCATTTTCCCCTCTACAGTTCCACATTGAGAGAGAAGTGCCGTCCTTGAGCACCTTCCAATGTCCCAAGGCACTTTACAATTTTCTGTCTGCGTCAGATGATCCCCATTCCCATAGCAGCTGAGCCCCAAATATTATTGCATTGGCGTCTGACAGCATCACCCTTACAAGGCAAATAGAATTGTCCCCGTTTTACAGATGGAGAGTTTGAATCACAGAGGGGGTAAGTAGCTTGCCCAAGTTCACGTAAGGCATTGGCGAAAAAGCTAGAAATGGAATCAGAGAGTCCTGGTTCTGTTTTCTGCTTCACTCGCACCATTTTCCCCCATCTTTTGTCCCTTATGGACTAGTCCTCTATCGAATTTAATAAAAAATAACTTTTCTATACATTTTTGGATATTCCTATGGAATTCTAATAGTTATTTCCCTGTTACAGAATTTTATAGGATGATTTAAAAAAAAAAAAGCCTACTCTCTGTTAAATTCTATATGTTTTAAGTGTAATTTCCATAGAACCTGCTTATGTGCCTATTCAATGCTTCTTAAATTTAAATTATAGGGGCCTAATTCAAACCCACAAAACTTTCTGAGATCTGCCTATCAATTTAGAGTGTGCACCTTCAAACCAAAGCCTGCCCAAATACAGAAGGAGGAAAGATTAGCTCTGATGTAGCATCTCCATTTTTCCTGCCAGACTATGTTTTACTTAATTTTGCAGCTGTGTTGGCTGAGGTCGAGTGACTTGCTGGAGGTCGTGTACAGAGTCAGGTGTTCCGAGAACTCACCATCCGGCTGGGTCCTTGTCCAACGAGCCCACGTGATCCCTCCCTGCCCCAAAGGTCAAGCCCTGACTTAGTTGCATGCATTTTTTCCTCTCTGAATTGAAAGCATTTTTTTTTCTTGGAAATGGATACTGAAATTTCCCAACTTCTACAATGCAGCATGGGATTAGCTGTGGTGGAACAGATCCATGGTTCACTGAACCGGGTATCTTGCATGCCTCTGTCAAGTGGCTGATGCCAGATGCCTCAGAAGAAGGCATAGCCCTAACACACCATACTGCTCCTTAAACCCAGACTGCACACAGCTACTTGTTCATTACTATAGCCCAATCCCAGCTGGAGCATGAGGGTTGAGAGATGTTGTTATGTTTATTCCAACCAGTCCAATGGCAAAATATGTTCTTCTTCTGCAGCCTTCTCTCTGTGCATTCAGGGTCCCACCACGGTTAGCCTAACAGCCCTCTCCTTTGCAGCCCTGGCTACGTGGGGCAGCTCAGAAAATATCCCTCTGTTATCAAACCTCATCTGACAACTGCTATTGATTATTTGTTTAATGGTAACACCCAACACTCAGGATCAGGACTCCAGTGTGCTAGGTGTACAAACACGTCAGTACACACTGTCTCTGCCCCCAGAGAGCCTACCTCAGTGGTCCCCAAACTGGGGGGCGCCCCCAGTGTTTGGAGGTGGCCTGTGGCGTGGCCAAGGCCAGTCCCCCCAGGTGGCATAGAGAGAGCACTAAGCTTCCAGCCCACTCCGCCCCCCAGACCCACTCCACCCCCAGCCTCGCTCTTCTCCCAACCCCACTCAGCACCTACTGCTCTGCCCCCAGGCCCAGCTCTGCCCCCAGGTCCACCTCCAGTCCAAGTTCTGCTGCTGAGGAAGCCTTGGCTGTGTAGTAATGGAGGCGGCAGGGGCGCAACTGAAAAAGTTTGAGCACCACTGACCTACCGTCTTATTTGGAACAACAACAGAGAAAGTGCCAGAGGCAAATGAGAGAACTAGAGGACCAGTTATAAGGTCACACTGTTATGTAGGTAACTGGGGTGCAAACTGACAGCCCCAAACCATCCGAAAGGTGGTTGTTTGGTGGTGTTTGAAATAAATGTGTGACATTCGCTCTCCCTGCAGGATCATTTCCTGCCCATCATTGGTTGGCTGATTTCTTGTAGAGATTGCAGGAAGGGTTTGATTCCTGAGGAAGGAATTGCATAAGGAAAGGCGAGGGTCCACAACAGCTGAGTCCTTCCCTGGCAGTCTGAGTGCTTGCACAGAGATTAGTGATTGTCCAAATTTTATATGGCAAATGGCGCTTCTTTCATCACCTGGGCATGGACTGACTCCAAGAGGCCACGCCACCATATAAGGACACGATAGCTCTATAAGGACAGCCACTGCCCAGTAGAGTTTGTAAGGGTAGCTTTCATTTATTGTAAACAAACTGGGTTTCTTGCCTTTTTTTTAATTCTTGTTTTCTGCTCTGTTATGTATTTTAATTGGATGCACGTCAGTTCTTTCATGGCTCGCTAATGCTTTCATTTGGGAAGCACTGTCTTCAACAGCCTGGCAAATGATCACTGTTCGCTGCAAAGCCACGTCTATTTCTTGGGATAACCTTGCTTTGACCTGCTTAGCAGACAGGTGACATATAATTTAGTCTCTAATAAGTCCATGTCACTTAGCCTTATTTCATACAATTGTAACTTAGCTGCCAGTAGTCACGCTTGGCAGCTGGTTTCTTGTAAAGAAAATGTGCTTTCCCTAGGGACATTCTTCCATGGGTGCCAGTATTATTGAAATTTTGGAATGACTTCAACTAGCATATTGCAGTGCTGTTCATGCTTCCACAGGAAAGGGGTGCAGATCTCTGATGTCAGAGGATTTCACCTTCTTCTGTAAAAAGCCCCCGCAAACTCATTTCATATCAGCTGCAAAATAGTATCTATAATGACAACTTTTATTTCCACCAGCCTGGACTGGATTCAGACAAGCAGCCTAAAGAGGAAAGTCTCTGGAGTTTACCCACCGTTGGTCTAGCCAGCCATTCCCCCTTGGAGAGGACTTTCATACCTTCTTCCTTACTGTGACCCGAGCTAAAGACACTCAGTCACATTCAGTCATGTCCTTTGGCTGTGAAACACCAGGCTTGAACAGAGATGGGCCTAAGCTCCAAAGTTCACCTCTAGATCCAGATCTGGACTGTCCAAAGTTCAGGAGCGTTTTGACGAGGGGAATTCGGTTTGAGTTGGCCCTTTACAGAGAAACCTACTCATCACAAAGTTATACTGGACTCCCTCCAAAGTCTGAGGTTCTAGTTCGGGCCTGTGATGTATTCAAGACAATCCCCACGACGAGTTAAGGAGACCCCGTGTAACGACATGAGGGAGCTAGAGAGAGCCCCAGGTTAGTCTGTGTTGAGGAGTCTCCGTTCCATTGATATTCATTACAGCTGGGACTTGTCTCTTCTCTACGGCAAGGGGACCCTACAGGAGCCACGATGGATTACGATAGTTGGGATTTTCTGCTTGAAAGCCGAAGAGTTAAAGGCCTTAGTAACCTCGCCCTTTCTTTACAGTAAAAGTGTCTATAGGACCAGGGGAAACTGGTTGCCATGACACCAGAAACCCTGTTTCTTTGGCTGAGCGGTGCCAAAATTTCAAACAGATGTGGCACCGCAAACAGAGGTCCCCTCGGGAGCCCGCCAGGAGGCCCGGAAAATGCCACAGCAGCCAAGTGTGTTCAAAGCCCGCTCGGAGCCAGCATAAAAATAATGTCCTGTGTGCACACTCGCCGGCCGTGCCTCGCCGCTGAGACCGGAGGAGCTAAGCAAACAGCCCTGCTGGAGAAGTTTGAAAGAAAATTGCTGAGTTGGGCCTTCTGCTTAAATAGCACCTGCCTTTTTTTCATCCGCCCTGCTTCTTTCTTTATTGTTGCTTTTTCTCTCCCCCGAGGGCTCGGTTATGGCTTTTCCTTTTGGAAAAGCAAACTCCTGGCTTTTCTGGAGTTTGCTCTTGCCCTGAGCCCTCACGAGAAGAGCCTCTACAAACAGGGCTCAAGCCAGATTCATTTCCTCTCTGGAAGCAGGGAGAGAGCCATCTGCATCAGGGACGCTGTCCCCTCTTCGGTTGTGACAGAGGCCTGGGGGTGCTGCTAGCAACTGGGAAACGGTTGAGCAAGAGGGTGGCTTTAAGCCACAGCATGCATTTCAGGATGGGACATCGGGGGCATCCATGCCTAGCGCTTGAGGAAAGCACAGGGGCTTTGCTACAGGACAGATGTGTTTCCCCGATTCTAGGGCTGCTTTGGGCCAGTTCGGCCCAGGGTGCACGTTAGAGCGGGCCAGCTGGCTGCCCAGTCGGTACCCTATTTCCCACCCTGGCTGGTATAGGCCATGGTGCTACCATGATAGCAGCTGGCAACACACTGACCATGTTGCCTCCATCCCTTGGGCCACTTCTTGCAGCTGCTTTGTGGGAGGGGGCAAGGGTGACTTCAGCTCAGTGTCTCTGGGTTAATCAGGAACATTGCTACACCCACGGAGAGGGCTGGCCAGTTTCCACCGGGAGTGCACAGGCAGGGGTTGTGGTCAAGGAGTGTCCGCAGAGCTGCCCGTGTAAGACTGCCCTAGTCCTTGCACAGCCAGGAAGCGTAAAGACGAGGCAAAGCCTGGCCCCTGCACAGGGGCGTGCAAGAGAAGGAAGGATGTTTCAGCCTTAATCATTTGTGTTCTTATGCCAGGCGAGGCTCCAGCTTCAAATCCAAGCCCCTTCCTGCATCCCATGAGATGTGGAGGGAGAGAGCCAAAAGATCAAACCCCAGAACAAAAAGACAGTTCCTGCCCCACGGAGCTGCCAATCCAAGGATCAGACAAGAGACAACAGCTGGAGACAGACAGACAGAGAAGAACAAGGAAACAATGAGGCAATATTGGCCAGGGTAAAAGGCAGTACTCTTTGCACACTGGCTATCTAACCATCGCCCCTTTTTTGGTAGGCATCACGGCACAGGAGAGCGTTGAGGAGGGTTTTGAAGGAGGATAGCGAGGGAGCTTTGCAGATGTTTATGGGGAGCTCCTTCTAAGTGTGGGGGTCAGCATAGGAAAAAGCACGCAGGGGCTTGTTTGGAAATTTAACAAAGGGGTTGGGGCCCCTGGCAGAGCAGAGGCAGGAGCCAACATGGCCCACGCAGCTGTAGCGCAAGCAGGAGGAAATCCCGTATGATGGTAGTTCTGCCACTTGTCGACCAAAAAGGAAATTTCTGAGCCATCAAACTCAAACACAGGTGAAACTCAATTTGGATCATTGCCCCCTGCACCCACCCAGCTGACCTGGGACATGGTAGGTGCCCTGAGCCCGGGAGAGCAAGCGGAGTGTTAACAAAAGGGCTCACAAAGAGCAGACAAAGTTGACCCCAGGACATGAACATTGTGCCTCTTTGTGTCCGTGGTCTGTGCAGCCAAACCCCAGCCGCTGTGACATGGCAACAACTCCTGGTCTGCTGGCGACGTAACATTGAAAATGGTTCAAGTTTATCTCTCTGGGATCACAGCTAGATACAAGGGTCTCTTTTCTTTTTCCCCCAGGCCTTTATATCAATTCAGCTTTTGCCTGCCTGGCAGGGTTTCAGTAAGCAGAATGAGTGGGAGGAAAGGTCTTTGAATGGTTGCCCAGCATGGTTCCCCACTCTCTCCCAGTTGCTTAAAAAAGACTTCCCAGCGCTGGAGCTCAAATCTTTCAGGGAGGAGAGGCAAGCTTTGGCCATGCTCTGTCTGATCTAATCTGACATGTCTGTCGCTGTGCTAGGTGGGCAGAAATAGGGATATCCAAAACCCAAACCCCATTTTGATGGGTTTGAGCAGAGTTGGTGTGAGTTCCCCTTGCCGCTTACCCAGCACCGGCGTGGGTAGGGCTGTTTGTGTCGGGACTCACCTTTCCTTTCCTTTTGATCCCTGCTGGAGGGCACGACTTCCTTTATTTGCTTGCTAGGCTCCAGTCCCAGAGGAATTAGAGTTCAGTGATTACGGTCATGCGGCATCTGACTGAGACTAGGAGAGACTGCCCATCCGGTCGGCCAGCTGCTGGCACAGAGGTGCCAACAAGAGAGGGGCGAGGAGAGGAAGGGCGATGAAAGGAGTGGTCAATGACAGAAGCTGGAGAATGCAGAGCTGGATCTGAACTTTCCTCCCCCAGACACTAATTTCCCCCTCCTCTCCTCCTTAGCACATCCACGTTTCCGTACCTGGTTGTGATGGGCCGGGACACGCTCTGAGTGGTTCCCACCCTCAGGAAGCCTTTCTGAAATCATCACAGTTTTCTTTCTTTGAGGTCAAGAGCTTAGGAAGCCAACGGAGAGCCAATTCCATGAAAATCCTATAATTCGCCGCATCTCTCTTGCCTCCTCATAGCAGCCTCCAGGCTCTCACCGGTTCACTTAGGCTGAGAAAAACCACATCTCCAGCAGAGATGGGAGAGTGGGACCAACCAGGCTGCCATCGGCAATTAGATTTTCCTACTATCCAACCTAGACCTCCCCCACTGCAACTTGAGTATATGGAGAACATCTTAAATTTCCTCAAGCGTTTTTCCTCAATGGCATCCCAGCAAGCAGTTCACCCACCGTTGAAGTGCTGCAGTCTCTGGAGGGCAGAAGCTACCCTGCAGAGCAGATTAGCACAGGTGGCAAAGGGCAATATTGGAGCCACTGAAAAGTGGAAGAGGGACTCTTAGAGAGCCCAGAGGAAGGCATCCAAACAAGGAGTGGCCTTGATGCACTAGAAAATAAATGTTGATATGCAAGCAGACCACTGATCATCCACTCTAGTGCCCTGCCTCCAGAAATGCCCTATAGGGCATGCTACTGAAAAACGCAAAATACCCTCCGAATACAATGCTCTGCATAGGGGATGAAATCCCTCCCCCACCGGGGAGGTGGTCAGCCCATGCGCCTGACCCTAAGGGCTGAAAGTCCCTGTAACTATTATACTCACTAGTGTCATTGTAGATGTTATCCATATTTATACCCATATTTCATCCCTCTTCTAAAGTTTTTTTCCATATTAACCTGCAACACTGAGTTCCCTGAGTTGATTATAAATGGTAAGAAAACCTCTTCCTTTCCTGTTGCCTTTTAATTGTATTGTGTTCCCTTTTCCCCCACCCCTTGCCATGCAGAATAGGAAACCAGCTGGCCTTCGTTGGACCACTCATTATTTTAGAGATCTGGGCTTTATCTCCTCTTGTTGTTTCCTTCTGTGGCACCTCTTGCTCATAGGGGCTGGTTCCAATGCCAGCCTGTTCTGGATGAGCCTGGTGGTGGCGGTTTGGGTTATCCTTTCTTCTCCTGTTCGTTCGGTTGGTTGGTTTTGAACAATAACTTCAAATGATCCAAGCCAGGGTATCACACGGCTGCAGCTGAGTAGCTTTGGCCATTGCTTGTCGGATCTCAGCTGTTGGCAAAGCTGACTTTTCTGCATGTAGCTCTCTCTCTACTTCTGCCTCGATCTCTTCCTGTCCTGGCGTGTGCCTCAGTTAGTTTCTCTGGGGCTCTCTCTTTTGCTCTCTGTGTCGCAGCCCGCATATTGCTCTCTCTGTCTCAGTTTCTCTCCCCAAGCTGGATTTTTGCTAGACACGAGAGGCCTTGTTAAAATACCTCAGTAATATACGATAGCTGTTTTACACAGTGCACAAACATGAGCAAGGCAAAAGCCATAGACATGTCACCAGCCAACACACCTCTGCTCTGAGAGAGGTTTCTGTAGATAGAAGGGATGTGAGGGAGTGGATGAAGGGGCACTGTACCAAATTCCTTTCCACAGAGCCCCCATCTTCAAGGGGAATTGTAAAACAAGCAGCTCAGAGCAGACTCCTGGATAGGTAACACCTGTCTGGAGTAACCAGGAAACCATTCCAGCTCTCTTACATGGCTTCCCCTCTAGTCCGAGCTGTGTACCTACTCCAGATTATTTCACTGCTGCCAACCATGCCCATTTCCAGCATTATTTTATGGGACAGGAGACTAATAGGTTCTTAAAAGTTCCCACCAGCCTTAATGCATTTCTGTGCATGTGTGTCTCATTTTGATCCTAAATTAGCTCTGTTTAAAAAAAAATCATGTTTAATATTATTTATTTGTCTTCTTTCTCTTTGTTGCTGTGGTCAGTGAATTATTTTACTGGAATATTAGGCATCCTGATGAGACTGTTCTGGTGAATGTTAAAACCACTATAGTCCGATGAGAAACATGGGGAGAGGCAGCTGGGGCACAGACAATGTTGAGAAATAGCTCGGGGATTCTGCCTTCTCATCTGGAAATGAAACAGAGAGTAGCTTTAAAATCACAGAAATATTAGCACATCCCTAATTCCCCGACCAAGTAATTCTCCCACAAACGACCCAGCAGTCTCGGCTCACATCTCAGCAAAAGTTTAATAGCAGAGCCTGCCTGGGAATGAAGGCTAATATTACCAAGCCTTCATTAGGTTTCGAAATATGCATTCGCCACTATTCCCTGGGAGACGATCATCATGAAAAGTAACTATGGGGCCAGGGTGAAACATCAGAGTCAACTCTACAGAGATGTAGGGAGAGTTCAGATCTGGATCCTATCGGATAGCATAAGCAAAGATAGAACAACCCAGATATCTCCCAACTTTAAGAACGCTTGAGTTCATATCTGAATCCAGATACTAACCAACCAACTCTGGCCGATCCCTATTTGGAAGGACCAAATCTGTGAATGAGAGAGGAATTGACTTTCCATGATCTATTCAGTTAGTGCCAGTTGTGGAGGTGGTTGTTGTGATATAGACCTCCTGGACCGTAGGAAGTGAATTCAGCTCATAGTCTAATTTTATGAAAACCGTAGGAAGCCATCAGATCATTCTTGCTTTCAAATACATCTCAGAGGAACAAGAACAGAAAATGAGCCTTTCACCATTAAGTTAATTGTTTGAGTCAAGTAATCCTTATTAAATTTTCTCATTTAGCACAAGAGAAACAAATGAAGAGTCAGTCTCCAGGGACGAGAAACATGTAGGGGCTTGGCCTTTATTTCCAGGATTCGTGCACGTTTTTACCAGATTGACAGCTTCAGTTGTGGATCATTTCTGAGGTGAAAGCTCTAGAAAACAGTTGGGCTGTCTCTGAGCACCAAAAATATCAAAGTCACCAAAACGGCTGCATTCAGGTCAAATAATCCACACTGGTTCCAGCTGATGTTCATTCTTCAAAGGATACAAGAAAATCCCCATGTTTTACGTCCCTGGAGATGTAACAAAAGGACATTTATAAGGTAATTACTGGAACTTTGACCCAGCAAAACTGACATTAACGGGCTATGCTATACCAGTCCTAGAGAAGTTAGATCTCTGGGGCCTGCCGTTCACTACTTTTCACTCACATAAAGTTCTCTTTAACAGAAACTGTCACCAACAGAAATAGTCAACATTCACAGAAATATAGAAATGCAGGGCTGGAAGGGACTTTGGGAAGTCAGTAAGTCCAGCCCCCTGTTCTGAGGCAGGCCCAAGTAAACCTAGACCTTCCCTGACAGGTGTTTGCCCAACCTATTCTTAAAAACCTCCAATGATGGGGATTTCACAACCTCCCTTAGAAGCCTCTTCCACAATTTAACTACCCTTAGAAGGTTTTTCCTAACATCCAACCTAAATCTCTTTTTCTGCAGATTAAGCCCATTACTTCCTGTCCTATCTTTAGTGGACATGGAGAACAATGGTTCACAGTCCTCTTTATAACAGCCCTTAACATAGTTGAAGACTGTTACAGGGTATCCCTTTGTGTTTTTTTCTCAAAACTAAACAAGCCAGGGTTTTTTAACCTTTCCTCACTGGTCAGTTTTTCTTCACCATTTATCATTTTTGTTCCTCTCCTCTGGACTTTCTCCAAGTTGTCCACATCTTTTCTGAAGTGTGACACCAGGAATTGGACACAATTCTCCAGCAGAGGTCTCACCAGTGTTCTATCAGCCCTTTTTCCTATTGCACCATATTGTTGACCCATAGTCAGTTTGTGATCCATTATAACCCCCAGATCCTTTTCAGCAGTACTGCTCCCTACCCTGCTATTCCCCATTTTGTAATTGTGAATTTCATTTTCCTTTCCTGACTGGTGTACTTTGCACTTGTCTTCATTGAATTTCATCTTGTTGATTTCAGACCAATTCTCTAACTTGGCAAGGTCATTTTGAATTCTAATCCAGTCCTCCAAAGTGCTTGCAAAGCATCTCATCTTGGTGTCCTCCATAAATTTTATAAGCATATTCTCCACTCCATTATCCAAGTCATTAATGAAAATAATGAATAGCACTAGACCGGTGGGACCCCACTAGATGCATTCTCTCAGTTTGCCATCAATCTACTGATAACTACTTTTTGTGTATTGCCTTTCAACCAGTTGTGCATCCACTTTATGGTAATTTCATCTAGACCACATTTCGCTGGTTTGCTTATGAGAATGTCATGTGGGACTGCAGCAAAAGTCTTACCCAAATGAAGATATATGATATCTACTGCTTTCCCCCATTCCCTATGCCAGTAAACCTGTCAAAGAAGGAAATTAGATTGGTCTGGCATGATTTGTTCTTGACAAATCCATGTTGGCTGCTCTTTCTATCCCTGTTATCCTCCAAGTGCTTACAAACTGATGGTTTAATAATTTGTTTTGGTATCTTTACAGGTACTGAAGTTAGTCTGACTGGCCTATAATTCCCTGGGTCCTCTTTCTTCCCCTTTTTAAAGATATGTGCTATGTTTGCACTTCTCCAGTCCTCTGGACCTCACCTGTCCTCCAGGAGTTCTCAAAGAGAATTGCTAATCGTTCCAAGATTGCTTCAGCTAGTTCCTTAAGTATGCTAAAATGAATTTCATCAAGCCCTGCCAACTTGAATTCATCTAAGTTATCTAAATATTCTTTAACCTGTTATTTCCCTATTGTGGCTTGTGTTCCTTCCCCCTTGTTATTAATATGAATTGTAAATATTAATATGAATATTGTTTTGAATATTAATTGTAAATATTAATTTGAATATCTGATCCCCAAGAATATTTTAGTGATGACTGAAGCAATTAAACACCTCAACCTTTCTTGATGTCATCCGTTCTTAGCTCTCCTTCCCTGCTAAGTAGGGGACCTATATTTTCCATCGTCTTTCTCTTGCTCCTAATATATTTAAAGAACCTCTTCTTATTGTCTTGTATGTCCTTTGCTAGGTGTAACTCATTTTGTGCCTTAGCCTTTCCAATTTTGCCCCTACACACTTATGCTATTCTTTTGTACTCCTCCCCTTAGCCATGTCACAATTGTATGTGAGGAATTCAGCAAAAGGCTAACACCAGTGCACTGTACCATTTCAAAGAGGTCAAGAGAAAGAGAGAGGTGTAAATTTGTTGCACACATACAAAATGGGAAATGTCTGCTTAGGAAGGAGTACTGTGGAAAGGATATTTGTGGATCACAAGCTAAATATGAGTCAACAGTGTCACACTGTTGCAAAAAAAAAAAGCAAACATCATTCTGGGAGGTATTAGCAGGTGTAATTTTCTTGTTTTACTCTGTGCTGATTAGGCCTCAGATGGAGTATTGTGTCCAGTTCTGGGTACCACATTTCAGGAGAGACGTGGACCAATTGGAGAAAGTCCAGAGAAGAGCAATAAAAATGATTAAAGGTCTAGAAAACACGACCTATGCGGGAAGTTTGAAAAATTGTTAGTCTGGAGAAGAGAAGACTGAGGAGAAACGTGATAACAATTTTCAAGTACATAAAAGGTTATTACAAGGAGGAGGGAGAAAAATTGTTCTCGTTAACCTCTGAGGATAGGACAAGAAGCGATGGGCTTAAATTGCAGCACAGGTGGTTTAGGTTGGACATTAGGACAAACTTCCTAACTGTCCGAGTAGTTAAGTACTGGAATAAATTGCTTAGGGAGGCTATTGAATCTGTCATTGGAGATTTTTAAGAGCAGGTTAGATAAACATCTGTCAGGGATGGTCTAGATAATGCTTGGTCCTGCCATAAGTGCAGGGGACTGGAGTATAAAACCTCTCCAGGTCCCTTCCAGTCCTACATGTCTATGATTCTATGAAACCCTGAGAGATGGAAGCAAAGCTGACTTACACACAGCTGAAATGAAGCGGCGGGGCTCCTTCTGCCAAGCTGCTTAGATGCAGGGGCAACACAAACAGAGACGCGCAGAGCAGCTTGTGCAAACCTAAACACTGTCACATGCGACGGGGCTCAAGAAGTTCATGCAAACACCAGAGAACCACGGGAGGCAAGTGCAAAGCCCATCCCAGGCTACAGAGGCCAGTTAAATAAGGCAATAAAAAAAGCTGCCTTTGTAGTTCTGCATGAAGCCATACTTAGATAACTTTAATTCAGGGCAGTTTTAATAGGCCACATGGTCCTGCTGATGTGCCCAGAAGACAGTCTTAATGCTTATATACATAAATCTTATCAACGGTAATTTATGTTCCTGTCTTGGGTGTAGGTTAGAAGGCTGGTAGGTTATGGAATCATAGATGCTGGAAATGGGAAAGGCATGTAATATCACCCAGTCCATTTCCCTGCTCATGCAGAATTGTTCCCTGAAGTCCATGGGTGCTTTGTGGAAAGCTGCCCGGGTACTGGCTGGCTCAGTGGATTGGCATTTCTCCTCCAGTTCAAGAATCATAGAAGATGAGGGTTGGAAGGAATCTCAGGAGATCATCTAGTCCAACCTCCTGTTCAAAGCAGGACCAACCCCAACTAAATCATCCCAGCCAGGGCTTTGTCAAGCCAGGCCTTAAAAACATGTAAGGATGGAGATTCCACCACCTCCCTAGGGAACCCATTCCAGTGCTTCACCGCCCTCCTAGTGAAAAACCTTTTCCTCAACCTAGCCCGCCCCCACTGCAACTTGAGGCCATTGTTCCTAGTTCTGTCATCCCCGTTTGAGTCCAGGATTTCAATAACTCAGTCATGGGTTCGGGGTTGTTATAAATGTGTATGGGTAGGGTTTTGTGGCCTGCCTTGTGCAGGAGGTCAGACTAGATGATCATATTGGTCCCTTCTGACCTATGAGTCTATGAGTCGGGAATGAAAGTGGTTACCCTGTTAGAATAGCCATACAGGACATGAAGCAGTGGGTCTCAGTGCACTTCTGAGAGGACAAGGCTTGATGGCCAAGATCAACAGCACCAGTATTGCTGACTGGCATCTTGTCAGGGAGAGGCCATGGAAACAAAACTCTCCTCTCAGCCCTGGTAGCAGGTAGTTTCTCCAGGTCGCACCTGAGTCTTGTTGGCAGAAGGAACTGGAGGGAAGCCAGCCCTGCTGCTGGGATGCCAAAGCAGCATCTTTCATCGGCACCACATTGCTGAGAGCACAGAATCCTGGGTTAATTCGTTTTCCAAGATGTCATTTTTTTCATGTCTTGCAAGAGCTACCTCAGTCTTCCCCCTTTACAGCCCAACTCTTTCCAGCTCTTGCTCTCCATCTATCCTCTGCATCTCTGCTCCCACCTTTTGGACAGGTCTGACCCACCTCTCTGAGCCAGAGATTGGGAAGGGAACCAAGAGGTGTCTGCTGCTGTCTGCAAAACCTCCAACAACCCAAAGCAAAAGCCAAGTATTAAACTAGCAGCGTGGTGGCATCGCCCCAGGCACTTGCAGGGACCTCACAATCGATCGTGGGCAAAGCTATTAGTGGCTGCATCACAGGACTGGAAGCCAGCATGATCCAATCCAAGCCTAGCCACTGACTCCAAGTCCATAAGTACCTACCCATCTCCACAAAAGCTCCTGGTTCTTGGTGTGTCATTTATGCTCCACCTCCCAGATCTTAGGCCCTGTGCCTAGGAATACATCCTACTTTGTTCATGGGTTGTACTCTTAGTAAGCAGCAGAAACCTGGATTTCTGTTTGTGACCCATCCGTGGCCAGGGTAGCCCACTGATAATGCCAAGGTCAGGGCAGGCTGTAAAAGGAGAGCAAATTCTCCCAGCACTGGTGGGTGACATCGAAGTCAGGCTTCCCAACCAGCCACAAACAGTGCTTCTGATTCCCCCCACACTGGTTATCAAGAAGCCACTGTGCAAATACACACAGCCCCCTTTACTGCATTTCAGTCTCTGGCTCCCAAACTGCCACTAGGTCCAGTAAAGAGACCAGTCATTTAAACTCGATGCTCTTTACTCAAAAGATTCCCTCTGATCCCAAAGGACCAGCCACAGGACCAGTTCACTATAAGTTTGGATCTTGCCCAAAATACCATGCTGCCAGCCAATCCTGTAGTAACTTAAACTAAAGTTTTATTATAAAAAGAAATACAAAATATAAGAGAAATGTTAAAAGGATTAAAGCAATCAGATGCATACAAATGATTTGAAAGTCCATGTGCATCAGGTTTTTAGAAGAATTGTGGAGTTGCAGGCTTGTAAAGTCCATCTGGTATACATCCAGTACCTGGATGGGTCTAAGTCCTTCAGTTCAGTTGCAAAATGAATTGATCCAGAGGTGGGCAGGTGTGTGTCTGCAGCTGGACAGGAACAAAGACAAAATCGTTTCTGTGGCTTCAGCTTATAAATCTTCTGTCTCTGGCCGTGCGGCCTGTAGGCCCTTACAAGAACTAAAATGGAGTCCAGAGTCACATGGGCCAACCCTGGTAACTCTTGAGGTATGCCTTAGTTTCTTCCTGGGCCTTTTGCTTCTATAAAGGTCTTGATTCACCATTAAGCGGGCTGTTGTCCTGCTGCCTCTCTGTCTGGGGTGTGTCTTATATGGCATAGTTTGAAATACAGGGACATCAAAGATGTCCCATAACTTCCCTCACACACATCACCCATGAACACAAATAATATCTTCTTATTCAGCACATTATAGCCTCTGTGACATGGCATATCTCACATAGATTACTATGATTTTGACATACTGATGTTAAATAACACTAATCCCCCCTCCACTCAATCCAGTCAGCATGACACCCCCAACGCGAGACTGGTGTAGAAGGGTATAATCGGAGTCCCTGAATACACCGCAAGGGCCCCCCTCAATCCATTCAGCGTGATACTGCTGTCTCCCGTGATTGCATTGTTTTCCCCAAACAATGTGTCCCTGGTACTTGGGTTAGATGCACACGGCTGACTTGCATTTCCTGTGTCAGCCCGATCAGCCTAGGCTGGGATCTGTTTTGTGACAAGCAGCCAGTCTGATAATGAACGCATTCAAGCAGTAGGTGCCTTTGCAGCGTCCCAGGATCTCAGTCCATTACAGACTTTGCAATGTTGCCATCTCAGTGCCTCTGTCCTTTCCCTTGAGTGTTTCAGGGTGTGTCTACATGGCAAGTTACTGGGCAGCAAGCTGAATTTGCAGCATGAATTTGCAGCCCGCCAGCTGGCTGTGCGGTAACGTCCTGTGTGGACCCCGCTATAGCACAGTGAAAGTCCCGGTGTGCTGTCTGGTGTACTGTTCTTTCACATATCTGGCATTCTTGTGGGCAGTCACATCTGGGACGAACCAGATGAGCCTGCAAATGTATTTAGAAAGCAGTGAAGTCTTTGTGGGTTTCAACTGGAGACTAGCTTCCATCGCCTACTTGTTAAATTTTCAAACAAGAACCACCCCGCTTTCTCCCACGCTTCAGGGGAGATACCCATAAACATCTGCAAATCTACCTCATTATCCTCCTTAAAACTCCCCTTTGTCGTGATGCCTACAAAAAACTTCCTTTGTTTTTGTGGCCTTATCGGTCCCAGGATGTTAGAGAGACAAGGTGGGTGAGGTAATATCTTTTACTGGACCAACTTCTGTTGGTGAAAAAGACAAGCTTCTGAGCATACACCGAGCCCTTCATCTGGTCTGGGAAAGATACTCAGCTGAAGTGTCACAGATAAATACAAGGCAGAGCAGATTATTCAGTATAAGGAGTTAAAACATCTTGGAAGAGACCATTCAAGGTGAAATGACCAGTTAATGCCTCGGCAGTAATAGGATGCAAAAAAGAGGGTTACAGAGTGTTGCAATAAACCATAAATCGAGTGTCTTTCTTAAATCTAGGATTTTTAGTGTTTAGCAGTTATGAATTTAAGCTCCCAGGCTCATCTTTTGAAGGTTTGTGCAGTTTTCCTTTGAGCGTGTGGCGTGAGAGGTCGGAAATGGGGCGATCGCTTTATGAAAAATGTTCATTGATGGATGATAGGGTGTTTTAGTCTTATAATTTTTCTGCATGAGTTCAGTTGGCAGCATAGTGGTTGTCTGGTGTCAGCCACCTACTGGTTATTGGGGGATTTCGTGCACTTGATGAGGTACGCCAGATGTTGTGAGAGGCATGTGTAGGACCCAGGGATCCTGAAAGGCCTGTGGAGGGGGGTACTGCTCATCATAGCAGTGGAGATATGTCTGCGGGTTTCACATCGGTTGTTCTGAGAGGGGCTGGATGCGGTTTTGATTTGGTGTGTCCTGGTTCCTGGGGAGGTTGCTTCTCATGATGAGCATCCCCTCTCCTGGTCTTCAGACAACAACTTCACCAAGCTTTTCACCTGTTGCCTCTTGTCTTACACTACTTAGTGTGTGAACTCTTTGGGGCAGAGGACTGCCTCTTTTGTTCTGTATTGGTACAGTACATAGCACAACTGAGTCCTGGTCCATAACTGGGACTCCTAGTTTCTATGGTAATACAAATAATAGATAATAATAATAAATTATGTTGCCTCTGTCATCTTTAACATTTGGCATCTCTTATCCTTTATGGAAAAGCTGTAGCTTTCCCTAAGCAACAGGATGAATTTCCATGAGCCACGGACAGAATGGACATGGATTCTGAGGAGCACTTTCAATCCAAAAAACCATTCTTGCAGAGCAGGGTACAAGAGGAGGCTTGCAAGCTGCCATTGCTACCGCCTGTCCTGGTCTGTAGATAAAGAGAGGACATCTGTCTTCAAGTGCCTACATGCCACTGGTAGTAAAATCACATTAGTAAGTGTGTGTGGGTGAAATCTGAGAGGCGACTATTGAGAATATTTCAGAAGCATCTTGGTGTGGTGTTAGTTCAGGCCGGCCCTGCCTATGTTTAGTGGTCTATACATTACGAATGATAACAACCCCTCTCCCACCCCGAGAAGTACATAGTATAACTGACCAGAGCAGAGGGTGGACTACAACAGGGTGTTATGGTTACTTGCAATTTCAAGAGCTGTTGTAAATGTTCCTGCCACTTAAAGGTCAGTAAATATATTCAGCATATTGACCTTATATTGTCAGGGTCAGTGGTTTTTGATGGAAAATGAAAAATGGCTGTAAAAACTCATGGCTGGGAGTCACGGATCAGTTTCCATCATAAAAACCAATAGATTTTAATGAGCGCTCACTTTATGAGCATAGCTGTTGGCAACAGGAGATGTCATTATGCTGTAATCTTCCAGTGCTTTCCCTCTGGGGTGCATCAAAGGCGGCTGGATGCTTTATTTATTACAAGGACAGGTGCCACAGACAGCAACAAAGAGAAAGAAAAATAAAATAAAAAGAATCCTCCAGCCAAGGGTGGAAAGAAGAGAGTAAAAAAGACTAAAAATGAAATATGCAGTTTGGCTGGGTTGTGCGTCCATTCTGCACCAGCTTGTCCGTATGGTGCAGAATAAAAGTGCAGACTGTATTCCGGATTGTGAAGAGGAGTCCCAGTGCTAGCCCAAACCAGTGTTGAAACCGACTGTAAGAAGAACAAAATTCACTTTGTTTTTCTCTCTCCCCCTTTGCCAGTAAAAATCTGCTCTTCCAATGACAAAGCTGACTGTACCGTGCACTAAGTGTTTCCCTGGTGTACAAACTTTTGGAGTAGATCTCGGTGTTTGGGCCGGCCAGCTGAAAACTGATTTTAATTAAATTATAAGGCTGAGGGAGTAGTAAAATGCGTCTTTTTTATTACTTTATCAGTTTGGGAGCAAAAGACTCGGGTAAAGGAATTTAATGATGTCAGATCTATGATGTTTGGACAGTTTTATTTACATTCCCCATTTTTGCAGTGTTTTCCTTTCCACCTTGTAGCTTTTTTTTTTTCCTGCCCATCCCTCTTTCTTCTTGCTTCCTGCCAAATCAGTTGCGTACCTGGGATCAACCTTCCCCTAAGTGCGGGAAGCAGAAATATGAGTCATTCCTTCACAGGCTGTGGAGAAATCTCTTCTGGGGCTACATATGGGAGATTCATAGACACAGATGCACGCAGTCCCCCATTATTGGTGTGGCTGTTTCTCTGCTGGAAAGCCGAAATCTTCCCTAGGCCACATGATGAGTTTTCTTACGCTAAAGGATGCGAATTGTCCTTATAAGAACAAGAATGTTTTTGCAGACACAATGAAAAAAATGAAACGGCCATTTCTTCTCTCTCTCTCTTTGTCATGTTTTGGATGGTTGAAAAAAGTTCCGGCTGCACTGGGATGCTCTTTGGTTATTAACAGGCTTTGCCAGTTGGCCGTGCGTGAGTTCTGAATAATGCTTGTTGTCTTAAGTCATACAGTTTGATTGTATTTAAAATGTTCTGTATCAATATCTTCTGTCACTGACAATACCTCATCTCAGCTCCTCAGAGGCACCATAACTTAATCTGCCTGAGTCAGAGTGGAGCTGTCCTGAAAGAATTGTACATAACCCTATAAAAACTGACAAGAAAAAAAAGCTGCCTCTCCCACCCGTTTCGCCCCTACCTCAGACAGGACTGCAAAAAGATCTGGGGAGGGAAAAGCACCACGAGATGGACATTTTCTGGCTCTCGGTTCCAGGGGTAGAAGCAAAGTTGAAACATCTTTGCACTGGGATTCCAGCTGTGAGCTCAAGACATCCTTTTCTGCCAGAGGAGAAAACCCCAGAGAGATTCCTTCATCTGACCTCACCTCCGTAGGGTCCGATCTCACAAACCAACCAGGATTAGTCAGGCAGCCACCAAAAGGAGACCAAGTGCTATAAGAAATGATGCAGTTGATAGAATACACTCTTCTCTCTTCTGTACTGTTCCATCAATGCCCTAGAAAGTACTATGCTCCTGTGGGTGTCATTTTTAAGGTGAGACGTTAAACTGAAGTCATGTCCACTTGTGATCATGAAAGATCCCATCCTACATTTGCGATCCTAAAGTGTTGCGTAATGTTGCTCTGGTTCACATTCTGCTGAAGAGGTGGCCACACTTGTTGTTCAATGATATGTCAACCAGTAGGGAAACTGCGAGAAGTTTTAGACTAAGTGACAGCAGACTGCAGTCGGCCCTCTTTTCAGCCAGATATTTAAGCACATGCCTAACTTTAAGCACGCACATAGTTCTATTCAAAGTCTTCATGGTACTTAATGGGTCTATCCCGATGCTTTAAAATTAGACACTTACTTCAGGACTTTACCGAATCAGACTCAAACAGGCTTGTGATCAATGCACTGGGATGTCCCATTAAATTCAGCAGCAAGGGCATGAGTCATAGAGTGGATTCTGTTTTCAGATTGGCAGATGGCTCCTATGCGACCTTAATTGGTTGAGTCTCATTTTCCTTAGGCCAAAATCTAATCTTACTTCACTGGAGTTAGATCTGTGTAAGTGAGATCAAGATTAGCCTCAGAATGTATAAAATGGGAACGATCATATCTACCCTCCACTGAAAAGCTCTTGGAGGATGATGGATGAAAAGGGCCATGTGTAAGCACAAAGTGTTTTCATTAAGAAAACGCTACGGTTCCAAAACAATAGCACTCACTCAATGCCTCCCATAAAGCTGCTCCAGACTCCACCCTGCTCCCCATGGTGCATGTACTAATCTAGCACAAAGTGGCGTATTAGCTAATCTTTTCCTTGTCTTGCCTCCCAAGCTGCTTGATGCAATGTTCCAGCTCTTAGCTGTGAGTATTTTTCAGCTGAACGTCTCCTCTAAGATCTCAAATCCATAAAAGAGTATCACTGTAGACCTAACTGCTACTAACCCAGAATTCCTGAGAAGCAGTTTCACCTTCTGAGATTTGCCACGTACAATTCCCCATGCGACAAGCAGCCGAGGGCGCATTAAAATACTCTGCTTTAGGAGTTAGTAATGCCATTACCTAAAGTATAGCTGAGAGGCCTCACGATCCTACACACAGGTGTCCCAGCATTTTCATTGAATTGATTTTCACATGTAGAAAATGATCTTTCCATTTTCCAAAACCTGGATAAAAAGAAAGACTCGTACGGCCAGAAGAGACCACTGCAATCATCTGGTTTGACCTTCCACATAACCCAGGCCTCCAGACTTCCCTGAATGAATGAATTAAAAAAAAAAACCAGGCTCTTGATCCTGTATCTTACTGTGTTTACAGAACATAGAGATGGACAGGCCCCCGGCTGCGTACATTGATTCATTAATGGTATGTCCAGCTGTTGTTATTATTGTTGTGTATTTGTATTATCATAGTGAAGAGGAGATCCAGTCATGGACCAGAAGCCCTTGAGGTAGGTGCTGGCCAAACACACAGCAAAAAGACCTTCCCTTCCCCCCGAGTCTTGTTATCAGTGTGCTGTGTGACATTTGCCACTTCCCTTCAGAGATTATGCCACAGACAACATGCTCGCTCTCCCTGTCAGAAAACGGTTCAGCCTAAATTTTCCCTTTCTTAAACTCAGTCTACTCGTCCTCACTTTTATTGGGCTAAATAATCTCTCTCCCTCCTCAGTATTTACCCTGTTTAAATATTAGCAAATTTGGCATGTGCCTTTGGAGTTGACACATAACCACGCTATAGGATCTCAGATGTTACAGTTATGGGCGCCCAATGCAGGAATCTGGATAAACAGATATATAATTGGTTCTTTAAAATGTTCCTTGTAAATCAATCTTTCCAATCCTCTGATCATTTTTAGAAACATAGAATCATAGAAGATGAGAGTTGGAAGGGACCTCAGGTGGTATCTAGTCCAACCCCCTGCTCAAAGCAGGACTAACCTCAGCTAAATAATCCGGGCGAGGGTTTTGTCAAGCCGCAGCTTAAAAACCTGTAAAGATGGAGATGCCACCACCTCCCTAGGTAACCCGTTCCAGTGCTTCACCACCCTCCTAGTGAAAAACATTTTCCTAATGTTCAACCTAGACCTCCCCCACTGCAACTTGAGACCATTGCTCCTTGTTCTGTCACCTGCCACCACTGGAAACAGCTAGCTCCATCCTCCTTGGAACCCCCTTTGAGGTAGTTAAAGGCTGCTGTCAAATCCCCCCTCTTCTCTGAACTCCTTTGAAACTCTTGGTCTTTGTATTTCAACATGTTCATTTCTAAGTACCTCCTTGCCAGTGAGATATTGACATAGGTGGTAGACAGGTTGTGGAAGCTCCGATTTTTGAGCAGCCACTATGAGATGTTCAAACAGGAACTAATTTGCAGAAGGCAGGTGTGCAGCGCTTTCTGAAAATCAGGGCCCTTGTAAAGTGCCTCAGGGTGGGCACCCCAAAACTGAAATACACACAATTGCTGGGAAATCTTAGCCATAAAGCTTTGGCAGATAGCATACATAGCAGGAAACATCCCAAACAACATCTTACAACAATACTTTGCTATTATGCACATCTATACTGACTTTAATCCTTGGATCTCAAAGCACTTTACAAGCATTGATTAATTGAGCCTCCTACAACTTCATAGGCATTATTATGATACTTCGAGAGATGGGGCAATGGAGGCACGGAAGGTAAGAGATTCAAAGGCACGAATGGCTCACCAGGGAGAGTCAGGCACCCAACAGCCATTTGTGTCTCTCAAAATCTCCCCCCGAGCGCCCATGGTCATACAGTGAATCAGTGACAATGCTGAGACTAGGATGCAGAACCCTTGACTCCCAATCAGACTAGGCTTCTTCTAAAATGCTATTTTTCTGACAACGGACTGGATTTATGGCCATTTTCGGACCATTCAAGCTATGCCCAGGTAGCATGTGCTGCAGAAAGCCCCAGATGCTCCCACCTACCGTGCAACACTGAGCAACCACCTGCCGTGCAACCACTGAGCAACACGTTCCCGCTTTGTCGCAAAGTTCCGATTCCCATACGACTAACGCAGAAAGGCAGCACCGCAGAGACGGTGAAAGAGCTAAAACCCAATGCCTCTACAAGTGTCCCCCCGGTAATATAATCTCTCTTCCCAGTATTACAACTCCATCCGTGATCTTTACTAGACAGCTACGGGAGATCTGATAGTGATCAACTGACGGACTTCCCCCGGAGTAACAAATGAACTGGGAGTGATCATTCTTAATAATTCCCCACGTGCAGCCTTAGGAGGAGGGAAGCTGCAGTGAAATAAGGGAGGAGTCAGCCAAACATGTAAGGACATGATGCCTGGGTTGTGATTCTTCTCCTGTTGTGTAGCAGGGGACATGCTCTTTTGGCTTTTTAAAAGAAAGGGTGTGAATAGCTTAGGCACTTGAACGGGGTTGTTGTTGCAGCGTCTCGCTGTGCAACAGACACACTGACTAAGCCACGTGCTGAGTCACAGGGAAATGAATTAAAACCAATATGAAAGCTAACGTCTTCCTCCGCAACAGAGATTCACAGAGTACAGGCCAGCGGAGGGAGTGTGCGTCACTTCAACCATCACGGCAAAGGTTTCCAGAAAAGATCTCGCTGACCTTTCTCCATAACCGCTGCATTGTAAGCACTAAACTTTCCATTCATAGCACCATGGGCCCAACCATAACAAACCCTTAAGGGTGTAGGGCTTGTTACTCTGGGCAGTTCAGCATCCTCGATTGCTGTTTAAATCATGAGGGTAGAGGAACCTCAGCACCTTCATGTTCAGGCCCTTTGGCTGTTAGAAAGAATATTCCACTTTGCATCCTAAAACCAGAGGCAGCCACGTAAGCGCCTGTCCCTGGAATTGTCCCTGGAACTGGTGCCAGGGTTGCTGTCAGATCTGCCTTGGCCATTTTTGATCATGGCGCCGCTATCCATCAACTGGCTGGCAGGCGTTGCTTTTATTTTCTCTGAGTCCAGCCTCGCGCTGGCAGATGTTAGGGAACAGGGGGAGAGAGGGTGGCATCTTGTCCATTTTTGCTTTTGCCAGCATTCCTTTGGGTTGAAAGTTTGACAAATTGGCTGCAGAATGAGATTTTTATCAAGTACGTAGCTGGATGGATCAGTCAGGTATTTTTAAAAAAACAAAATGAACGTTTTCAGAGAGTCACCAAGAAAAAGTCTGTTGAAGCTATTAGAGGGTTTTAGTGGGTGGTACCCTGCTACACAAAACATAATGCAACAATTACACATTTCAAAATGTCCTTGGGCAACTCTGATATCCTTATTTATTTTAAAAAATGGTCGCTGTGTTACTGGTAGCTTAATGAACATACTGCAAAAGATGGATAAGAGGGAACTGAACAGGTCAGGTGATTCTCATAGCAAGGCTTTAAGGTTGCCAGTTGGGAATGAGTTGGCAAATATAAATCCAGTTCCTAGTGGACAAGTATGCACATCCCAAAATATGCATCGACAGTCTCAGCAGATTTGTATTATTATTATTTATTATTTTTATGGTAATACCCAAAGGCCCCAGCTGGGATCAGGGCCCCATTGTGCAAGAGAAACTAAGCCTAAGTAAGCAATAGAAACCAAATTCCCCTTCTGCTTCTCCAGGCATGCTAGCTGGGTGGTCTGAAGGAAGTCTGCACTGCCAAAGTGTGTGCCGCACCTATTTGAGGGACAGAGGACTTCAGTCTCCACGGCTTCTCAGTCCAGCACCTTTCATAAGCACTGAAAAAACAAACACACAAACTGCAAAGCCATTCCCCTGCATAGAGGACACTCTGCGGAACACTGGATTCAGCTGGTGGCTTCTGGCATGTGGAAGCATACCCAGAGGATTGTCCATAGACTGTATGTCTCCCTCTTTGACTTTAGCGTGATGCCTTTTGGGCTCTGCAATTCCCCCAGCACCTTTCAACGATGAATGGATTTGTTTTTGGCAGATATTCCGTGGGCTACACATTTGGTTTATCTGGATGATGTGATTGTTTTGGAGAGGACTTTCCAGGAATACTTAAATTGCCTAGAGGTGTTTAACTGGCTTGAAAACTTAAAGCCAGCCAACTGTGACTTCTTAAGGTCCCAGGTGCAGTATTTTGGCTACATCATTTCTCTGGAAGGGTGTGCCCACTGATCCAGCCAAAACAGATACCATTAACACATGGGCCACCCCGCAAATGGCAACAAAAGGGAGGCGTTTTCTGGGCCATTTTACAAGGAGTTTGGTTCCTGATTTTGCTTCCATTGCTGCCTTTATTTACCACCTGGCAAAACAAAACAAAGGTGTTAGGGTGAGGGTGGGGGAGGAACATCACTAGAAGGGATACTGGCTAGCCAGAAAAGGTTTGCTGCTCCTATTCCTGTCTTGCAATTGTTAACCAGTAGTTCGGCATCCGGTAGCACTAATTAATATCTTCTCTTCATATCGTTTCTCTTTCCTCCTGAAGCACTTTGCAAAGTGATATACCAAATATGCACAGAGGTCAATTTAAATGCGGCCACCTCGAAGGTCACAATCACAACTGGTAAACTTCACACCACAGTGCCTAACAGGAAGGGGAATGCTAAACAAAAATAAAAACATCCAACTTCTAATTGAATCTATGGAACAAATTTGTGGTAGGCAGGATGTGGAGACCTTAATTGGAATCTGGCCAGAAGACTAAGATTCACACCCCTGCTCCAGCAAAATGAACATAGCCAAAACCTCTAACCAAGGCATCTTAATGACCATGCATGGTTAGGACCGCAATTTTGAATCTCTGAAATTCAGTATCTTCAGGTGCAGTGTTGGTTGTTACAATGCTGTGTCTTCAGTACAGCGCTGACTCAGATTCCCCCATTCCACTTATGAACATGCCATTTATAATCTCAGAGCATTAACAAAATTTGGGAGTCTTTGTAGTCTAGTTATTTGACTAGTGTCTCTTAGAACCAAATTCTCCAGTGTTGCCTTGTTACAACACCATTGATTACTGCTTGTAAACTACACTGTGGCTCTCAGATGGCTGGAAGTACTGTTATTAATAATTACATCATATCAAAATGAATAGATGAAGGGAAAGTAGTTGTACCAGGTTCTAATTATAATAAACATATGATGATGTCTCTTGTATGAAAATTCATAGATTACAAGGCCAGAAGGGACCATTGTGGTCATTTAGTCTGACATTCTGTATAACACAGGCCAGAGAACTTCCCCCATATAATTCCTACAGTAGATCTTTTTGAAAAACAACCACTCTTGATTTAAAAATTGTCAGTGATGGAGAATCCACCATAACTCAATGGTTAATTACTCTCACTGTTAAAAAATTGCACCTTATTTCCAGTCTTGGTTTATTGAGCTTCAATTTCCAGCCATTGGATTGTGTTAGACCTTTCTCTGCCAAATTTCAGAGCCCATTATTAAATATTTGTTCCCCATGTAGGTATTTATAGATTATAATCAAGTCACTCCGTAACCTTCTCTCTGTTAAGATAAATAGATTGATCTTCTGGAGTCTATCACTATGTCATGGCTGTTCTCTTAACCCTCTTCAATTTATCAACATCCTTCTTGAATTGTGGGCACCAGAACTGGACATAGTACTCCTGCAGTGGTTGCACCAGTGCCAAATACAGAGGTAAAATAACCTCTGTGCTCCTACTCAAGATTCCCCTGTTTATACATCTCAGGACCACATAAGCTCTTTTAGCCGCACAGTCAGATTGGGAGCTCACATTCAGCTGATTATCCATCATGACCCCCAAATCTTTTTCAGAGTCACAGCTTCCCAGGACAGAATGCTCCATCCTGTAAGTATGCCCCACGTCCTTTGTTCCTAGATACGTACATTTACATTTAGCCCCAACTAAAATGCGTACTGTGTGCTTGCTCGCAGTTTACCAGATTGATTCAATTCAGTTTGGAGATTTAACGCTAGCATGAAGACCGATAACTGACCGAATGACTGCAAAGAGAGCATAGTAGAATTGCTATGTATTCAGCTGCTACTTCTTCTTATTGTCCTCTATGTCAGTTCGAAAAACGGCACGTCGCACACTAAGGTAGAGGCCCCTTCTGGCCCCTGACTGACAATCAGGGAACATCTGCACTGACGGCGACAAATTCGATCTATCTGGATTGATTGAGCGGTCAGTGAAGACCCGCTCAATCAAACTGGAAGTCGACGCATTAAAACCACCCCCTCAGTGAAGTGAAGTGAAGTGAAGATGCCACGTAGAAGAGGAGTTACGCAGTCGACGGGAGTTATGCAAGCGACTCTGTGTCGCTTGCGTAACTCCCGTCAACTGCTGCCGAATTTGAAGGTCAGTGTAGACCAGGCCTTAGTCATTCAATACATCTCCTTGATAGCAAAAGTGATGGACCCAAAAAGTCTGCCTGCTCCATATGACTGGGGACACCCGCTTAGGATGCAGTCAAAGAGAAATGGAAAAGTATCCCTACTGCACTGCCGAGAGCCAAACACAGACTAACTCTGCCATGGAAAGCCACCCCCTTTCCCTTCAGCCCCAGGCCTAGAAAATCCTAAGGCCCGTCAACCAACAGCTCCTTGGGAAGAGCTCGTGCCTTGAGGAAAGGAGAAAGGATGAAAGTCTGAAGGTACTTTGCTGCCTTGTCCCTTGCGTGGTCATCTCTCCTGTGCCCCGGGGCTGTGAATCACTGCCGGAGCCGACTGGGCGCCTTTGATGACTGCTTTCAGCATTGGCAACTCTCACGATTCCCCCCGCCATTGTGACTGGGGCTGGAGCCCCAGCCCGCTAGCAAATTTTGAGCCCTCTGATTGGCTGCCCACCCTGCTTGCCCTCCTCCTGAGGTAGAATAACCCACCAGAACAGGGATAGGTGCGCTCTCTCCCCTCCCCATAGCAATCTGAAGGAGGGAGCAAAAAGACCCAGCTGCTTAAGCTGGCTCCTCTTCTTTCTTCCCCGTCCCCTCCTGTGAGCAATGGGGACAGGACAGCGCCTATGTGCTTCCCACAGAGGGGTGAGGAGCCCCAGGACCTTCCCGCCCCCAGCTTGAAAGGGACAGAGGGGCCCTCACTGAAGCCCCCACCCCTCCACAAGCCTAGGAGATGGGGGTGAAGAACTCCGAGAGGAGCAAAAAGGTGGATGTTGGGGACTGACCGATGTGGGGTAGGAGGTGAAGGGGCTTCAACTGATGGGGGGCTCAGACCGAATGGAATTAGGGGCAGAATGAATCGCTGCACAGGGGATGAGAAGATGTAGGGGGGAAGTCCTGCAGCAGAGGCCAAAACCCCCTTAGCCAGCAAACTTGGGAGAGCAGGCAGCAGTAATTGTCACTAGTAGACAATCCCTGACGCCAACGCATGCATCGACTTACAAGACCTTCCTAGCGTTTAAACACTAAACACATTCTTATTATTTTAACAGCCATTTTAACGAGCCTAGCACACGAGCCAGGCTATGCATTTGTCAGCATTCGGTTGAGACGAAGGGGCCTTGCCTTGCCATCTGGTCTGCCAGCGTCATGGTGGCTTCTACAAGAAACCAGCCAATGGCTAGCTGTGGCGATAATTATTCATTTATTGGTAAGTTACCAAAAACCATTATAAAAATTAGGGCTGGGCAGGAAACATTTTCCCCCATCCTGCAAGTATTTTTGATGTTTAAAAAAAAAACTCCCATCCCGAAACAGTTTGAAAAATCGAAATCTCGAAATTTTCATGCACTGACAAAGCAAAATCCTTTCTGTATCCGTCAATAGACTTGGAGACATTGGAGAAACTCATAGAAACATTTCATTTTGATCATTTCAAAATGTTTTGTTTCAGTGTCATCTTTTTTCCTTTTTTTAATCTCGTTTAGTATAAAATATGTTAGAGTTTGAAACAAATAGCTGTGTTGCACCAAACAAAAAGAAACTTTTCTTTCTGAAAATATCAGAAATCAATCATTTCAAACATTTAACACTTTTTTAAATGTTTTAATTGGGAAATTGGTCAAAACCAGCTCTTTCCCACAAACAGCTTTGATTTTGAGATGTCAGCCGTTTCTGGTGGAAAAAAATGTTCCATTGAAAAAATTAGGACCAGTTCTAATAAAACCTCTTTTCACATATTTCAAAGCCATCAAGCTATATAAAAACCTATGTGACTGTGTTCTTTCACTTTCCGCCTCCCTTCTCTATTCCTTCATGTTGTTTCTCTGGCCTGGTCTACACTTAACATTTAGATTCGCATAGCTATGTCGCCTCAGGGATGTGAAAAATTCACAGACCCCAAGTGCGATAGCTATTCTGACCTAACCCATGGTGTAGACGCGGCTAGGCCCAATGGAATAATGCTTCTGTGGATCTAGGTACCGCTGATCGAGTAGGTGGATCACGCACAGTGACAGAAAAGCTCCTTCTGCCACTGTAGGAAACATCTTCATTGGCATAGTTGCAGTGCTCTAGCTGTGCTGCAGTAGCATCCGTGACATAATCAGGGCCTCATACTCACTTGCTGCATCTAGTTTAAAATTAAATCGTTAGCTCATTGGGTCAGGTAGTATATCTTCATATCTATTTGTACAGCTCCTAGCACAACGGTGACTGATTCTGCTTGGCAGATTTTGGCACGTGCCTACTAGCAATTAATAAATATAAGGCTTTATAACCTCCTAACCAAGGCTCTTCTAGGCATGTATGAGAAGTATGAGAGAGTGAACTGAGTCTTTTAATTGTTTTAATTTAACTAATAGTTCATTTTTATTATTGTTTTAATAATTGTAATGAATTGACTTTGCGACCTTACTAATTTTCTTTTAACGTAGCTTTCTGAGAGACCTGAGCAAGTTAAGCTCAAGCTGGAGGTTTTTTCACGCCCACTCTCTCAGTCATGTATAAATGTTTTCTGTCTTCCATAGTTCTGAAGGACTTCCCCATTCCCACATTTCCATTATACCAACCAACAGATCGTTTCTCTGCTTCATATATAAGAAGGGCAGCTTTTTCAGCTCTGGGTTCCCAGAATCAATTCCAGAATCGTGGTAGCATGAATTCTCCCACTGTTTTTGCTCTGCCTGTTAAACCTGATTAATCAACTGCTGCCTTAGTCCACTTGTAGCTAACGGTGCAGTAGGGTATCCAATTTGTATCAGTACAGGACTATCTTCATTGTGTTTTTGAGGCAGGCTGGCTCTGTCCTTTCTGTTGCACGGGGCACCGTATTTGTGACATTTTCAGAGCCTCCTCCCTCCCTCACAGATCTGTAATACAAACACGGGTGTCCTCATTGTTTGTGTTAACTGGGGGACGGCTCCCGTGTGTTTGGTGAGGGCTCCACTGCTTGACCTTTACTTTTGATTGCGTTGTTATAGTGCGTCCCTTAGCAGCCAGTCAGTCAATGCTTGTCATAGGGTGGCACCGGCCCTTTCTGAAGGCAGAGGCCAGGGCTCCTGGGTCTGATCAGCTGACTTCCAAATGAGCTTAAAAGAGGGCACCTGGACGCTCGGAGGAGGAGACTGGCAGGAGAGAGCCGTCTGAAACCCGGAGACGCAGAGATCTGGAGTGTCAGAGCCTGAGGACTTAGAGACAGAGAAGAAGCAGCACGGAGGAGCTGGCAGGTGTGGCTGGGGCAGGAGCTGAGTTTGGAAGGAGAGCAGTGACCTGCCAGTGAGGGGCTCGGAGGAAAGCTATGGGGGGCCGTTCTCTGGCCTGTGTTATACAGCCGGTCAGGCTATGATCAGAATGGTCCCTTCTGACCTTGGAATCTCTGACTTAAAAGCTGTTGGGGGGGCTGGTTAGATGAGCAGAAGGCTTGGGGAGTGACCCTAGGAAAAGGGGAAGCTTCTGCTAGAGGGTGGATCCTGGAGGGACCTGCCCCGAGCAAGCAGTAGGACTCACAGACAGGGAGGCTGGAGGAATGGGTGACTGTGGGGAGCTCTGTTGCGGGAAGCCTGACGTGGGGGCTGAGGTAAGAGTCAGGAGGATGCTGGCCAGTCTCAGGGGGCAGATGTGGAGAGGGAGACCCCGGAGTAGGGGGAAATGGAACTGGGAACCCAGTGCTACTGCGGACTCTCAGGCGGAGGTGTTGTCCCTACCAAGGGGAATGGAAACGCTGTCGTAGAGTTACGTTCAGTGTGGAAACTGGGAAGTGGTTTTATTACAAGGTTTGGGGGAAATTACTGCAGTGGAGGATGTGAATAAGTTATGCTTAGAGGAGGGACATTGAGCAACGATGTTCCTTTCATGGGCAGAAGAAAGGGGAAACTGAGGCAGGCACCACTGTCAGTCTGTGGCCTGCCACAAGGGGGACACCCTGGGCAAAGGCTGCCTTTTCATGACGCCTTATAAATATACTGAAATACTAAGTAAGGTGTGATCTAGAACAAGTTCTGCTGCAGTGCAGGAACTAAAGAGCCTCTGGGCCTCCCACCCATGCACATGATATTATTTATTATGTGTTATTTGTTCAGCACTGGTCACGCGCTTGGTGCACGGAACGTGCTGAAAGAATGGTCCCTCTCCAAAGGCACCTCCCATCGAAATGAATAGACAACAAAAATCAGAACAGGATGTAGAGAAATGACGGTCTCAATCTACAGCCCACCCCAGCATAAAGCAGGAGTCATTCCACTGACATCAGTGGAGTTGCAGCGAGAATTGGTGCTTACATTGCACCAATTCATACACTGTGTTAGCGACAATATGCATGGTTGGCCTGAGTTAGGGTTTGTGAGCTCTGCAGAAGAAGTGGCTTGATAGGAAAGTGTGAGGGCGCTGGGATTGGGAAGTCAATCTGGGCAACAGACAGCAAGGAAGAAGGGATGGAGATGGGTGGGAAAAGAACAATATGAGGGAAATCGCAAGGCAAATCTGATTGCTGAATAGGTCTGGGTTAGGAGGGAACGGTAAGAAACGAGGGCAGCGGTACCGGCAGGGATGGAGCTGTGCAGGGCCCTGAGTGAGTGGATGAAAAGTGGTGAGAAGAAACCAGTGGAGCTAGTCAAAATGGAGAGCGACCTGGCCCAAGCAGCAGATGAGGAGGAGGGTTTTCGCCACTGCAATCAGGAGAGGGCGGAGCAGAGCAAGATGGGAATGGAGTGTAGTGGCAGTAGCACCAAACGAAAGACAGGATGCTTTCTCAAGACGTTCTGGAGGAAGAGTTGACAGGGTTTAGTGATGGGCCTGAATGTGTGGGTGTGAAGAGAGAGAAGAGTCTAAAATGCCACCGAGGTGCCAAGCCAGGCTGAGTGGGCTATCTAACACAGCAGAGAAGGGAGAAAGGGAGAAGGTCTTCAGAGGAACGGTGTCGAGTTCAGGGTGTGCCATGTTTCGCCATGCACGGAGTGTTCAGGGAGAGCCTTCCCTTAGCCAAGTGATCACATTTTCAAAACTGCTCAGCCCAGCAGGAAAGACATTCCTGGGAATATGACACTGAACATGATCTTCGTGGCTGGATTCAGAGCCTGCTAGCTGACTTCTGGGAAATCCTGTGGGGCTGGCTTCCGCATCACCCCAGGCTACTCGCAGAGAAACAGAACCCGCACCTGAGGCAGCCACCGCCCCCCTGGTAACCAGTTAGCAGTCACTGCTTTACAAAGACTGCTGTCTGGTTTTGCTGGGACA
>ML675620.1:70855440-70917994 GCA_007922155.1 Mesoclemmys tuberculata | reverse complement strand
GAGGACAGTGGGTGTTCTGCACAGGGAAATGAATGCTCCAACCGCAATAGACTGTGCTAGCATTTCTGACGTGGCCATGAGAAACCTCACGCCGATCAGGAGCAAGCACTCCAGGAAAAACTGCATTTTGTCTCTTCCACTGAATCTGTAAATATCTCGGCTGGAGAGCACCCAGCACATTTTCTCCACAGAGAGATTTTTTTTATCATTATCAAGGAGCAACATAAAAAAAATGATGGAAACCCAGTATAGACTGAGGTCTGACAAACCCTCTTATTCAAACACAGACAGCAAAGCTGGCCAGACTCAGGCTAAATTGCTTCTCCTCATCTACTGCCTCTTTCTCCCCCACATACATTAACAGCTAGAGGTGTCGGATGTTGTCTCTGAGAGGCTCACAGACATTTTCAGTGAAGAAGATGAATAGTAAATAACACTCAGGGCCAGCCCCTTAGTTGGAGTAAATTGACTGTTGACTTCAGTGGAATTATGCCTGTTTTCAACTGGTCCTTCATATTTTACTTATTAACTCATTAATCCTCACAAACCCCGCCCCCTCAGTGCCGTAGGGGAGTGTTAATTACCCCCATTTTATAGATGGAGTAACCAAGGTAAAGAGATGACAGTGACTTGCCCAAGAACGGAAATGAGATTTTAACTCTTGCATTTCTCAGGCCTGGGCACAAACCACGCATCTCTTCCTTACTTCTGTTCCCAGGGGCAGGCTAAGATAGCAAGTCCAACGTGCTGCTGGTAAGGAATGCCCCTTATTTAGTGCCTTATGTTCTCTAATCCCCAGTATTAGCTACTGGTGGGGAAAGAAGACTGATTTCAAGCAAAAAACATGCAAACAACCAGACACTGATTTTCTATCAGGAATAAAACACGGTCCCTTAGAAGTAGGCTTTGTCATATATTTTTTAGACAGTGGATATTTATTTCCTTAACTGGTCACCCTAATCTAAAGTGAAGACTTTTAATGAGATTTCCAATGCCCTTTTCTGCAAGTAGACCGAATATCCTCTCTGGCCATTTGGACCAAGCACCACGGAGGTTGCACTAGACCGACTTATTCTCACCCAAAGACCTCCCGGGAGAGGACGCTTTAGGAGGAGTCAGTTAACTGAGCTCAGCATATTCAATCCAGACTGCTGCCTCTTTACCTTAATAATGAGTTTTACATACCAGACCCCTTCCCAAGGATACAACAGTGGGGAAACTGCTACACTTGTGTGGCTTCTGACCCTCGGGTAAACTGTCCAAGCTGCATAACTGCACTGGCAAAAAGTTTGTCTCCTGTGAGGCCTGGCGTTATGCCACCCTCCACTCTCTTTCAGAGAAAAACTAAAGGCCTGGACAGTACATGTGGTCATGGGCCAGCTAATGGGTATATTTGCCATGTGCTTTACCAGCACAGCACAAACACTTGTGATTTTGTTGTCCTCTAGAGCCTTAGCGCTAGCCGTGATTCTTCGTTAGCTCAAACGTTTTGGGTTGCTAGTCCCAACTAAGTCCTTGCGTGGAGAGAAGGACTCCCCTGTTCGGCTCTGTCTATATCCACAGATTTGTTACATTGTCTGTCTGTGCAGCACTAAGCCGCCAAGAAAACAGGGCTTCCCTTTTACAGTCATCCAACTTTCCATCACTGCAGAGAGAGAGGAAGAGAGGTTGGGATGGGTTTTTTTGGGGGGTGATATAAAGTGAGCCGTGGAGAGAGAGGAAAGCGCTGCTGGCCTGATATCAGGCATCAGAAGAAAGTGTAATGCAAAATCTGTGTAAAATTTCCTTTTAAAATAAATATATATCTTTGTTCTTCAACCAGGAAAGACTATTAAAACCTGCTCCTGCAAAGCTGGGGCAGATTTCACAGCCAAAGCCAGGTTGTTTGGAGACCGCCGCCAGGTCAAACTTTTCACTTTGAACATTTTCACTGCTAAAGGAGACTCTGGGCCGGGGTAAGCAAGAACAGCTCCAAACGGCGTGTTTTAAACGAGCCCTCGCTTGAACTATGAGAGGCAAATGAGCAGGCGAGAGGTTTGGGAGTGGGGAAGGCGTGTTCCCTCTTTTTGATCATTTGTTTACCCAGGAAAGCTCAGCATCTGGGTTTTTGGGAAGGATCCTATTTCTTTCCCCAAATCTCCAGCTGTGCAGAACAGGGCTCGGGTGAGTCAAGTGACTTGTCCAACATTCTAGAATGAGTCAGTGACGCCGGCAAGATTAGAAGCAGGCTTCTTTTTGCGTGCCAGTCCTTTGTACTCACCCCGACTCCAGCGCGCAGCGTCCGCTGGCTTTAACGGACATTTCGACTCAAGACCCAGGTGAAACCAACCCGTTTCCAGGCTAAAACGTTGGTGGAGCTTTCAGACGGAAATGGTCCAAATGCCACGGATAATGGTGCTAATTGGACTTCTATTTTTTTTTAAATTTCATCCCACCATTATTTATAACGGCCACCCAGGACTCACAAGACTGAAATCTAGTCAGTCACCAACCTTGTGTTCTCCATTGCATGCACACGGCTTATTTGGTGTTATCGTAGGGTTGCTCATGGCTGCATGGGGGGAGGGGTTACTCCACACAGGCAAGGAAAGGGTTACGGTGGGCCTGGGAGGCCAGTTATATTACCTGGCTGCAGCTGGAGGGTGGGCTAAGATTAATAAAAAATGAAGCCCAGCTAGGGCAGGAGCTGGGGGGTGATTGTAAAGAATCTACTAGGAGAGTGGTGAAGCATTGGAATGGCTTACCTAGGGAGGTGGTGGCATCTCCATCTTAAGAAGTTTTTAAGCTGAGGCTTGACAAAACCCTTGCCGAGATGATTTAGCTTAGGTTAGTCCTGCTTTAAGCAGGGGGTTGGACTAGATACCTCCTGAGGTTCCTTCCAATTCTAATATTCTATGATACTAAAGGGAGCACACAGTAGAAGGCTGCCGGGAGGCAGTGAAGAGTTGGCAGTCACTATAAAAAGTGGAGAGACCAGGAGGAAGCTATGGGGGAGAGTTGGCCCTTGTGAGTGGAGGAGGCTCTGATAAAGGGGCAGGATCTGGCCGTACAGGGAGATGGCCCTGGGAGGGGTTCAGTGGAGGACCACGAGAGGGACAGAAGGTCCAGCCCAAGGAAAGCAGAAGTTGGTTGAAGTCTAGCCATTTGATTTAGGATTCATGAGGGTTTCCAGTGCAAAGCCAGAGAATCCCAGCCCTGAGAGAAGGGTATGAGCACCGTGTGGCCCAGTTGAAACTGAAGACCAGACATGAGGATTAAGACTGTTATTTGCTGGACGTTCTCTTACCCCAGCAGGGGCGGGACCAGATCACCAGAGGGCCAAGTCATGAGAAGAGAGACCACAGCTGGACCCGACTGGCGGTCGGCGCTAAAGTGGAAGGAGCGGCTATGCCACACCCAGCCACAAGGGGGCGCACCTGCACCAAATCAACTCTCCCATTGACACCCGCTGCCGGATCACGGCAGGGTTGCGCTGAAGCGGTGGGCTCCGCCCTGGCCGGTGTTGTAGGGCTGTCGCAGGGCTCCACCTTGATTTGTTACTGTGTGGTTGCGCATGTGTGGAAGCGGGGTGCCTACGGGTGCTGAGGTGCACTCGCTACGGGGCTTCTGCAGGCTTGCTGAAGTGCAGAGGGGATTTTTCCAAGAGAAGGTTGAACAGTTTAAACGGAAGAGGCGACCCTTTCCCTGGTTACGACCTGCCTGCAGTTCTTACTCATTTGTCTATCCTTCAATGACTGGCTCATATGCCCCCATGGCAGCCTATGTGAAGCCCAAGCGCCGTTTCTGCTATGTAGTATTTGACATGTGGACCGTCATCGGTCACCTGAGTCACAAAGTCCTGCTTCTGCCACCAAGTGGACAAGCCAACCTCTTTTAAAATGACCTCTGCCTCCCTTCTAAATTAATTCCATTTAGTGATTATATTAATCTCAGTTCTGGGCCAGAGACCTTCTTTCCACAGATAAAACCCTGCTCACACAGTCCTTCAGGAGAACGAAATAAAAATGGCTGTGAACATGATCAAAGCAAGCTTCTGTTTGGAAACTTACATGATTGCAAAATATTTTTTCTCACTATCTAGAGACGTAGATTCTAAGGTCAAAAAGGGACCACTTATGTAACCTATGCATAAAACAGAGCATAGGTTTTACCCCATTAATTCCAAGAGGTATGATTGAACTAGACCATATGTTTCAGAAAAACATCCCCTCTGCCCAGCTCTGTACACTGGTTTCTTTTGGTAGGGTCGCTCATGAGCACTGGGCTGTATATACTGGTTGGTACCGAGTTGGGCTACCCACACAATGTTTTGTTGCTTGGCTTGGGTTTGCTGAGCTGCTAACATTTACGGCTGTGTTTGTGTGACTGTATTTAGTTTATTTAGAAAAAAACAGATTGCAGCATTTGGTTGGCGGGGGGGGAGGGGCAAATATCACACACAAAAGAAAGAGATGGCCCATGCAAACACTTCTCTCAGAGCAAATGAGAAGGAGATCCAATTTTGGTCCTTACCAACCGCTTCAATAATAAACCAAAGGAAGCAAAATGATTGGCAGAGCTGTTCCCGCCCTTGTCCAAGAAGTTACGTTCTGTAATACAACAGGAGCCTGTTAAAGAAATAATCTCACTTCCCTAACTTTGTATCCTTCTGACAGGTCCTTCCTCCTTTAATGGGAGTTGTTTCGGAGAACTCTGCCATATGACCCGGTACTCTGGAAAAGTCTTTGTTTACCAGATCCAAGGCCTGCTCTCAGTGTAATCCCATTGACTTCAGTGGAACTGCACTCACAAACCTGAGAGCAAGAGTGTGAACCCCTTCCTCCTATATCTGGTCCCACTTCTATTGTATTCCACTTCATGGTGCGCTAGAATTTTATTCTTTTAACAGTTTTTCCCTTTACCTGGTGTTTCAGTATGAGATGCAAAAGAAATGTATTCTCTTAACTAGTCTATTCCCTTAACTGAGGTTCTGTCTGGACTCAGTGTGTTCATGGAAACTACTCAGGCTGGAGGAGAAAGAAGCTATGAATTATAACTCTGCAGCCGGACCTGAGGTGATTATCTTAAACCACATAAAGTTTGTCTCTGTCACCAGCAGAAGGTGATCCAATAAAAGAGATTACCTCACCCACCTTGTCTTTCTAAACCACATGCAGGCAACTGTGGGAATAGAACTCATGAGTCATGTACCGCCAGAACCGCAGCCCAGCTATCCCCAGGCTAAAGAAGAAATCTTTCTTACTAGAGCTGGATGGGGATTTTTCAACTAAATGTTATTCCGTCAAAAATGCTAATTTGTCAAAACTGAATCTTTTTTGCAGGAAAGGGTCATTGGGCTGAATGTCCCATTTTGAAAAGGTTTTGGACAAAGACGTCAAAATTGTTGAAACAAAAAGTTCCATTTCTCCATTCAAAGTGACTTTACATTTCAAAATTTAATTTGTAGTAATATTTGTTTTTCATTTTAAGAGGTCACGATCAAAGCAAAATATTTCAAAAGTATCTAAACACAATGCTTTGATTGACCCCCACTGCATTCTTTTTTTTTTTTTTTTTTTAGGATTTTCCATTTGTAAAACAGGTTGAGATTTTGGCTTTTTGTCCCAATTCAGGACCAGAAAAAAAATTGTAAATCTTGAAAATTTTCCCACAACAGGAAATCCATTTTCCTGCCTGCTTTAATTTGAGGTCTCCCACTAGAGGGAACTGATTTATACTTGAGTAAGTCTAAAAGATTTCATTCAGCAGAGGGTAAGAGCACTTGTTCCCTGGAGGAACGTGGGGATCATCTAAATGACTGGACAAGCAGATGATAAATATAGAACAATGTAAATATATTGGTATGTGATTTAATTAGTTTGAGAGGAAGGATCCCAGCTCATGAGCATGTGCTGAAAGAAATGATCGCCATCCAGCAATACTGCCCAATGAAAGAAAACGGGTGGGACAGTGGAGAAATCACTGAACCCAGAGCTCAGTGCGCACCTACAGTAAAACAAGGTGAACAAGGTTCTAGGTTGTGTTGGAAGAGGGGCTGAATACAGAACAAAAGATGAGCTGTTGTGAATGTATAAGGCCCTTGTTGGGCCCTTTCTGAGTGCAGTGGAGGGCACCATCCCACAAAAAGGACATAACTGATTTGTAAAACATTCACTAGAGAGCAAAATACACAGTTCCACATCTGAAGAAGGCTCTAAGTTCTGTGAAGTTCAGACAGCTTTGCTCACCATTTGAAAAGATGCGACTTTTCCGATTCAGGCAAGAAATGGAAGAAGTCAACAGGCATGTTACTATCATTGAGGGGATTGCAAGCTAGGGGGCGTAATTTAAAAATGGAGACACTATGGGAAGCACCAGCTAGACTATATCAGAAAGAGTATTGACAGGAATCAGTTACCTGGGAAGCCAGTTGAAACAGAATATACATTAGACCGGGATGGCTTAATGGACTTCTGGGGAAGGAGGGTTGAAGGGAGACTAGTGAAAAATGAAGAAGGGGGAATTAAGATGAACCACTGAAATGAAGGCAGATTGGGATGCATGAATTTGCTTTTTGCTTAAAATTGCGTGCGAGCTTATGATCAGGAAGAAAGCTTCCTTCTCAAGTCTATAAATGACGGAAAATAGCACAATCCTGACGATCTCCCAGGGGACTTGCTCAGCCTGCAACGTTCCCAAAGTGCAGCTTCACTACAGAGCACGGGCTCGCCAGCTGTCTCGTGCTAGAAGGCCAGTTTGTAAGAAAGGGATCCCCTCGGAACATGCTTCAAAGAACACGGAAATCTTGCATGGCTCTATTCTCTGTGTATTTCATGCTGAGGACTGCTGGGAGGTCAGTGTGTGAGAACCATGATGCTAGAGAAGCCCTCTGAAAATTCCTTTCTTGGAGAAGGGTCTAACATTATGAACCCTAATTATCCCTCCTCTTTTACCCTAGCAGATCAATCAAAGAGAAACCTCCAGAAACACAGACCTCCCTTACCAGCTGAGCAAACTGACAGTTAATTTTTCCCAAAATACTGTGACTCATACATCTGGGATGGCCACCTGCCCTGACCTTCTTGGGAGGGGACTTACTTTTCACGGGCATATTGTGCATTCTGCAAAGCTATTTGGCTGGGCATAAAAACAAATACATGTTGAATTTAGCGTGCATAGGGAGGAAACACCCCTACTTTCTTCCCAGTATTGTAACGTTGCATCATACTATTATGCTCGTGAAATGTCTTTGTGTTGTGGAATCACTTTTGTTATGTCCTGCAGGAGACATCTCCACAGTAGTAGCTCTCATAAATCTTTTTAGTCAGCAGAAATGGGAACTATATTTTTGTCATACATTTTAGTAATAACAATATAGTAGTACCTAGCTCTTGCATAGCAGTTTTGTTGAGTTGATGTTAAAGTGCTTTACAAAGGACGTCAAGATCATGATCCCTATTTTACAGATGGGGAAACTGAGGCACAGAGAGGGGACGCGACTTGCCCAAGGTCATCCAGCAGACAAGTGGGGAGCCTGTTAAAGAACCCAGTCTCCTGAGTACCAGGGCTGTGCTCTAGTCACTAGACAACACTGTCACCTTGGGGCATGCACCCTTTGTGAACAGTCCCCTGAAAACCCAATCATTGCCTGTATGGAAGTGCTCTCTGTCTGGCATCCTGCAGGACTAGCTTGTTGGAAAGTAAAGACTCCTGAATTCATTTCTGACGTTGCTAGATTGCATCACCACATGCATGGTGCCACGAGGGTGCAAAGCTGCCCTGCATTGACCCAGGTCAGAGACACTACATCGCAAGAATTGCAGTGGTCTCCTGGTCCAAATCCCTGACTGAAAGCATCATGGGCACCTGTGGCTTTGGCAAAGTCAGGGTCGTTACCATTGGGCACCAATTTGCCCCCCCAGGAGTTTCTCTCTCGGGGCCCATCATGGCTCTGAAAGCAAAGGAGAAAAGTGTAGAGAGAGCAAAGTGCCTGCCCCAGGTTGTGAAACTCTTTTCTCATGGGCCTAGGGAAAAACAAACAAACCCATGGCTTGGACGGAATTCAGGCCTTTGATGTGCGCTCTGAGTCTTGGAACCTAAGAGATGATTGTATGTTTAATGCCCCACTGTTTCTGTGCTTGGCGCAGCCTCCTTCTTCTCTCACTGCACTTGGATTGCCTTTCAGTTCATTACTTCTCCGGGCGGGGTTGGTTGGGATTTCTGGTTTGGTTTTTTTTGTCAAATGAAATAATGAGATATTTTAGGGGCCAATCTCTTTTTTTTTTTTAGACTCGTGCACTCCAAGGTTTGCTTGTACTTGGGTGTCTATATTCTCAGCGCTGACTAGGCCGCAAGGGGCTATTCGCTGGGGGCCAAACGAACAGTACAACCCACCCCAGTGTGCTTTTATAGCACTCTGCGTACACGCTACCATACATGGCTTCCCAGAGGGACCAGGTTGCAAGCTACAGAGAGAAGGAAGGTTTTCCCAGGGAGAGCAGGCAGCTGTGGGGAGGGAGGAGAGAATTCTATGTCTACGGGGCAACAGCAGTGAAAGAATGATTCATCCTGTTTCATGAATGAGTCCTGCCTCCTGCCCCGACCCCTTATGCACACTTACTGTATCTGGAGAAAGGGCCAGACTCTGCCCTGATTTACCACCCCATGAAATGCCATTGAATTCAGAGGCATTGTACAGAACGTAAAACAGGGGTTTGATTCAAATGACTCCCCTGATCTCATTCCAGCGATTGAGTCCCCTAAACTTACCCAGCATGGAGATCACGGTTTCCCTTGAACCCTGCCCACCCTACCAGACATCACTCCTGTCCTTTCAATCGTGTCCCTTCACCCACCTGAATGTCAAATCCACAGACTCCTTGAGAAGCGCAGGACCCTGGACATACGTCCTGACTTGCAAAAGGCTCCAGCTGCGGCACAAACTATCACCGGATGGCAGAGTCCCCATGGCAAGTTTACAGTAAAGAAACACGTACTGTAAAACTGGCTGTAAAAGATTTTGCAACAGGTTGATACGACAAGCATCTGGCTCCTCATTTAAACTCCCCGAGGCTCATGTGAACCCGCAATGCAATGCTAGCTCAAACCGACCAAACACCGCATCAAAATCAATCTTTGAACCTGCCATGGGATCACTCAAAGCCTCCCTCGCTAAGACCCTGGCTGTGCTGCAACTTTTAACTGAGTTATAACCAGTTAGCAACCTCCTCGTAGGTGCTAAAGTTGGCTTGTGCCTACCTACAATATAGCTAATACTCACCAGGGCAGCCAGCTGTGTGGAGAGCCTGAGAGATATCTGTATTATTTTTATTACTATTATGTGCCTCTGTTTATTTGTTATGCTGTTTGCTATGTGGTCTCAAAGGGTTAACTCCTGCAGGAGCTCACCTCACAGCCACAGGAAGGCAGATGATGGCTTTAGATAAACCAATCCCCAGTACAAAAGCATCAATGCCTTTGAAATGTTGCCCCTGCCCATGCTGGGCCTAAAACCCCTGGCTTGGGACAGAGGAGGAGGCCTTCAGGCAGGAAACATGAAACAAAGAATCCTAGAGGAGATAAAAACCTGGGCACTGGGCCTGGGAAGAGAGAGCGGGTTGTCAGGGAGCTGCTCCGGAAGTGGAGCAGCCTGACACACGAGGACCGACTCTGCAGACTGGATCTTAACAAGGCCTAGGCTTTGAGGGAAACGCGACATTTTCAGTCGGATGTATGCATGTAGGCCATTTGTTGTTTTAACCCTTTCCTCTGACTGACATTTTCCTATGGCTAAATAAATATGACCTTGCTCTGAGGAAGCCGCTTAGAGTCGCTGTGTCACACGCTGGTGACTGCTCCCCCATGGAATTCATGCCTGAGGCTCAATCACAGCCACGACACCAAGGGTGCTGCAGACCCACACTAACAGTGCGGTGACTGCGGGATTCCACCAAGGTAGACGTGAAGGCGTGGGACCTGCCACCCGAAAGGATGCACCTGAGCGAGATCAGAGAGGGGTCAAAGGGAAAGCTAGCCCAATAACCATGACAGGGTGTCGTCCTGTCACACATTCAGCATTCAGTTTTTTTGTAGCATGGACAAACCTCCTAGCCACACCTGTGAAAACTTTCTAGTCTCCTTCCATCCAGCTCCCTGGACATCCCAGAATGCATTGCTGGTGCTCCTCGTGCATCATCTTCAGGCAACTCTATTCCTCTGCTGGGGCGCTATGGAATAGCAGCCCAGAATGCACTGTTACAAATACAGTCAAGCAATGTGGAAGATGCAGACGCACAAAAGTGGTCATGTTGGAAAAAAAGCTGCTGCTTGGGTATGTCTAAATAGCGTTTAGTGTAACCAGGGAAGGGTCAGGGTTTCGTGAACTGCTTAATAAAACGTGGCAGCACGGGTAGCAGGCAGCAAAAAGAAAATGCATCATTTAGAACATATGGCTAGGGCCTATTTGTGCTTCCTAATCAAGATGCACGTTGGCTGATAACACCGTCCCACCCCAAGACATCTGCATTATTGATTCCCACCAGGTCACTGAAGTAGATGGAGAAATGGTAGCAGTCCCTCCCAAGTGTAGTGTCAACAGTGCGATCTGAGATTTTAATCTTTGCAACGAAGTAAAAGCAGAGCTACAAGGGTAGATTTCTAGGCATGGATGAACCCTCCAAATTGTCAATGTCCCAGCTGGCTTGAAAACTGTGACTATTATAAATTTAATTAATAGTAATCTTGGAAGATTATAACTTTTTTTTGTTTTTGGTTTAACGTTTTTGGCAACCAAAAAAGGTAACTCAGTGAAAATGCTGGCCAGAAATCCAACAGAGCTTGAAATGCTTCAAATGCGGAGGGGAAAAGAAGAGGTAATTGCTTAACAACTGCTCTTGGAAACATACCATAGTCATATTTTCTTTCTTGTCTCCTTCCTCCCCTGAGTAATGAAAATAAGTGGCAGGATTGCCTTTAGAAAATAATTGCTATGAATTTGAGAGAAGTGGGACGTGGAGGGCTCTGAGAATTAGTTAAAGGGCCCCCACCCAGTCCGAGTTAGTAGGGACTGAAAGGAGTTGATATCTCCCAGTTGGAACGAGTTGGTAGGTCTCAGTCTAGTTCCAAGTGGGTATGTGTCCACATCGCAGAAGCTAGCATTTTAGTTGGTGCTAACTGGACCTTTGGGGGCAGTCTCAGCAAACTGGCCAGGATCTGAATGGGCCATGGGGACTCAACTCCATTCTTTCTCCTCTTAAGGTGGTCCCTGTTCTCAAGGCTAAGCAACATGGAGGGGGGAGATTCCATGGCCACTGTCCATGTTGTATTTGAGAGCCAAGATGGGTGAGATACTTTTTATTGGACCAACTTCTGTCAGTAAAAGAGACAAGCTTTGAAACTTACACACAGCTCTTCTTCAGGACATGAAGCTCTGTGTAGCTCAAAATCTTGTCTCTTTCACCAACAGCAGTTGACCCAATAAAAGATATCACCTCACCCACGTTGTCTTGCTAATATCCTGGGACCAAAGCAGTCCCAAAGTACATGTTGTACTTGTACACAGGACTTTTTCCTTTGGGGCTTTCAATCCATGTCATTCATGAGGGCGACATTTATTTCAAATCACAAAGTGCCCGGCAAATAATTAAGCCTCACAGCTGCCTTTTGAGGTGTGGAACTGTTATTCCTGATTTAGAGATGGGGAAACTGAGGATTACAAAGGGGATCCATGACACAGGCTGGAATAGGTTTCCTGATTTCCACTCACATGCTTGAACCATTAGACAATACTCCTCCTCTTTGACACTTAATAAAGGAAGGCTTGAGAGATGCTGTGAAGCAGCACTTAGATCTTATGGCACTATAGAAAACTCTAAGAGAGAGCAATTAAATAGAGCAATAGATAAGACAGAAAGGAAAGAAGCATGTATGCGTGCAGGATAAAATTGTAACCTAACTTGAAATGAGGTGAAGAATGTTTCCCCAATGGACATTTTTATTTAAAAAAGTCAAATCCACTGTCACTCTGCTGTAGAATATTTCCAAGCAGATTGACCACTAATTACCATGGACCCACAGTATTTAGGCAGTGGAGCTACGGAGCCAGGCAGGAGGCCATCAGAGGAAGCCCAAATTAACTAGCAAAGCCTGGCCCCAGAACTATGTTGCCGCCACTAAGAATTTCAACAGCCATGCCGAAGAATTGACCGGCTGGGTTTCAAGCAAGGATATCTTCTGCAGTCACCTACCTCAATGGACGCATCTCCTCCTCAATGCAGGACGTTCTCCAACCAAACTACTCACTCTTCTCCTTGGGGCACACAGATACCCACCGACCTTTCTTCTGCCGGGAGATCTTTACCCTCCATGAACCCTCACCGGAAGTGCCGATCCTATGTGCTCCTGGAAATGGAGCAGGTGGTGGAATTGAAATTTGGAAGGTGTGTCTCACCACGTCTTTCACACCCCACCCATACAAAGCCAGTCCACCCCTAAACTGGCTTCAAGCAACAAGGAAATAAGAAAGGCAAAGCCATGTCATCTGATGCGCCATAACTGAAGGTGGGAGAGCAAGTCTGCATGCTTGTTAAAAGACAAAATCAGCAAGGGAAGAGAGGTTATTTTCAAACTTCTCAATGAACGTTAAGGAGTCGAGAGAAGAAGGGTGCTGATCTCGTGAGTGCCCTATGTAGCCTCTCTTCCTTACATTACTAGAACACACGTCTCAGAATCTGTAAAAATGTGTAGGAACAGGCAGGGAAACCCAGAAGACTCCAAGATCCTTTAAGGAAGTGTGCTTACCCAGAAGCTGCTCTCTGATTCCATCTACTGTAATGACCCTACGCATTTCTTTTGCACCCATCACCATGGTATCTAGCTCTGTAACTAAGCTGCAAAAGCAGCATGCTTTGTAACAGTTGGCATGACAGACTCCCTGTATTTTATTGCACTGCAAGGTAAATAATTGCATAACACCTATAGAATGCAGAAGGCCGGGGCATGTGTTCATGTTTCCCAGAGACAGCTTGAATTTATACTCCTCGTATTTATACTCGTTGCTGGATATTGATGATGTTTCTCTTTGTTTTTATTAGACGCAGGTGTTTTCTACACTTCAGCTGGGAGCGCTTTCACTTTGCAGCCAACTGCAGCATTAGTTTGTGTCTTGGTCACCTTTTGAATGTGATACTGAGAGAACAGCTGATTTTTTTTTTTTTTTGCTGCCTCAGCAGATGCTTGCAGCCCACCTTTTCACTGTTAAAGTGTTTGAGAGATTCAGTCAGTGCTTCTGGCTGGGGCCAAAGAGGCACTGTCTGAATCTAAAACAAATTGCCGTGAAAAGCTGGGCTCTGGGGAGGGAGGAAGAGGGAGAAGAGAGAAAAATCAGGAAATATTTTAAACTCACAGAACACTGTTTGAGCACTCAGACACTGTTTGAGGTGCTCAGAGCACTTTTGAAGAGGTTCATTAGTTAAGCCTCGCGACTTTGAGGTAGGTAGGCATCATTAGCCCTGTTTTATAGATAAGGAAACTGAGGTGCAGAGCAATGATGTGACATGCTTACGGTCGTACAGCACATTCAGGGAAGAGCAGGTAACCCAGGGGTCTTGTTCTCCACCCGTGACTCCCCCTGAAGTCTGATGGGTGTTGCCTCCTGTCCTGCTGTGGAAGAATTGCGTCTTGCTTCCCAGTCCCACGCGCTACACAAAGTAACGAAAAACCTCTGTAGCACTTAGATTATGAAATCACTTGTTTTCCTGTCAATTTAAGAAACGTAGGCCAAAGTCTGTGATCACTGTTCAATTCAGATAGTGGAATTTTGCCCCAAGGCAGTGTCTGCCAGTGGAATTTAAGCACCCTTGTTAGACTTAAATGTGGACAAGAGTTTCAAGTGACTAGTGATTTTGGATGCCTGTTTTTGGGGTGCTCCATTAGAAACAGCTCACAGGGCCCTGATTTGCAGAGGCATTTTCTAGAAATCATTCCTGTTGAAGGTGACTCAGGCTGCGCATACTAAAACTGTGCAGGTTAGGAACCAAAACACTGATGCTGTCTTCACTTAAAAGCATCGGTGTGTTTGGGTTTTTTTCACGATACAGAAAACTCTCTTCAAAGAGATCATTTCGTTCCTCATTGGCCAGCACTGTGAGTGAAAGGATGTCCTTGGAGGTAAACATCCAATGTAGCCACTATGCCACCTAGCCTTCACACCCGCTATTACACTCACCAGGCCAAGACTACTCTGCCATTGCATATGGCTAGTCATAAAGTTTTAAACAAGTGGTTTCTTACATTATTCTTATGATTACAAACCAAAGATTACCGTTTCAAGGGACATCGTCCAGAGAAAAATGATGTCTTTGGAAGGGGAAAAAAGAATGTTTTACCCAAGATACAAAAAATACACCTTATAGTAAATGGGAAAATAAGTTGGGAAACAAAAAGGGGTTTTGATTTCTGTTTATTTTTTTTTTTTCACTTCTCTCTGATTGGCCAAGTCTTCTGTTACTGGTCAGTTTCCCGTCTCTGGTTCCTATGCCCTAACACCATGCTGCAGTGTTGAGCTTGCTAACCCTGCAAAGAGATGTCCAGGTTCCAAAATAGCTGTTGCAACTGGCTTTTCCTTAATTGCATGAGAACGCCGCTTTTCATGTTTATAAAACTTTATGCTCCTTAACAAAGCCGAAATTTTGGACTGAAGCTAATTTGACAGTGTTCCTTGAGAAGAATACTCATCCATATTTGTGAGTCACCTCTGAACTTGTTGGATGTTCCAAGTGGCAACAAAATATACTGATGAAGCCAGACTAAACCATACTCCCCATCTCTTTTATCACATCCTTGAAAGCCAGGGCTTTTACACATTACAGTGAGGATCATAATGAAGTGTAACATAGCTAAGAAGTAAAGAACCCTTTTCCAAAGAGATTTTTCGTAACAGAGAGCCATCTAGAAAGCAAGCAGTATATAGAGAGTATATCAGAAGAGGCTAACAGAAACATAGATTTTATCTGAATGCTCTCTGGTCACTACCCAAATAAGAAACAGTATTATATAAATTTAAAATATTACCCGTGTAGCCCCTTGAAATGTACGGGAATGGAGAGATATGATCTTTGCTAGTTACAGGGCTCTTGCAAGAACAGCCATATGCTGCTAACGGGCTGGTTTCTTTTTTCCGTTCTTTTACAGTGAAATGGTTTCTTTAGTGCTGGGGAAAGATGCTAGCTTGACAGGACAGTACAGTTGACTGTACAGATTGGAAAGAGTCCTCAGTCCAGCGGCTACAGACAGGATCAACTGATGGCTCAAGCTTTACAGCCTATTGTCTGAAGATTTAAGTCTGCCTCTTGCCATGGTCTCATGGTTAGAGGACACGACTGAGAGGAAGGAAATGCTGTGCTGGGCCTTCGAGAGGGAAGCACAGCACAGAACTTGCAGCCCAGTAGGAAGGAAGCATGGGTGTCTTTAAGACCACTTTTCTCCCACATGGCCCCCCAGTGTAATTTAGCTATAGAGACCCATCTAGATTAGGGCAGCCTCCCCAGGGCTGCTTGGAATCTCCACCCTGATACATACCACCCATCCCCAGTCCCCGATGGCAGGCCTCGTGGAGGAGTCCTCGGAAGGCAGCTGTCTTCCACAACGCATGCACCCAGGGCGTGCTCCCGTGAGTGGAACTGGGGATTTATCTGCTCCTTGACGCTGCCACTCTGCCCATTTTATGCATTTTATGCATTGGGCAGAGGGTGAAATCTCACCCCGGGATTGCATTGCTGTCTCCGTCCGTGTCTTGCTGCGTGATATTAGGCAGGCCGTTTAACTTGTCTATGCCTCAGTTTCCCTGGTATTGGAAATGAGAGGGGGAGAATGCTCGCCCACCTTAAGCATGCTTGCAAAGCTTGGCTCTTCCACCAACAAAAGTTGGTCCAATAAAAGATATTACCTCACCCTCCTTTTCTGTCTCGAGACAGGATATGACTAATATTCCATAAAAATTATCAGTGTCCGGTGTAGAATTTATTTTAAAACCTATATATTTTAAATCTCTCTCTCTCTCTCTAACAAAGGGTCAGTTAACTTAGAAATAATTAAGTGTGCTCTAAACGAATAATTGTGATCTAAAGTTTACAAGAAAACCTATGAAAAATGTATGAAAATTGTAAACTGTGGCATAATTGTTAAGAAGAAAAAGGAATTGCACATTTAATACAAAATCCATGTATATGGTGAAAATGAGAGAGAGGCATTAAAACAATGAACCCCTGAGATGACTAAAGAAGGTTTAAGACTAGGCAATATTGGCAACAAAAAAAAAGAGTTAACGTTTTTAAGCAGAAGACCCAGTGTCTTATCATAGATAAAGCTGCATTCTAGTGGCAAAATCCGTGCAATGCAGGCAGCCCCATTCATGAGGAGCAGAGAAGCAACCTATGGAATATGGAACTAGGAGGTACGGAGAGGGGGAAAGGGGGGGCTCTGCTATTTCATTTAACCCTCACGCAGAAATGGCTGATCCCTTTCAATTTCTCCCTTTGTCTGAAGGCCGTACCACTTAGTTGACTTTGAGAATGCAGAACCCTAAAGATGGTTTTTGTTGTTGCCATGGTTGCTCAAGGTGTGCCCTGTCTGTTACAGCTATTTTAAAGTGTCAGGGGCTTGGGCCATGTATTGGTGGAGATTTAGGTCTACAAAAGTTAAGCTTTACAAATAATTAATAAGCACTGAAGGACTTTGTTGTGTTCTAGTGTGAAGGGCTGTGGCCTGAACATTTATGCTGAGGAATGCTGCGTCCCTACCATAAGACTCTGTTTGCAGGAAGGCGGTGAGCAGGAGGATTTATGGGGCAGAACAGGATTGAGATAAAATGTACAAATTGTGCTCGGCATGGCAAAATTCCCCTTGTTTTCTGGCGCCCTGGAAGGCACAGCTAACTTTTCCAACGAGGACTCTAAGACAGTTCTTACAGTCAGCCTATCCCTGCCTTATGTCACGTTAATTCTTCAGCTTTATTAACTCTCGGTGTTTTCCCTGCAATCCCCTTGTGTCAGGGCACAGGCCTGCATGCAGATGAGGAGATCTTTTGGTCAGGTGTACAGCTGTGCCATTGCACCAATGCACAGCTGGCGGTTTTCCCTGCTCCCTCTGGAGCTGCCGTCCCGAAGAAGTGGTTGTATTAACACGCGGTCCATGCGGGGAGTCCCAGGCACACGATCTCCGATAGATTTAGGGCCCCGTCCCCGGGCTCCGCCGCCATGCCGGGAAGTCTGGCGGATAAGCACTCTGCCGGATAGCCCGTTTGCAGCCTCAGGGCCGGTGTGGTTTAAAAAGCCATTAGAAGTTCAGTGCCAGCTGCAAAGGACCCAGCTCTGCGCAACATCTCGGAGAGCTTCCCTCTGCGGGGGCCTGCGTCTGGCTCCGACGGGGGCTGAGCGGAGCTGCTCCCCTTGCAGCCCCGTCCTGGGGGCAGATCAGAACCAGTCCCGTCCCCCCCCCCCGCGCCCACTAAGGCGCTCGCTGCCCAAGGCTGCGGCCAGGCCCGCGGCTCGAGCGCGCTGGCGCGCGGCCAGGCCGAGGTGTCGGCGAGCTCTCGGGTTGCAGCGAGGGCTGGCGGGCGGCCAGCGCCGGCTGTTTAAAAGGCGGCGCGGCTCGGCCTCGGCAGGCGCGGCTCGGGCAGCGTCGGGAGCGCTGCGAAGCGGGGTTTCTCCTCCCTCCGCCCCGCGCCGCCGGCCGCACGAGGAGGGGCGGACAGGCGCCGCAGGGCCCCCCCGACGGACACACCATGCGCGGCCGGCCCGCCCCGCCAGCCGCCTGAACCGGCCGGCCCGGCGCGCCCTGCTCCGCCCGCCCGGCGCTGCTCGCCGGGGACCCCGGCCCGCCTCCCTGGGGGGCCGCCCCTGCCCGCGGGGGGCGATCTAAGGGGCTCCCTCCCGCCCCTGCCCCGCCGCGCCCGGGGGCGACGATGCTCCGCGGGCGGCGGCTGCTGCGGCTGCTGCTGCTGGCGGCGGCGCTGAGCCTGGCCCCGGCCCCGGCCCGCGGGCTGGGCTCGCTGGTGCACTGCGAGCCGTGCGACGCCAAGGCGCTGGCCGTCTGCCCGCCGCCCGGCCCGCCCGGCTGCGAGCTGGTCAAGGAGCCGGGCTGCGGCTGCTGCCTGACGTGCGCCCTGGCCGAGGCGCAGCCCTGCGGGGTCTACACGGAGCGCTGCGCCCTCGGGCTGCGCTGCCTGCCGCGCGCCGGCGAGGACAAGCCGCTGCACGCGCTGCTCCACGGCCGCGGCCTCTGCCTGCGCGAGAAGGGCGCCCGCGAGCCGGCCAGGACGGGTGAGTGGCCGCGCGCCGCAGCCGGGCTGGCGGGGGCGGGTTGGGGGAGCGCCGGGGCCGCCGGGTGCCTCTGCTTCCCCGCCCGCGGCGGCAGTCAGCGAGGAGGGTTGGGAGGGGCGCCTGGCCGCAGGGTTCTCTGCTTCCTGGGCCCCGCTGCATCAGAGAGTCCTAGCAGATTAGGGTTGGAAGGGACGCCTGGCCGCAGAGATTCTCTGCTGGCTGCCCGCTGCATCCCCCGGCCGCAGGGTTCTCTGCTTCCTTGCCCTGCATCAGAGAGTCCTAGCAGATTAGGGCTGGAAGGGACGCCTGGCCGCGGAGATTCTCCGCTGGCTGCCCGCTGCATCCCCCGGCCGCACGGTTTCTCTGCTTCCTTGGCCCCGCTGCATCTCCTGGCCACAGAGATTCTTTGCTTCCTTGCCCGCTGCATCCCCCGGCCGCAGGGTTTCTCTGCTTCCTTGGCCCCCTGCATCAGAGAGTCATAGATTCGGGTTGGAAGGGACTCCTGGCCGCAGGGTTTCTCTGCTTCCTTGGCCCGCTGCTGCCCCCTTGCCCCTCCGCCGGCACCTTCAAAATCCCCTGCAAATCCCCTCATCCCTCCTTCCCCATCGCCCCCCATCCTTTCACTTAAGCCCCCCGTGCCCACAAACGCAACACACGCGTCCCCGTCCCCCCACCACCACCTCCTGCCACGTCAAGACCAGCTTTTCCAGCTTTGCTGCTGGAGGGCTTTGCTGGGCAGGGACGGGGAGCAGGTGCACGGGAGGGGGGGAAGGAAAAACCCCAGATGCAAAATGAATGCAAAGAACTAAAAGAAAGCCAAGGTCGCTCAGCACTTGTACACTGCCGGCTGCATAGGCAAAAAGGTTAAGGAAGCTGCATTTCCTTTGATTATCTCCCATTTCAGGATCCTCCCTAGAGTGACCGACCACCAGTCCCTTGTCCCTTTGGGTTACCCTATCTCTCAGGTTAAGATGTATTCAAACTGGTCATCACTGCCATTTTTAAACATGAAAATGAAACTTATGATAATTGCATTGTATACCTGAGGGCAGCAGCAACATAGACCTGAGAGAAAAATCATTGAGATGCTAAGGATTTCCCTAAAATGACCCTTAAAATAAAGCATTGTCCCTTATCCTTCAGGTGGTTTTCCCTTATTTCCATTCACCCTGTCTAAGATCCATGAGGGAGGGTCCTTTCTTTCCATTTATCTCGTTTTGGTTCTTTTAGCCACCAAAGGGAAGGGGAGGGTGGGAGGAGACATTTAAAAAAAAAAAAAACAACCCAAAATGCTTTGGCAAAAGTAAAAAAATTCATTTTGCCAAGTTGTTTCCTGGATGCGTGCATCGGAGCTTTGCAGTTTATCCCTTCTAACACCCAATAAATCGTGCCATTTTTATTATTTTTCCCCTGCTGCAGGCGTCCCCTGCTTTTTATTTGTCTTCCTTCAAAGCAAAACCAAATATATGTATTGCAAAAAAAAAAAAAAAAAAACCAACCCGTATACAGGCTGCCTTTGGAGCAGTTTAAAGTCACAGATCACTTGCTGGGATCATGCAGAAATGTGGATTGGGTCTGTTAAGAGAGGACGATGATGAAAGAGGAGTTAATTTTCTGTCTTGGAACCCAGTAAACTGAGTAACGATCAGGTAACACTGCAGCTATGTGAAATATCCCCATGTGCCGTGCATGTCATCCGGAGCAGTATTTACTTTGTGTGTATGTGTGTGTGTGTGCGCCCAGTGCAAGAGGCAGGCAGTGTGGTCAAGGCAACGCAGTAATGTGGGTGAAATGCAACAGACAGCACTGGGCGTGATGAGCTGGGCTCCAGATCTGCACAGTTCAGTGTAACAACAGTGCCCCTTGCAGACAGATGGCACCAGTAACACTTTGGCTTGCCACCTAATTCTCAGCAAGTCTGATTATTCTCTGTCCTCATCCTTCCCAAGCAATCCAGTCCTACAGCAGGTGCATAGAGAAGAATTATATGGCCAGGCTTACTTTTATCACCTTGCTTTTTCTTCCTGTAGGGTACTTTCTGGCTGTAGCTCAGCCAGGAATGCATCTGATGAAATTGAGTTGAGGAGTTGTTTAGCCGGTCCCCTAATGGCCTTCCACCCAAATCTTGCAGGCGGCCCCATTGGGAGAGCTGTTGGCTCCTCGGTTTAAGTGAATAATTCTGGGAGTCTTAATTGTAATTTAAAAGAAAGAAACCACCTTCTTGAGACAAAACATGTCGGAAAGGACCGGCAGCCTCCTCTTTAGACTTGTGAGACTGCAAAAATCAGGAATTTCTGAGGACGGAGAGAAACAAAGCAAAACAAAGCAGAAAAAAACCCTCTTGGCTTTTGAGTGGTAGAGTGTGAGAACAGAGAATTATATTTTCATAGGCGTGTTACTAGGCAACTGGTGAGGAAAGAAAATTAAGTTTGATTTGAACTTGCTGGCCTCTGCCAGTTTGGCCAGAAATCCAGGGACAGTGTGTCAGGGAAGCTGGCCTGGGTTACTGTCTATCGATGTCCAAACTTGGCCCTGAGCTGCGAAAGAATCAACAGTGTATACTTAAGTGACAGTCGAGAGGGATGGATTAAGCGGCATATTTATTTATTCATGCTTCTCGCAGCAGGTCTGTTTAAATCCACTTCTCAGAAATATTTTTTTCTCTTGGTTGTTATGGTAGATAGACAGCTAATGAGCAGAGATTCAAGCACAGGGCTGGAAGGCAGTGGATCTACTATAGACTAGCTGTTTTATCTGGGGACAGGTTTACTGGCTCTCACCGTGCCTCAGTTTCGCCAACTGTAAGTTGGAAATAATGATATTGGGAAATTAATCTACCTATATACAGGCTATATTCATTCCTCTTTATAGACGTGTCTTGAATGAAACTGGCAACAGAACTGCAAAGGATAATTATGTTGTTCATTATTAATATTACTGGTGCTTAGAGACCAAGTGTAATGAGTGCTCTGTTATCAGATGGATAGTGTCAAACCTGTAACTTACACCAGTGAAATTTACGTGCCTGTAAAAACACAAGAGGTATCATTTATGGAGCTCGGTTTTTAAAATGTGCCTGTGCTTTCCGTTTTTCTTTCACGTTTGCCACATCACACCACCGAGCTCCCCGCCTGTTGACCTCCGAGACAAAGACGTCCGAGACAAGAAGCAGAGGGGAGTTTACTGGCCAAATACAAGTCTACTGACTTGAAAAAAGTTCATGGAAAAACAAATGTGGCCAAAAATTTCTCTCTCTTGTTCCTCCTTTCTTTCAAGAAAATTTAAAAAAAAAAAAGTCTCTGGCAAGTTTCCGTATGAAACTCTGAGCCAATGATAACTGCAGCTAGAAGGGGGAAACCTAGAACTAGCTTTAAGAAAATGAGTTTTGCTATGTCAGCTTAAACAAAACAGGAGAAGCTGTGGGTGTACTTAAATTCCCTGCAGCTAGTAACAGGTTTAATTCTTTATCCATCTCTTGACATATTTTCCTCTCCTCCTTTCACGCTCTCTGTTTAAATGTGTTTTAACATGGGGTTGGGTTTAACAGACACACAACAGCTGTAAATGAGTGACTGGGATATAGAGGGGCAGGTGTGCAGCTATAGACTGGAGGGTTGGGGGTGAACTGGGGTTAGATCTAAGGGTCAGGGTTAGGGCAAGGGTCATGGGAGCAGAGAACTGTGTACACACTACAGTTACTAACATGTGCTGGCCAGGGAAAAACCAGCATCGTGATCTTTGCTGAGTGGTGAGTTCTTTGTGTGAAGCTGAGACTATTAAAACCCTGGAGGTGTGAAAGCTAAAGCTAGAAGCAACAGGCCTGGAGCTGCAGAAACCGGAAAAACTCCATTTTTCTTTTTGATCTATAGTTTTTTAAAAAATTGTGAAATCCATCAGGTGCGAGCAAGAAAGTTGTTTTTTGTGATGTGGGGGGTGGATCAAATGGGAAGGGATGGGGGCCTCTTGACGGACAGATTCGACAGCAGCCTAGTTTTTAGAGCAGGAACAAGTTTATTAAGGAGTTGATCCAAAAGAAATGTCTATCTAAGGCCAGCAAAGCTCGCTGGAAAAAAGATGCTTGCCTGTGTGTGTATTATATAGACCAAATTCTGAGCTGTCTTGCACCCACCGTTAATCTGGAGTAGTCCATCTGACTTCAATGGAGTTACCCCAGATTTATACGACTGTAACTGAGAGCAGAATTAGACCCCATCTAAGTGAGCCTTTGCAAGTTTGAGGGAATGTAGAGGAAAGTCTAGAGCCCTGATCATGCACAGACATTAAGCACATGCATGCTTTAACCACATAAGCAGTCTTGCTGTCATGTCATTTACATTAATAAAGTCAGTCATATGCTTTAAGTGTTTGTAGGATCAGGGTGCAGGTAAACATACCTAGGGATCTGAAGAAGGGGTAATAGACGCTGTTGTAGGTTCTTTGCAGACTTGCTTAGACTCACCTCTGGAACCGTACCCAACTATGTTTGCAGAATATTGATGACTGTCTCTCTCCATCCTGTCTGCACTGATAAAGGGGAAAGGAGCCAAAGATAACCTGATCTGATCTGTGGCAGCCAGGCTCATGTCTAACAGTGCACAGGATTCTGGTTTCCCCTTACATCCACTGAAAGTTTTCCCTGACCGTAGCAATGCGTTGTTTTTATAGGGTTTTCCCTTTTCCACCAGAGTCTATTAGAGGCAGGAGAGCAGGTTAAGAGGCCCAGGGCAGTACCTATGTTCTTAAGGAGGATTTCTCAAACTCAAAGTAAAGAGGAGAGGAGGAGGGATGGAGTCACACAAGGGAGGCTGAGCAGGACAGCCTGCGAGCAGCAGCATTTTATTTCTTGAGGGGAACCAACGTGCACAGCACAGCAGATAAACATGCCACGTCCTGCCCCCGTTTACACAGCACCGTCCGCCCCTGTCGAAGTCAACAGGCAGCTCCAGAGGTGTAACGGAAGCCAGAGCTGACTTGGAATGGGTATGCATGTACATTATTAGGACTGTTACACCTATACAAATGTGTGGGCGCACACGCATGTACAGGCACTCAGATAATACACTGTAGAAACGTGCACATATACCCTCACTCACATATGCAATCAGATGTGAAGAGAGAAGCACTGTGTGTATTATTGCTCTCTGTGGGATGAGGGCCCTCTTGTGCTTACAGTCTAGTTCAAGACAAGATACGAGTGAGTGCAGCAAACAATAGGAGCGGAGGGGGCGTGAGGCTGAAGGCAGCAGCCGTAAGGCCCTGTGGTTATGTCGTCTGGCTGTGTGCTGGATGGATCTGAAACCATATACAATTTTTTCTAAACTCAGTGAATATCACTGGTCCCCTGTTGGCATCTCTCTTCCTACTGAGCATTTGGAGGTCTGACAGCAGGGGTGGGTCTTGGAGAGGGATTAGTGGAAAGGGGAAGGGCTGTAGGGACTCCTACAGGGAAGTTGTTCCACCCAGAAGGGGTGGCAGGCAAAAAATGTGAAGCAAGCTGGTGCGAGGGAATCCTGAGCTCCGCAGTGGAGCTGAGAAGGCCCGGTGCTGCAGCAAGAGACGAGCAGGGAAGGAAGGGCAAAGCTGTTTAGAGCCTAGGAAGGGAAGCCACGGACCTGAACTAGAACTGGGAAATCCCGCAGGAGGGATTTAATGATGGTAGCAGTTGGCATTTTTGTATTGACCAGAAGACAGTGATGGGGGCTTTAGGGAGAGGCGAGAAGAGGAGGATGTCCAAGTCAGGGCAGGAAACAATGGGGACCTGGGTGAGATTTTTAGCGGTGAGACCAGAGAGGAAAAAACAGATCGGGGAGATGCTGAGGAGGAAGAAGTGAAGATGGCCTGGAGGAATCAATTATCCGTTTGCCAGCCAGAATAACATGTGGCTGTATAAGCAGTGATCATTTTTAAGGGAATGTAATGCAGGTAAAGAATGTCACCGAGAGACTGAAATTGTCTCTTTATCGTCAGGTGAGGTCCAGGACAGACAGCAGCAAGGCAAGTAACTGCTGCCCCCTCAGCTGGAGAGACCACATCTAGCCCAGGGATGAGGGTCTAACCCCAGGTGTCACTGTTCACAATGCCAGCAAGGGGACCTGTCCTGTAAGAAATTCACTGACACCATCAAGCTATTTTAACATTGGCCAGTAGACGGAAGGGACTTTCAGTGGCTATTGTCACAGCTTCATTCCTTCCAGCGACGTAGAGGGTGAAACACACCGATGCCTGGAGCCGTCCAGGACCTTATGTCTTCAGTAGGCGTCAATGGCCAGGACAGATCTCAATCAAATGTTGCTTTTTCAGTGGCTCTTTGATGATCCAAGGGGATGCTGGTGTTGTATTTTATTTCAGCAACTGGTAGGTTGACCCTACAGGTGGCAGGATAACATGCTTGCTGAAATCCAGGACCCTCTAGAGTTTGACATGGTCAAATGCACCCTCAGGGAGGGGGATCACTCAGAAAATGTCTCTGAATTTCAGGTTGCTTTATCTTTTCATCAGTGCATGCTATGGACCAGGGCTGCCTGTTATGCAGACTCCAGCTGAAGCAAACAGGGAGATTTGAGCTGCAGGTGCATGAATGAGAAGAATCTGGCCACCCAGTGACAGATGCCAGGGATGGGTTAAGTTCACCCTCGACCTCTAAAATTTGCATGTGTAGAATTTGCAGGCCGACCTGTTTGTTCATGCAAAAGCCCCAGTCCATGCATGCAGACACCGTGGCTCTGCAACTTCTGACATCGAGACTGGCTGCTTTCTTAAAAGATCTGCGCTAGCAATGAGTCTGGGGAAGTTTTCTGGTCTGTGTTATATAACAGGTCAGACTTCGATGCATAGATTCCGAGACCAAAAGGGACCAGGTGATCGTCTTTGTGCAAAGGGGCACAACCATGACATTTTTAAAGGTAGGGGATTCACTGGAAAATACAGCCCTTTAGTGGCCTGTAGATAAGGGCTCGAAACTTAATTCCCTTCCTTTGGTGCCCCCTTTAGGTGACTCTTGTGGAAGTAAATGAGAATTACAGGATCACGCCCTCCTTGCAAACAATACTCTAATAAGGATACTTAGCTGGTCCCTATCACTTTTGTTCTTCCAAGGATTTCAACTGACTGTTCAAACATTAATTAATTAAGGCTCACAACACCCAACGAGGGGTAGATGTACTGGCCCTGCAGCTCCCAAGAGAACTGTGCATGGTTTGTTTGTTTTAGCTTGCTGATGGAGTCTGGGTGTTATTTAAAGTGGAGAAGGTCAGTCGGAGAGGTATTTAATGCAGTACTTTCTGAGTTAACATCATAGCCTGAGCTTAAAGGGATACTTTTTGGTCAAATTTGGTTAAAAGAATACTGATTTGATAAAACCAGTAGAAACGTTTCCATCTGTTTTGTCCCGGTTTTGTCATTTGTTTGTTTAATTCAAAGGAAACGTGGGTTTTTAAACAAATAAACAATTGTTCTGGTCCCACTTAATAACCCAGACGTGGCTGCCTGGCCTTAAGGCGTGAAAGCCAAACAGTGAAAACTGAAAATGTCTGGAAGCAAAAGTGAAACTGCCTGGTTGGTTTTCATTTTCTAAACTGCAGGAAATGCAAAAAGCGAACAAGAACCTGAGAAATTTTAAAACAAAAGTTACTTTGCATTAGCGGTTTTAACAAATGTAGGGGTTGCTGGTAAAATCAGTTATTGTAATCTGGTGTTTTATCTGGTTTAGAAACAGTGCACGTGGACAGACTTTTTGTACACGCTTGTATTGCACAGATGCAGTCATACAAACAGCTTCAAGGCAATATTTGCCTCGAAGGTCACAGAAAGAGGCACAGTTTGAACATAAAACATTTCCCTAATGCCACAAAGTTCTGCAGATTTTTCTGGAGGAGCGGTATAGGAAAATAGTGACGTTTCCAAAAAGTCTACTGGATAATTTCATGACCACTGATAATATCGGGGTGTTCCATTCCCAGGGATCAGGGCATAACAGGTTCGCCTCTGGGTATCAGGAAAGAGTTGTTCCTTAGTATACAACCTGGTACAGACATTACGGATTATTAGAGGGTTGGGGTTTTTTGTGGGGCCTGGTTGTCTTGCTGTGAAATGTCAGGTATGAGTCATTACTGGAGGCAGATCGCTGGCTTGCTGGACCAAAACGCTCCTCTACTATTACTTCTCCGGTGTCCTAACTGGCCAAACAATGTGTGTGTTATACAACGTCAGCTTATTGAGACGTTGTCCTATCTGGCATAACAGAAGACTGCATGTGCTTAAGGCCAAATTATGGCCATCCTTGTGTGGGGTCGTTAGCCAGGGGCCAACAGTGGTGCTTTATGTCCCAGAGAAGGGACAGAAAGGAGGCACTCCCCAAGTCACAGGAGAGGGATGGCAATCGCCTGTCATTGGCTCTCCTGCCATACGTGACGTTATTCCTGCCACCGGCCTTCACTGGTACCACAGCCCACTGGAACAAGCAATTCCTCCCCGTCTCCCAAGCCGCCCACAACCAGAGGGGTTTTGTTGGTGATGGAAATTTAGTATTTCCCTTTGGCTCCAGTTTCCATCCTAACCATCATGGAGTGACCAGCATCCAGCATGGTAAGGGGAATATGTTTTGCCACAAGGTGATTAAAAATATCCTGTGATTGGTAAAGAACAAATCAACACAATGGATTTTTTTTTCCCCTTCCCTTTCAACCTCCGGGAGGGTCTCCACCCAGCCGGCCGCCTGCCTGTATCCACATGGCCTCTGCAGTCGCACGGCCAGATGGTGGGTTGGGTCATCCTCGTCAGCCCTCACGAGCTGGGCTGGATCGGTGTGTGGAGGAAAGACCCAGTGTCATGTGGAAAGCGGCCGGGAATTAGTACTGCGCCATTTCCCCAGCACAGTGCTAGGGGACGCTGTTCGTGGGAAAGGGCGCCGGTGCCTTCATGAGTTGGTACAGTGTTACACACCATGCTTTCTTTCCCACGGCTCCGTCCGGTGGTGGCTGGTAAACATCCAAAGGCATTTTTTAAAAGAACTGGGGTGTTGGCCCTGAAACATGGCCTGCGTACTGGGGTTACCCCTATCTACAGTCACCCTATCGCCAAAGCATGGGAGCATCTTCCAGTCTTTGATGGATTCTCCATCACTGGTAATTTTTTAATCAGGGTTGGATGTTTTTCTAAAAGATCTGCCCTAATTCAAACATGCCGTGTTTCGGGGAAGCCCCATGGCCTGTGCCATGCTGGAGGACAGACTACATGGTCACAGTGGACTCCCTTCCGGCTTGAGTCTCTGTGTCTGTATTTATGCTCACAACAGCCCTAGAAAGTAGGGCTGGGCTGTGTCACTGGGGAGCAGAAAGATGGAGAGGGTAAGTGACATGCCAAAGTCACATGGGCAGTCTGTGTCAGAGGAAGGGATTGTATCCAAGTCACAGGCCAGCGCCCTCACAATTGAACCCTCTCACCTAATAATCACATTCCACATCCCCATATTCCCCCTCCAGTTTCCAGTGACTAAGGTATTCTTCGGCACCCCCCTAAACGTTGCTGTGCCTGGTTAAACGCCAGCTGCACTCATCCCCGGAGAAGTCTGCCTTGCAACTCTGCTGCGGTGAAGCTTTCTTGTATGCAGCAGGTATTGGGCTGGATGGCACTGTATAAAAGGGAGGTAACACTCTTAAATACAGCAAGCCGGAGGCAACGGTGCAAGTCTTTAGTCTTTAGAGTCTTCTCCTTTGCCCTCGTCTTGCTACTTTGACGTTTGCAGAGCTGGGATGCTGGTCCAAAGCGGGGGTTGAGATCTAGTGTCTGGGAGTGAATTGAAAGGAGTCAGGGGTTGGGGGTTGCAGGACAAACTGTGAATCGTATGGGGGTGGGGGGTTGAGGTTTATTCCAGAGGGCAATCACTCGGCCCTGCTGAGCTTTGCCTATCAGAGCGCAAGCTGCACGCGTAGCTGTGTATTGTGCCCCTGCAATGACGTAACAGCCCAGCGATGCAGCTTCTTTTGGTCCCGTTGCAACCAACTGAACTGCAGGAGTTCCAGTCAGCCAATACGTGAAGGCTGTAAGCATCAGGCGGGCAGAGGAATTGCTTAGGGTGGTGGCCAGGAGCAGGGTGAACAGCAAAGAGGCTAACTGGGCGGAAAGATTTCCTGCTGATGAGATCAATTGGAGGGTAGACACGTTTCCCAAAGGCAGTGGCGGGAAGGCTATCGCTTGGGACCTCGAACACCACGCTTGGGGGGCGCACTAGAAACGGTGTAGTGGGAAACAACCTTGCGCTAGCGCAGCGATGGCAGTGGATGATCCCGCAGGGCTTTTCCGTCTGACTCCAGGGCGATCCTTGAAAATCAGGCTGTGGTCCTGTGCAGTTTCAGTGCTGAAGTCACAAGCCGCTAAGTTGAGCTTCTCGCTGGGTTTCCTGTCGCCTCTCCCAGCCCTGCTTTTGCAGGTGGATAACGATTGTGTCATCTCTTCCATTGGCCCGCTATATTGATGGTGCTGGCGAAAGGTGGCAGATTGGCAGTGCGAAAGACTGAAATCCTCCCCGGGTTTGTCCCCAAAACCACAAGATTCCTCCCTACAGTCCTCTCCAAATGCACCTCACCCTTTAGGGATGAGACAGGAATTCTGTCTCCGTGGTCAGTTCAATGCTTGGCTTCTTTGTTCAGGCAGGCCCCAGCCACTATGAGATGTGATGGATTTTGTGACGTAGAAATCTGTCCTCCGGGAACAGGCCTGAGATGCCCCACCTCCCTTCTACCACACTCATTTCTAGGAGGCCACTGAACAGCTGTCAGATGATAACAGCTTTCACTCACTCCTTGCCTGCCTTCGTGTGGAACCAGTGTCCTAGAGGTGAAAGGGCCCCTATTTCATTACCAATCCCCAGAGTTTTTCTAGACTTTTGTGGCTCCCTCTAATGCAGCTGTCATTAAAAGGGAGCTTGGGCTCCAAAGTCCCCGACTCTAATCACTTGGAAAATAACAAAGATCTCCCCTTTGTTTGAACGTTGCCTTTAGGAAAAAATGCGCCCACCTTCTCCAGCAAAAATATGGTTGTGTCACTCCTGGAATCTCTAGTGTCTGGGATCGTCATTCCTGAATCCCATTGTATTTTCTGGTAAAGGGTGCTTCTTCCCCTTAGCTTCGGGGACTGCTCTTGTTATGCTTCGTGGTGCCTGGTTTTTTTCCTGGTAACTCTGATTTATGTCCTAGCAGGGCTGTCATTCCAGCAGAACGTACGTGCACGTTTCTCGCGGGCTGCCACGAACGGAGACAGGCTCTCACTGAGCTTGTCCAGATCGCCAGACAGAGCAAAGTAACGAACTGTCCTCAACTGACAACCCCTCCCAATGCCTCTCCTGCCGAGTCATCCGGCAGCAGGGCCCTCAGGAATGATTTCTGACCCTGGCTGCGTGATAGCCAGTAGGGTCCTGTTCCAGCTCGCTGTGTGGCCTTCATAGCAATGTGGCTGTGACTTCTTAGGGGAGCTCAGTCCTGCTCTGGCATTGTCTCCCGGGGCCAGATCCGTGGCAGCTCCAGGCCTGGACTGCTAGGACACCCTCATGCAAAAGGGTTCCCATTTTTCACATAAGGGTTTGCAACCTTTTTGTTGCTGATAAACATGGCCCAGGCGAGATGCTGGCACCTCCAGGTCCAACCTTCCATTGCCATCAAGCAATTCCTGAGGCTGTTTACAAATCATTTTCCAGAAGGGAGTGCCTCTCTCTTTTTCCCACCTCCCTCCTTGCTGCTTGCAATTCCTGGGGTCTGGCTAAGACAAGAAGAACATGTTAATTTCACTATCTGTGGAAGCTGATCCGTACCTGGTGGAAGGGAAATTTTAACCCCTGATCATGGAAACAAAAATACGGGTCCCTACAGTATTGAATGTAGCCGCCTCTCTACTCTCCCTCTGTTCATCCCTCTGCATCTTCTGCACTTTCAGGGGTCATATAGAAATCCTCACCATCTGGAGAAATGCTAATCTCCCCATCATCAAGACTGAAGCTACTGCAGCTTCCCCTTGTAAGCCTGATTTTGAAACCTCTCCTCCCCCACAGCTCACTCTTGCTTCACCAAATCCAATCCAACCCACCTGCCATTGCCTTGTATGGTCTGGTGCCTGAGTCAAATTTCTTTTAGAAAGCGCAAGGCCGATCAGACAAGGCAATTCAGAGAGAGGAGTTCACATTAGAGGCCAGATCCTCAGCGGGTGTAAATCCACATAGTGCAACTGAAGTCTATGGACCTTTGAATTACAGCAGGGGAAATTTGTGCCTCAGTGTTTTCATTCCTTGGAAAGTTTCCTAATTGTTTTATTTGTCTGATGTGTTTGGCTCTTTCTAGCACAAAAATGGTTTGCACTAGGAACACCACACGGGTTTTATTTTGTTGGCTTTACTGGGGACTAGCGCCTTTGGCAGCTTTAGGAGAGTTTGGTGTCCAACACTGCGGATACTGACTCAGGAAGTCAGTGGAACCGTTTGAGCGTGTGCCTGGATTTCTCACCCATGTAAGCCTTTATAGGACTCCTAAGTTATTACGGGCAGTTATAATATTTGTGTCATTGAATAAGGGAACTGCAGGGCTCTTTACCGCTGCAGCCCTACACCTCCTATAACAAAAATATATTGCACGGACTCTTTTACCTCTCCCCGTGGCAGAAACGCATTGTCATCGCAGACAGATTGTGCTACGCTGGGGATCTGACCTCTGTCTGCACCGCTAGGGCCTGCACTAAATGCGCCTAAATCCAGCTCTAAATGCGCCTTTCCCATGCACTGCTTCTTTCTTTTCCAGCTCAGCCCTGGTGCATCAAGGGCACTGGGTTCATGACCTCCCAGGCCTGTGTTTCAGATCCATCCCATTCGTTTTAGAACAGCCCAGGTAGTAGAGCTGGTGTAAAAACGTCCTCCTGTCCTTTGCCCCATAGAATCAGGGCTTGCTAGTGAGCCGCTGCTGCCTCCGAAAACTCCTCTCCTGCGTGTCTCTGCAGAGGAGATGCTGATCTGTTGAAAAAGCCCCAATTCTCCACCAGCCCAACAAGTCCCTCTGGAAGAGCCTTTGTGTCACAGGTTCCTCCAGCTGGAGTTGACCAGTGTCTCCGCCTGGCTTTCCCCTGCTGGGTTCAGGCTGCTAGAATATTGATGCCGGATTCTCAGCTTGTGGGCCCATAGAAGTTAGAGATGGAGATGCGCTAATACAAATCGTGGCAGGGTCAGCCCCTACCGCACGTCTTTGCTCAAGTCTAGTTCTCAGAGTCTAAAACGACAACTCGGAAGATTAGGCTCAGCCTAACACGTCCCTGTCCGATAAACATCTCTGATATCTAACCGAATATTACCTCTTCCGTCACACCTAGTTAGACGCTCGGGGCCACTCTAAATAATCCCCCTGGCTGTTTACAATGAGGATATTTGTAGGCTGTTACCGTGTGTCCTGTTGATTCACCACTTGGCTGAACTAGACAAAATGTTGGCTCATCCTTCCAGCCCCCAACCGCTTTGGCTGCTCTTCTCTGAACATCCTTCTGTGGTGGATGGCCTTCTTTTCCAGGAGGTGCCCCAAACAAAGCAAAATGTCGCCAGGGCAGTGACAGCCGGGCTGGAGAGGGCTGGATTGTTCTCGTCTTCCTGCTCCAGGATGTCATTCCTTTGCCTGTGGAGGCTAAAGTGAATTGGCCTTTTCTGCAGCCAGATCATATTGCAAACTTGCATCTGATTTGTGTTCCCCTCCCAGCTGAGGATTCTTTCAGCATCACTATTTCTCAGCCTTCTCCCTCCCAGCGAGGATTTATGTTTCAGATTGCATTCCCTGGCTGGCTTTGCGTCAATAATTCCAGTTGAATATGCCCAGGTTATTAATCTACCCCTTTGTGTGGGTTTTTCTGGCCTCCTTGCTGTGGGCAACTCCTCCTGATTAAGTCTCACCTGCAAACAAACGTCACTGACGCGCTCTATGCGGAGCGCAACCGAGCCTTGGCAATCCCCAGGAGATGCCCCGGCCGCCCAGAACTCCACCGCTCACTCTTATGAAGGGACAAAAGTTCCAGGAAAGCCAAAGGCGCGTTGCAGCCGCTCACGTTCGAGCCAGGGCTCTGGCGTAGAAGGAAGAGGTGCCTGGGAGAGCTGGCTGGAGCTCAGTCCCTGGTTGTTCCCACCCCAGCTTGTGCCAAAGAATGATGAATCTGAGCTCTCGGTGCCTGGCTGGAGGCTGGCGCCCCTGTTCTCTGGGGGAGGCCCAGGCGCTGAGGTCATCAGCTGACCTCATCGGGGCATGGGACCTGAGTGGGGACCCTAAAGCACAAGGTCTCATTCTGATCAGCTTCCCCGTCCGCCCCCTGCCCTCCTTTCCCCTCCAGCTCCCTGACGAAGGGGGTAATTAGTTCACGCACCTGCTGTCCTGAAGGGCCCCTCCCACCTCCCAGGGTTTTCCTAACCAGCCCTTTATTTTAAGACATTGTTATCTGGTTGCAGAAGCGCCCTCTGTCCAACCTGTTCCCAGCGGCCTCCAACAGGCGCCGTCACGTTTCTGAAGGGCAAAAGGAAAAACCCTGCCAGGCGATCGGACTGGGATACGGCCTCGTGCCCTTCTAACCCAAACCCAGCGTCAGACCCTGCAGCTGGGTTAGACTGGATGGCTCTGGGATGTGGTGATGAGCTACAGAACCTCCCCCCATCCGGAGCCCAGGAGGGTTAGGAGCCTCCCCCATCCGGAGCCCAGGGGGGTTAGGAGTGACAGAAATTTGCCAGCCCATCAAGGGATGTTGTGGAAAGTGAGAGGTGTGGCTATTCAAGTCCCCGCTGCATTTCTCTGCGTGTGGGCGCCTGGCCCGCTGTGTTTACCGCCAACCACGACCCTGAGAGCTGGGCACTAAACCAGGCCCCCAGCCAAGCAGGAACCACTAAAGCAGTAAATGGGCAAAGATTTCAACAGCCTAGATAACAGGTGCCTTTGCGCTCTGGAGCCGTGGGGGCCGGAATCTGAAGGGGTTTTGGTTGAAGCCCAGGTTTAGCCCATTTATAACGAGTGGGATCCCTGGCCTGGTGCCGTAAGGGTGTGCATCGATCCTGGATGCTGGGCACAGGACGGGATCTGGGCCCCAAGGCGCTTGCAGAGCTAGGGGCCGATCCTGCATGCGGCTGAGCTCCCTCAGCTCTGCCTGGCTCACGGGAGGCACTCAGCACCTCGCCGGGGCCGGCCCAAAAAGAACAAGACAAAGAGCCCAGCCACACACCAGGAGCGGAGTACGGCCACGGGAAGCGGGTGGGCTCCCAGCCGAGAGCTTTCCGAGGGCGAGGGAAGGGGATAGTGGCCAATGCATTAAAACGTCATGAAAAGCCCCACCACCCCAATCAGTCTAGGGTTACCTGGTCCTGTCTCAGCGCAGGGGCTGGACTGGACAATCTCTCGAGATCCCTTCCAGCCCTTCGTTTCTCTGATTCTCCGGGCAACCACTGTAGCTCAGCAAGCGGGTGCAAGGAGTTGGCCCCAGGTGGACTGGGGGGATTCTGGAAGCATTGCCGAGCCAAAGCCTTTAATCAGTAGCCCAGTCCCACTGAGTGCTGCTCGCCTTCCAGCCTCCTTGAATTCAGCCCGCCTCCCAGCCCACTCCCCATCACTGTCCGCCGGGAAATCCCAGCTCCCCCTGCCTCTTTTATTCCCTGACTCCAGCATGTTGCGAACCCTGGGCCCAGCGTGAAGATCACAAGACAGGACAGTGCTTGGAAAACACCGGGGTTTTGTGATCCCTGGCTAGCCAGTGGAGTCTCACCGTCTTGTGCCAGGGTCCCGTCCGACGAGCTGGGAAAGCATAGACACTTCAAAGGTGCTGCAGGGAATGGGGCTTGGAGTTCAGCATCCGTTCCTGTGAGACAGCCCCAGACTACTGCAGTTACAATCAGCGGCGCTTTCCTGCCTTAAACTTCCCACGTCGGTTTCAGCTTGATACACGTCTACTTCACTTCCAGCCCTAAAATGTAATGTATGATTGCTGTGTGCTGTTAAACAGCTGCCACGTTCCACTCCAGAGGTGGCTGCCTTTCAGTGCTGGGTAATGCGATCCTTACCTCTTACCTACCTGACAGGCTGGTTGGTGGGTTGAATTAAGTAAACCAGTCTCAGCTTCTCAGGTGAAAGGTGCTGGAGAAGGTCAAAGTATTCAGTATTCTTATAAGTTATTACCACTACAGGATTGCACACGTTATTGCTTCCCTTACGTTATTGCTTATCCAACCTTTTAGGTACAAATGGCTTGTCGAGTGTTCCGAAAAAACCTGTGGCAGTGAGTTTGCATGGGTAGACTATAACTTGGTAACACTTTATGGCCCCTATTTCCTGGCCTCCAGCCAGAAGCAGGCAAGAGACCCTCAGAGAAGTAAATCCAGCCCTATATAAGCCCCCGAGTGATCAAGAATAAATTCACAATGCTCCATGCAGTGACCGTGGTGGGAGAGAGTCGCATGCACGTGCACTCCCATGCAGGGTTCGGTCACAACCAAATGATCAAACTCATTGTCCTTGCCCAGAAGCAGTGAAAAGAGGGTTTTGGCCCCTGCTTAGGAAGAACCATTTGCACTGGCAGGCTGTACGGGTTAGAGGGCAGCAGATCTTGTGAGGGTCTCTGTAACGTACACTTGCACGATTTGTTTCTCCCCAGCAACGGGGTCTGATTCTTAGCTACTCTCAGGGCCGGTCTACACTTACCTTTGCGATTCGTATCTCCCGTCGACTTTGCAACGTCTCCTCCGTGCGCCGTCCACATTGTGCTGTTCCCTATCTGGCGTGGTTTTCCTGCATCGCTTGCTGGGTCGACTGAACGGGTCTACACAGCTCGTGGGGGACGTGTTGAGTCGGCGTCCCACCAACCTCCTGACCCACCCCGCCCATGGAGCGTGGGGTCCCTGAGCTGCAGACGCACCCTGCACACCCGGGACAACCTTGCAAGGAGTCCCAGCTCAGAACGAATAGGTCAGTCCTGGCCCCCAGCAGCGTCTTCCACCCCTGGGCCTTGACTGCGATCTCCAAGGGTAAAACGGTGGGAAAGGTTAGCAGTCCCTGCTTCTTAGACTGTAGCTGACTCCTCGGGGCTGGCAGGCCACACAGAACTGGACTCTGGCTGTTGCATTAAGGGTTGGGGGTTGGCTCTGGATGGAGTAAAAGGCAATACTTCAGTCTCCTTCCTGAGCCATTGGGGCACCACGTGCCCATGCAGGGAAGCTGGCCTGGGAGGCGTTTCCTCTGCACCGCCCCCATCTGTATTCATTTGGGAGCAGAATTGCGCACCATGGGTCTTTCTCAGTCCCAGCCACCACAGCCTGCCTGGCCTGGGGAGGAGGCTGGTACTGGGGGTTAATGCACCAGGTTTGGGGACAGGGGCGTTAATGTGTTGCTGACGTGAGCGTCTGATCCCGATTGCATCAAGCAGCTGTGGCACAGAGTCCGGCTCAGGTTCTCCCAGCTGGAGCGAGGAGGGGGATCGGGTGAGAGCGAGCGGCTGTGTCTGTAACGCGGCCCGGGCTGGTAGCGTGCACGGCGCCGGATGCAAACTCGTTCCCTCGTTCCAGCCAAGGAACACATGATCCCTGGCGTGATCCCACAGAGCTCCTGTTCAGGGAGGGGAAGAGAGGGCTCTGGCAGCTATCTTTGTCCCCTCTCCCCCCCAAGCCCTGGGCACACTTGGAACTCCCTTCCAAACTGGAAGGCCAGCGGCACGAGAAATACTGAGCTCCCCTGGCAAAGGCAGGCACAAGGGGACCATCGTTGTGTTTGGGGAGCCCCCTGCCATAGGCCCCAAGAGACGCAGCAAAGGATTGAAAACAGAACCAGCTCTCCCGGATCGACAGGCACTCCCCTGGGCCACCCTCGGTGGGCAAGGACTCGGCTGAAGCGAGGCCTGCTGTCTTTGTGCAAAGCCACCGCCCGGCTGCTGAAGTTGTTACAAAACTGAGCCATGCCCAGTTTTACTTCAATGCCTTGTTTCCCATGGGGGACAGGTGGGAAGGAGCGGCAGACAAAGGAGTGGGGCACTGTCACTTGCAGTGACGGTTTGAGACCCAGCTTTGGGGGCAGCGGAGAATGGAGGATGCCTGGGTGTTGGTGGGAGTGAAATGATGCTCTGACAGAAAAGGCTGTGGAGGGAGGTGGGGAGCTAGCCAACCCCCCAGCCGCACACCCCTCAGACCCGTTCCCTTTACAGGCTGTCTGCTCACACATCTTCTGTCTCTCTCCTGCCTCCCGAAAGGAATCAGAACAGGGCCATCCACTCGCCACTGTCGCGTTCTGACTCACAGAGAAATGCCAGGTTTACGAAGTGGTTTAAACTTGCTGTGATTTGTAAAGGGCTCTGCTCAGACACGAGCCACCGGAAGGAAAGGAGAGGAAGCCGGCTTTCGAGACGGACTAGCTTGTTTTCTGGAGTGGGCACCAGATCCCAAAAACCAATGTACCCGCACGCCAGAGTTTGGGGTGAGTCAGGGCCCTGGCTTCGAGTTCAAGCAGACACTGGGCAGACAATGGGGGAGAGTCTGGCCGGAGTGATGGTCTGCACGCCCTGGTTTGTTATTGTAGGGTTGCACAAGCATGCCAGGCTGCGCACCCTGGTTTGTTATTGTAGGGTTGCACAAGCATGCCAGGCTGCGCACCCTGGTTTGTTATTGTAGGGTTGCACAAGCATGCCAGGCTGTGCACCCTGGTTCATTATTGTAGGATTATTTATTTGGGCTGTATTTTGAAAGGAAAAATTCAGTCTAAACGGTTCCTTCTAAAAACAACCATAGACCAGCTGGGAGAGAGATTTTAGTTCTCAGCTGGCTTTTACAAGCCGAGACCTTGTGCTCTTACTATGGTAGCCAAGGGTTCAGTGGGGCACGGTGGCTACCACGCTTTATCCCAGCAGGACCTAGGCACCGGTGCCTTGGCTGAACGACCAAAGCAAGTTTTGAAAGCAGACGAGGCGGAGGCAGCAGGTGACCGAAAGGCAGAAGCTGTTGAGGTGATGCTTCTCAAACACGTTCCCAGGTGATAGCGGGAGACCTGCTGCGTTCTGCGGTCTTCCCACCCGTTGCATCAGAGAAAGGAGCTGCCGCATCCCAGTAACTGCCCTGCCTTCCAGTCTCCCCCATGTTCTGCTGCCCAGCTCCGTCTCATCCTGTGGGCGTAGCCCAGGTGAGCGAGAATAGTTTCTGCGCTGACGCTCGCTGGGAGAAAAATGACAAGGGCCATTGGTCCTCATTCTCTGGGGCATAATCTGCTCGCTGGCGGGGTTTAGGAAAGAATGTCTCCTTCGGTACAGCGCAATTCCCCGGGGACAGGTTTCCGGCCTTCCTCGGAAGCATCAGGGCTGCCAGAGGTAGGTCGCTGCATCAAATGGATCTGGTGTAGCACCACCTCGCTTCTCACGTGTCTTCCCAGGCTGATGTTCTGTGGGCCTGATCCAATGTCCAGGCAGTCCAGGGGGGCCGGATTGAGGTTGAAGATAGGACCGGTACTCTACTGGACGTGCTGCTTTTCTGCGCCGCTTTGCAGTTGACAGAATGAGGGGCGCACTTTACGTTAAGGGACATCGCTCACTGACGCCCAGGGCTTCGCTTTGGTTAACACAGCAGTGCACGACAGGATATTCATCTCAATGATCTGGCGGGTGAGAAGAGTTCGGTGTAAAACCTCCCCTTTCCCTGGTGGAAACCCAAACTCCCACACCTTGCGCTAATGTCCGGGGGCCTGTCGCTGCAAACTGACAAGACACAGACAGTGCAATTGACCAGCCCCTGATTCCCAACTGGTCCACCCTTCAAGGCCTGATCTTTTCATTTTTTCTTTCATCAAGATATTTATTGCCTTGTATATAACTGCTCCATCAAACAAAACACACGCCATAGGCGCCTGAGGAAACCTGAGTGAGCAAATTAGCCATGTGCCTGACAAGTGGAGAGACGAAGGATGGCTCAGTGGTTAGGGTGCCAGTCTAGGACTTGGAAGACTATTCCCTATTCTGCCACAGACTTTCTGCTTGTCCTTGGGCAAGTCATTTAGTCTCTGTGCCTCGGTTCCTCCAGCTGTACAAGGGGCATAACAGCGCTGCCCTGCCTCACGGGTGTTGTGAGACTACATACACTAAAGGTTGTGAGGCACTTCGATGCTGTGGTGACGGGACCCTCGTCAGTACTGAAGAAGGGACCTCAGGCTCTGTTGGGCCCCAGCGGGTTTGAGTAGGATCCCGAGAGGCTGTAATAGGATTTGCTGAGCAACGATCAGGTTCGTTGCATGGCTGCTGACTTTGCGTATGGGAAGAGGCCAGGCTGGGACACTAGCCTTTGCCCAAAGCGTATTTGGTTTTCTCGGAGCTGGGAGTGGAAAAGTTCCACTTGGGTTTGCTTGTGAATTTGGTGTGGGTGAGGGGGTCCGGGAATGACAACTGTGGGGAACGCAGCCCCCTCAGCTGCCACCCTCCATCACACCAATTCTGAGACTCTCTCGCTTGGTGAACCCCCTGTGATGATTTCCTACGGTTTTGCCTTGCACTGGTGCAAACTAAAGGCCTGTGCCACCACCTGCTGGCCAGCAGACGAAGTGCTTCCTTTATGTAACTGCAAGTACCCAAGTCTGCAATTGTTGGGCTCTCCTTTATCGCTATGTGGCCTGACAGACTGCTGAGGGGCTGTGAATAACACTCTGAAATATAATAGAACCACAGGGGACGTTTTAAGGGAGGCAGAAAGTAGCGGGGATTATTCTAACGGAACATGGAATTTTGCTTGTTGGTTTTCCAGTGTTGCTGTGGGCTGTTAAACACAGTGTTCCACCTCAGAGGTGGCTGCATTCAGTGTGGGTGAAAATCTCTGTGGAACTTATTTGCCTTTTCTTTTTGGGTATGCTCGTGCTGGGGGACATATAAGTAGGGTGATGTATCTGTATTCCTGGCCGTGTGAGAATGAATGATTCCGGTCCTCTTTTCCTTCCGCCGTCTCCCTCCCAGTGTTGTGCATTTCCCATTTCTTTCAGTTGTCTGTGCCAGAGGTGCCCCTACGCTATAACAGGCCTGGTGGAAATATGCCCCAGGCTTCCACTGCCTCTGGAGGGGAGTGCTTTATTCAAACCGAGCACCAAAAATAATCCACTTTCACTCCAGGGGCTGCCGTAAAGGTCACAAGCCAGCTAAGTTTAGGCTGTCACCAACTCGCTCCTATCTATAAGCTCTCGGGAGTCCTGATTTGACATCCCAGCTGTTAAGATCATATTGACTGGGATCAAAGTGTTCATAACGTCTCCCGGCGTATATGGGTGAAACAGTAGCTGACTTAGGCGCAGTCCCCCACACACACACACGGACACAGCCCCAACAGGCGTGTATCAGAGCAATTCTCACTGGGAAACGATCTATAAATATTGCAGCTTGTGGCGGATTGTACCCATAATAATTCATCCAGCAGGCTCCCCCCGCACTGCAGGCACTAGAAATATTCGGTGCAGGGATCACTTGGCCACCACAAACATTCAGTCACCCTTGGGGGGGAAACGACCCACGACGCCCATTCTGTACCAGCAGTGCTACCCACGAGGTTTTAGGAAAGGAGCCATTCTCTGACGGGGGGCCCTAGTGTTCAGCTACCCCCAGCGGGGTCTTCCGTCTCTGCCGAAGCTTCAGCCCAGCAAATCTGAGACACTGTACAGAGCCCATTCTTGGCCTTATCCTACAGACCCCCCACCCCCAAACCGTCTCCTGCTGTGTCTGTGACGGGCAGAATGCGTGCGTCCACCAAACTGGCCGGGTATCTCTGGGTTGGATGGGACAATGTGGTGGTCTGTGTCTATAGGGTCCAGTCCCCGGCCCGATATGACTTAATCTTGAGAGGGTGACGGGTGGGTGCCCTGAGAGGGAATCCTACCAGAGGGGAGGGTCACTCCGTCCTGGGGAGATGGAGACCTGGGGTTGTCTGCATGGTTCTCGTTACGTGATTCCACCCTCCTGCCTGCCGGGAAGGCGCCAGGCACGGCCCATAGGGCTAACCCCGTAGACCGTCCCCTGCGTGTTACAAGGGCAGCTGACGGAGCCGGGGCTCTGCTTTGTCCCTTCCACCTCCAGAGCGGGAGTCCCGAGAGCACGAGGAGCCGACCACCTCGGAGATGGCAGAGGAGAGCTACGCGCCCAAGGTGTACCGGCCCAAGCACGGGCGCCTCTCCGAGCTGAAGGCCGAGGCCCTAAAGAAGGAGCGCCGGAAGAAGCAGACCTTGTCCAAGTTCATCGGTGGGGCCGAGAACACGGCCCATCCCCGGGTGGTGGTGCCTGAGCTGAGGCAGGAGTTTGAGCTGGTGAGTGCCAAGGGACCCCCCGCACCTGCCCCGTCCCTCCATGCAGGGGCTGCGCCTTTGTCCTGCTCTCTCTTACCCCCGCGCTGGGGCAATCCATCCCTTCCAGGAGCCCTGGGGGTCACTGACGCGTTGGGAGTGCGGGGTTCCCGGTTCGGGGCAGGGCTTGCTGGCCACGGGTTCGTCCCAGTGCCTCTGGCTGATCCTGTCTCTCGCCTCCGGCAGGGTCCGTGCCGCCGGCAGATGGAGGCGTCGCTGCAGGAGATCAAAACCAGCGAGCGGATGATCCCCCGAGCCGTTCACCTTCCCAACTGCGACCGGAAGGGGTTCTACAAGAGGAAACAGGTGAGCTCCCCCCGGGAAACTGACGTGGCCATCTGCAGGAGAACCGTCTGACTCCATCGGGGGCGCTGTCCCCAGCAGCTCAGTGTCAAACCAGTCTGGTGCTAGGACTTCAATCATAACCCCTACCTGTTATGCCACACGTCCCACCCTGAGCTCTCAAAGTGCTTTGCCAAGCAGAGCAGGAGCATTGTGCCTCAGTTTCCCCCTCTGTAAAATGAGGATGGAGTCATTGATAGAGCCGGCACTAGAACCTGACCTAGAGACCCCACCTGGCCTTTTAGCTGTCAGGCCACGGGCACTGCCGTCTTTCAGTGGTGATGTAACACCGCTCCCAGCCTTCCTTTGGCCATGAGTCAGGATGTGGATTCCCAGGATCGTCAGACGTGTGCGCCAACCGTGCCATTTGCTCGTCTGCTCTCTCCCGCTCTGCTGTGCCCTAGATGTGCCCTGGGGGTGCTAGGTGGGGGGTGTTTTGTTGCCAAGTCAAGCAGCATTCATCTCCCCAGAATCATTTATGAGCCCCAGCCTTGGGAATCGAGGGGTGGGGTGGATCTGGGCTCCTTGCTGCAAACTGAGAGCAAGAGACAGAGAGAGAGTTTGTCCCACGTGGAGAAGCCAGGCAAAGGGTGGGAGAAAGGAAGGATTATTGACCCCATTTCACAGAGTGGGAACGGACACCCAGAGACTTTAAATGACTTGCCCAATGTCCCCCCGAGCCAGGAACTGACCCCTGCTCTCCTGAGTCCTGCGGGATGCCTTTGGCGAGACCCAGGGTGGCTGCCAGGTTGGACCCCTTTAGCCAAGGAAGCCGCGGCTCGTTCCTGGCTTAGAGCCCCACGGCTCTGGGCCCCACCCAGTGCTCTTTTCGCTACGCCCTTCCCTGGGACACACCCGCCACTGACCCCCCCCCCACGCGTCTTTCCTCTCCTCCACAGTGCAAGCCCTCCCGGGGGCGGAAGCGTGGCCTGTGCTGGTGCGTGGACAAGTACGGACTGAAGCTGCCGGGGACCAATTATGTGGCCGGCGACCTGCAATGTCACAGCTTCGACAGCAGCATCACCGAGTGAAGGGCCCGGGCCGTCCCCCGCCCCACCTCCTTCCCACACACCTCCCCACGCCCTGGGACTCCGACCCTTTCATCTCATTTAGCAAAAAAACGGACGAAACTGAGGACCTCGAAATCGGCCGGCCGTCCTCGCCTGCTCATCAGCTGTGACTGAAAGAGAAGAGGAAAGCAAAAAACAAACCAGCGCTGCCTTCTCAGTGCAGACCCTCCCCCCAGCCGAGACACCCCCAAACTCTGCTCTCCGCTCCCCGTGCAGTGGCGCAGCCAGTGCTAACATACGAATTGCTCAAAAGCACCCAGCTTGGTGCTTTTCTACTTTGGGTTTGGTTTGTGGATTTTGGGGAGGGGGGTTCTTTTTTTGTTTGTTTGTGTTGGTTTTTAGACTAGCCAGCAACTTTCTCCATGGTCTCCAGCGAAATCAGACAAAGCCCCACGCTGAGGTACACGTCCACCGCTCTGTCCTGGCGTTGGAGTGGCTTTTATTTTTTATTTTTTGGCACTACCATGGCGCATAGTGCCCCTCCGCTGGCATGAAAAGGCTCTTGATGGATAGCGCTGTTGCCAGATCCCTAGCGAGATATGCACAGATTTCTAGGCTGTCGCCGCCTGGCGGGTTGGCGTAAATGGTTTGCATTGCTTCAGGAAACGAGTCGAGAGAAAACAGCTCCTGCTGGGCCGCAAACACTGGCAAAAAAATATTTGTGGCTCCTTTTAAAACAAAACAACCAACAGCCAAAAGCAAAAAACCACCGTTCAGTTTCACTGGGGCCCTTTGCCACACACCGACAGCCAGCAACACTTGGGAAGAAATAAGACGCCTGACGCTGCTCCAGGACAATCGGTTACACATGTGTGTCTATTTCCGCCTTGCAAAATAGACCCCCCCCCCAATGCAGCGGTCACCTGCTTTATTCACCTGACCAGTCCTATAAACATCAGGGGGACTTTTCTCATGCTTCAAATCACACACACACAGAAATGTTTGGAAAATCAGGGCCCACGTTCAGACAGATGGACCTCCTGTGCCCACCAGCCTGCAAACCATTTAGCACGTGCATCACTTTACTCATGTGTGCAGGCCCCTAGACCTCTGCGCTTCCATGCTGGTGGGGGCGGGCTCAAAAACGTTTTACCCCCCTTCTGCCCTCTGCCACGATGGAAGACGAATGATAGAGGCCTTGCCCAGCAAAATAATCGGTTACCCCGGGGGGGTGTGACACACGCACAGGAAAAGAGAGAGGTTTGCATTACAAGGGTTACGTACTTCTTTCAAGTTTCCTACAGTGAGCCTCTGCAAGGAGCTCCAGAGACACCCTGCCCTGGCTGAGCTCATTGTAGGGTCACTGCCCAGTTTGGCTGTGCCCACAAAAACTTTGGTGGTGTCAGACGCAATAGCAGATGAACTGGCCAGAGCCTCTGAGCGGACACACTCAAGCAGCAGCTCCAGGCGTGGGCAGACCCCTGCATCCTTTTGCAGCTTTTTTCTCTCTCGAGACCGTTCCCTCCCTCCCCTAATTTCATCATGACAAGGGTCTTCGTTAGGGTCGCTTCGAACGAGATCCGGCAGCAAAGAGGACGAGGTGTGTGGCGACATTGCTGCTTTGGCAAACTGCTGGTGAGCGCGCCATCGCTGTACATGGCTGGGGAGCTGAGTGTGCAAACACACACCACACACCCCCCAAAAATGTAGCCCGGTGGAGGATCCGACCAACTCGGACGGCGCAGCTGGCTGCGAGCAGCGTGCGAGCTAGCGACGCGAAGAGTGCACCTGTTTCGTCCCTGTGCCAGCCGGGAAAGCCTCCCACTTTCCGGAGGCCCAGCCCCCAGCAGGCGATGTCAGAAGCCCCACGCTGCACGAGCGCAGATCAGAGGGAGCCAAGGAATCTCCCCAGCCTAGAACATCTCATGCACGAACAGGACTTGCAGGGTTTCTTCTTCGGCCTTCCCAGAGGAGCTCCAGCCTGGCACTGCGGGGGCTGGACAGTGTCTCCCTCCCGCTTTGGACAATGGGGGGGTCGCCCCTCTGGTTTTACCCTCTGGGAGTCCTGCAGGGAGTCTGTGTGGGCCAGGTCCATGCTGGGGCTTTCAACCACCTCTGTGTGCCTTGTATTCTGGGGTCCAGCCCCCAGCGTCAGGTAGGGCAGCCTCAAGGCTGCTGTGCTCTGCTTGCCAGGACCCGCTAATGGCCCCAGTGCAGTGTGCCCTGGCCACCCGTCCTCCGGGGGCCAGCCAGGGATGGTGCTCCCAGCGTTGTGCGGGGGGGGCACAGTGTAGCTGGGAGCCAGGCCCACAGAGCAGGACCGGGTGAGCGAAGCGGAGGCGGAGGCTGAAAACCTGGCAGCGATGGGAGAGAAGAAACAGCCCCAAATGCCCTTCTCCCATCAGCAGCCTGGAGCGCCAAGCCAGGGCTCTGCATGTCCCGGGGCAAGGCTGGCGGGACATGGCCCACGTTTCCGTCCTGTGGGCCACACCAGCGGAGCCGTGTCCCCCTCCACCCTCCCACGGCTGGTTCTCCGGTGGTCCATGGACTCCCCCAGCCCCAGGAGCGTTCCCAGGGGATGGCGTGTGAGCTCCCGGAGCAGGGTGCTAGTCCGTGCAGACAGGTCAGCGACACCTTTTGTGTCTTCCCGGCTGCCAGCCCAACACGTCTGGCGGACGCAGGGCCGGCCCACGGGCGCTCAGTGGAGTTTCACGAGGCGTGGTTATCCCATGCGTCGCTACGGCCATCCCATGCCTGGGAACCCTCTTCTGCGCCCCCGCCCCCCGGGAACCACCAAAAACGGGGCAGCCGGGGTCCGAAGTGTCCTGGACGCACTGGGGAAGGGGGGAGCCCGGACCGTGGTGCCTGGGGGGCAGCTGGGTTACCCTGGAACTGGGAGCCGGGCTGGGCCTGAGAAGAAGACGGGATGTTTGCCCAAGTCTCAGCTCTGTGCTGGTCCAGCTTCTGCCCCCGGAGCAGACCCAGCGTGAGCCCCCCTCGCTTGGGAGGTCACTGTGCATCTCAGGGCACAGCGCCAGGCTGGAAAGGGTTAACAGCGCTGGGTTATTTGGGGGGGGTTTAAGAGTTTGGCAAAAGTGTGGTAAAGCATGGGGCAGAGAGGAGCGCCCAAGGGCTGTGGAAACCCCCAAGGGGACCGACCCGTGTCAGCCATGCCCCATCATCCACCTGGCTTGGCCAGTCGCTCTGCTTCTTGCCGGCCCCAGGGACCCCTCCCAACTCTTTCAGGCCAGTAACCCCCTTTCCCCCTCCCACCCCCCCCCCGCGCACTCTCCTCCCTGCTTTGCTGCTTCCTTTCCCTGTTGTTCCAGTTCCCAACACTTGAAAGCCTTTCACTGCATCGAGAGGCAAGCCTGCCTTGGGGGGAAATGTGCCACCGGCCGGCTGGGGCCTCTCCGGGGTGATGGCAGCTACCGGCCAGAAACAGGCGTAGGGGGGGCGAGGGCGTCACCTCCCAGCTGTTTCTTCCAGCATGCGCCCCAGGACCTTGAACTGAAAAGTTGCTGGGGTCAAGGGGCATTTAAACTTGGCTCTTGGCTACCCCAGGGTCAAAGGCCGAGCCATTGCAGGCAGTAGCACGGCTCCCAGTGCGTTACTGGGGGGAGAATGTGGCCCTAGCGTCTCTGCAGTCAGTGGTGTTTACCTGGTGGGGGGGTGGAGAACTGGGATTGTCTCTGGGTCTGTAATGGGATCCCTCCCCCCCAACTCTACACACCTGGGGCAAGCACGGCAGGGGGGACTGGACACAAAAGCTAGGCCTGCCCCCTAGGGAACATCATTGGGTCTGGGTGAGCAGCCTGGGAAAACCCCTGGTGCTCCAGGTGGCTATGATGGGTCTGCTGAGAGGAACAACCCCACCAGGCTGCCCTCTGCGTGTTCCCCCAGCATGCACTAAGTGGAGGCCCTGCAGCTGGCCAACGGCTACTACTCTTGTGCCTCAGTTTCCCCCCCTTCCCCCAACAGAAGCGATGCCGTGGTTATCCTGTGAGACGGTGAGCCACGTCCCCGTTTTACAGCCACCGGAGGGATCCCCACCCAAAAACTTAGCGCTGCCCGTCGGCCTGTGTCCTGCAGCCTTCAGCACGCTGCGTCGGCGGTCAGGAAAGGGGGCTGAGGCTGGTGCGGATTCAGGCTGCACGGGGGCTGAGGCCGACGCAGGGCGGACAGCCGCTTGACAGCCGGGTTGTCAAGAAGGGTCGCTGCAGCCCACAGGGCCATGCGTGCTTGACAACTGCACGAAGGTTGGCTCAGCGGGATTTAGCCGTGTCCTGGGAAGAGGCTCTCCAGCCCGCTGCCAGGCCCTGAGACAGGCGTGGCTGGCACTGGGGGGGGCTGTTTAATTTGGGGGCGAGCAAACCCAACCTGGAAGACTCGCTGCAGTAACGCTCTGAGGCATGTCACCTTCCGGTGTTCTTCCAGCCTGCGTCTGTGCCAATGAAGGAGGGAGTGGCGGGGGCACGGGGTCTCGCTGGGTTCAGCTTTGAACGGGAGACCCTTCAAACCAGAAAAAGCCAGGGCATTGCTGTCAGCAAACACAGCCTCTCCCGGGGTAAGGGGCTGGGATTCCTTGTCTGTACTGCAATGGACAGTCTTATTTTAAAACCACTAGTACAAGAGCATTTTGCACTATTTCTCCACTCTCTGTCCTCTCTCTCTTTGTTGTTTTCCCCTCCATGGAGTGTGTATATTTAAACAAGTGACGATTCACCCCCCGATTCCAGCCAGCCCTCGGCTAGCAGAGCCGTGCCTCCCCAAGCGCCCCACCCCGCTGGCATTGGGACAGACCGTCCACACTGCACTCATCTACCATTATAGTACAGTTGGTAACACACCAGATTCCGAGATTCCTGCCTGGTTGGTGGTTTTTTTTTAAACTCTTTAAGCGCTAATCACTACACATTTATGGTAGCTCTTTCTAGCATTACATACCTATGGTAGTTCTGTTTTTTTGTTGTTGTTTTTTCCAGTAAACAAGACATATTCATAATCATACCGGTGGGGAGGGGCGGGGGGGGAGCAGTTTGTGAAAAACTGACAATGGATGGAAGAGCTTAATGCTCTGTTTTGTACTTAAAAAAACCCCAAATCTCACGTTTTATTAAAAAGTGAAGATTGCTGTATACTATTTATTCAACTTCTAATTTATGTTACTCTTTGATCTTTGTCTTTTCTCATGGCAAAGCATTTATTTAATAAAGTTATGCATTCAGTTAGCGTGGGTGTACGCCCTGGTGGATGTCTGCATGTGGGCGGTGGGCCGAGTGCCAGCAGAGCACACAATGTTTTGGAAAGGGTGTCACCATGGTAAAGGATGAACGGGTGACACCAGACCATTCCTCCCAGTGTTACAGGGTTTCCGGCACCGTCCTCTGAAGCATTTGTTAGCAGCCACTGGCAAGAAGGCGCATGACCAGCTCGGGGCTGCTCGGCTCAGTGTCCGAACGCACAAGGCCTCGTCCGTGCGAGAGCAGTGACCAGCGTCCAGCAGTGTCATAGGCCTTGCCAGATTAGTGGCCGTAGTGCCTGTTGGGGAACACTAGAGCGGACACACACCCAAAACCACACGCCCCTCTCCCGGGAAGCTAGCCCTTGCCGGCTGTAGCAGCGTGGTAGCAGCCGTGACAGCCTTTTGCTAGCGCAGCTCCACGTATTTCTGCTCCCCGGCGTGGCCCACGCACGATTCCTGGGTCTCCCGCGGGCTTGCTGGGAACCTCCTATGGGTCACAACGGTCCCGCTTAGGCATCCAAGTCCATATTTAGGCACCTCAGTAAGCGGCCTGATTTTCAAGCCTTGTTGATTCCCACAGGAGCGGCAGCTGCTTGGTGCCCTGGAACTCAGGCCCATGTGAGGAAGGGCAGGATCATTCACTGCCCCCCCCCAGCTCACATAAGGAGAAACTGAGGAACAGAGTGGCCAATGGAGCTGGCCAAACCCCCAGAGAGAGGCTTAGCTCACAGCTGAGCCATGCTGGGCATGGGTCTTTTCTCAAGCATCCTGTGGCCGAGCCCACGGGCACCGATGTTCTTGCTGCAGGGAACAAGCCTGCCCAGACCAGAGGAGTGGTGCCTTGGCCCACCAGGTCCTTGAGCACCTCATTGCAGCGGGCGCAGCAAAGCACAGCATTACAGCAGGTCAGTGTCACCCAAGGGAAATGAGTCTGGCGGCGCACGGGAGCGGGTCAAAGCCTCATGTTGCCCAGGCAGGACATGCTGCAAGACGCTAACACAGCCCGAGGCCGGCGGCACGAAGGTGTCCGTTTAACCAAAGCCACACTGCATGGGGGCCAGCGCTCACGTGCACCTGCACCAAAAACACACCTCCTACTGCCGCTGCTGTGCCGCACGCGGGCCAGGGGCGCAGTGCTGCACGCAGAGGCGGCACGGCCGTGCCTCCAGGGGTTAGGCAGCGCGTTGGAGGGAGGGTCACAAGAGTCGAGCCCCTGCCCCCGTCCAGGCCAATGCCCTGACTATACGGCGCATGTGATGGGCCAGGCCTGGACGCTGAGACTGGCCGGTCTCTGCACGCATGCAGCCAGGGGGACTCTGCCCCACCAGCTGAAGGAGCAACCCAGCCCACCGTGGTTTGCAGCTGCAGCCGGGCTCAGGGTGGCCACGCAGGCAAGAATGGCTTCTGGATCCAAACGGGCCCGGGGAGGTGTATTGAATAGACCGAGCCCCATTGCACAATAGACTGAGCCCCACTGCACAAGTCCAGGTAATAATCCCCCTCCCACCCCCCACCCCAAACACACACACACACACACACCCCCATCCCAGGCCCCAGTCCTTGTGAAGCAGGTCTGGGCCTTACATAGCGGGGGGGGAACCATATTTACAGCCCTCGGGGGTGTCCTTCTGTGTGTGTGTGTGTGGGGCAACCCCCCCAAATATCCCTTTACATGCATGTGTTTAAATGCTCGCTGTGTGGGCTGCCCCTCGCTCCAGGGTGGGGGTGTGTGTGTGAGAGCGAGAGAGAGAGACCTACACCAGCACCCACGCCAGCAAAGCCACACAGGGCAAAGGACACATTTTACCCACCATCAGCAAAAGCCGGGGGGGGGGACCTGCAGTGCTCAGCCTTTGCCACCAGGTGGGGGTGGCGTGTCACTGTAACACCTGCGCACACCCAGGCCCCTGGTCACCAGAAAGGGGGGGGGGCCTCTCTGAGCAGCAAGCCCCCAAGGCCCCCACGGAGCCCCCCATGCAGTCAGGCTGCACCACACACACCCCAGGGAGCAGCAGGATGGCGGGGCGCAGGGCTTGGTCCTGCTCCCTTGGGCTGCAGGGGGCCGGGGGGGGGGCGGGGGGGGACACGGACGTCGCACGGGGTTGCCCCGGCGAGCACGTGCCCCGTGGCCTGTCTCTTGCTCTGTCACCAGCCGATGGGGGCGTCTGTCGCGCACGTGGCCGGCGTCGGCTCGTCACCGACGTAGGCGCTGGCGGCTGCTCCCCCCCCGATGTGCCCCAGCGGCTGCTGGTTTCATTCCGTGCCCAGCTCGAGCCAAGCCCGTAAGGCCGGCGGCCGTGGCGCCCTGTGTCTGGCCAGCGCCGGCGTGGCGAAAGCCCGTTTGCCCTTTGCCGGCAAAGGGGGGGGTGCTCGGCCTGCCTCCCGTCCTGTTCTGTGGCCAGTGCCGTGCGCCCGGCCGCATAAAGCTGCTTTTCAAGGGAGACCTAATGACCCCAATGGCAGCCCCCCCCCATCCCCTCTTCCCCCACACGAGGTTTACAGCGGCTGACAGCCACGCCGCGCACAGCCCTGCGTGTCCTGGTCCCCTAACGCCTTCAGGGCCCCACCTGGGTCTCTCCCCCACCACTGACCCGGGGGGGGGGTGCGTCTCTAGCCCAGCCCAGCTGCCCACCTGCCTGGTATTGGCATGTGCACACCCATGTGTGTCTATGTGTAGAGCATCACCAGCTCCGAGCAGGCAAATCTCACGGGTCGCGATCACCCCCCCACCCGCCCTCTCCGCACGTGAGATTTTGTCCCTCACACGGATCTTTGCCACAGTCTCTGTCCTTCACCTGGCTCCTATCCTCGGGGGTGGAAGTTGCCAGGCCACCCCTTGCTACACCCGTCCCCAGCGCGCTAGGAAAAGGGGCTCTCCCTGTGTTTCCCCATTGTCACCTGCCCCCTACAGTGATTCACCCCCACCCCTGACCCCCATATTTCCCCTCACAGCCTCCTACCCATCACATCCAGTGAAACCATTTCAGCTATTTCTGGGAGGTTGGGGGAATGGGTCCTGCCCCTCTCCCTCCCTGGTAGGGACCCCATTCCTGTCCCTGCTGCTTGCCCCTCAGCTGGAGACTCTCGCCTCTTACCCACACAGCACACAAACCGGCGCTGCCAGGAGTCAAGGTCTGGGTGGACTGCCCCGCCTGACGCCGTAAGGAAACAGACACCCATGCACCGGGTCCCAGTGCTGTTTGGCCTCCCCCCCCCAGCTGTTTGGAGGGGCCTCTAGGTCACATTTCAGAGGCATTAGCACCGACCTGCTGGAGCGACACTCGGGACCACGCAGGGAGCAGCTGTTCTGCATGGCCCTGGTCCCTGCCTGGCCGTCACAGGGCGCAACTGCTTTCCTTCAGGGCTCCTAACTCCCCAAGGCCTCATCACAAGCCTCTCACCTAGAATCAGCTCTCTGGCTCCCCGCTCCTAAGCAGCGCCTGTTGGACACAATTTCAGCCTGCTTCCATGCCTATTTCAGGCAGAGACAGCTCCCAGACCAGGGCCTTTAAGAGTCAGCCATTATATTGACCAAACCCTGCCTTTCCCACATGGTCACACTGCCTGGGCAGCAAAGGCGTGGCTCCTGCTGTGCCAGCCAGCGTAGATTTGGGCCTGGGGAGAACCAGTTCAGACAGCACATCGAATCAGAGACGTGCAGGATTGGGAAGGACCGCCGTAGGTCGTCCAGGCTAGTCCAGGCTAAGCAATAACTGGCCCATTCCTGACACGGCATGGCCCACGCTGGCAAAACCCTGTTGAACTGGGACTCGCGTATTCAGGTCATCAAGATCTGCTTTCGTCTGTACACGCTCCAGGACAATGCCCCGGTTTCGGGCATGCCTCATGGACCCTGCTGTTGGCCAGCCACGGTGAGGCTACAAGCTCCCTCCTTGTTTAGCTGTACCAGAGCTACGGCGGCACGTCTCCAGGTCCTGAGAGAGAGGGTTGTTCTAACGGGCCACGGTTTGAGCCTGGCTTTGTGGCGTCGACACTGATGGTCCTGGTGTATTATGTAAGTGCAGCCCACGCCTGCTGAGTGTGGCCCGCTGTTCCCCCTCTCGTGGCACCTAGGCCAGCTAACGATCGAGGCGTCTGCCACAGGCTTGGCTAAGACGCCCGTGGCTTTTAGCTCACGCAGTAGCCCCTCATGCGTTCAGATTCAGTCCCACCCGCCATCGCCGGGGTCCGTCAGTGTTACACAAAGAGCAGGTCCTGGCTCTCGGCCTGAGGCGCAGAACACCCACGTTGCCCTTTGACGGCAAAGACACTTCATAACGAACGGGAACAAGAGGGCATCGCTTTTGTATCAGGCTGATAAACAGCCTCGCTCCTCGAAAGCACTGTTTGAGTGAAAGTCCTGGTAGGTAAAACACACGCCCGCCCCGCCCCATCCCGTGCTGGGCACAAACACATATTCTCATTAGATGCGTTGACAGGGGTTATAACACTAAATTACATCCATAATGCTAATACATTATTTTCACCTGAGTGAGACACTAAGCCTCCCCTGGCGCAGCTGCCACCGTACACCCCGTGTGGCCTCCGCCTTGTCCCATCCCTCATGGACTGAGCGTAATGGAGGCGGGCCCCGGTGGGTTGGCCAGGGCTGTGCCAGGCCCCCCACTGGCACGGAGCTGCTCCTCTCCGGCCAGGCGCCTGGCCAGTGCAGGGATGATTCTTCGCTTTGGCCGGCATGGAGCGCAACGCTGCTCCTCCGCTCTGGCCAGGAGCAATTGGACAGGAACCTTGGTGCATGGAGGGCTCCAACCATTAGGGCAGAGTTGGAAGGACTGGACCTACTGAACCCCCATGATTTTGGGGGGCTTGTTCTGAGCTGAAGCTGTGATGAACATATAACGACAAAGGGGCAGGGGCTTGAAGAGGACTGCTCCTGCCGGAATCCAGGCCGGGGCTGGGGTTAACGCTGATAAGCTCATTAGCAGGTGTGCGGGTGCTTTATTGTTTTCAGATGTTTCCTCTGTAATGCTTTTACCGTAAGAATAGCGTAGGCGTGCACAGGAAGAGCTGGGAGGTCACTTGCAACTGGAGCAATTACACCTGTTAACCCTCTCTGAAGAGAAGGCCAGCAGCCGTCCTCAGCCAGCCAGTCCTTGCTGGGAATGACACCACGACGGCAGGGAACTGTGCGCAGCACCATGGGTCTCCCCCCAGAAAGGCAGCCGCTGGGGAGCTCGAGGCATGGGAGTGGCTGCCCTTACTGGGCCACTAAAGGGAAGGACAGGTGATTATCCTTGACTATGACAAAGCCGATTGCTACTTTCGCCGTTTCTCTTCCTTCCCCTCCCTCCTCTCCTTTCTTTCTCTATTTCTCTCTCCACTCCTTCGGTCTGTATTTTCTTCCCTGTAGGAGCTCTCAACTACCAGCCTTTGTGGCCTTCGCTCCTCTCTTCCCCCGCCCATCTGCTAACATGATCACAGGTGAAATGCTGCCCTTTAATGTCACCCTTACGCTTTGGAGTTAACGTCGGGCTGAAAGTCATGGTGGCGGAGATGTTCACACTTCTCAGAGCCACTGTTCCAGGCTGCCAGCAGGCTCACTGGTTTGGGTTACACTTGGTTCATACATGGAAGAGCTTCTTTGCAGCTAGGAGGGCTAAAGACGTATCTGTATTAAAAACGTGAGCAAAACTGAGATAACCTTTGTGCACTGAATAAATGTATTAGGCAGGCTGGCTAACCTATACCAGTGGTCTAGCCATATACAATCAGGATCAATATTTAATAAATAAAATAGCAACAATAAATGACTACGGTCTCCTTGTTGCCTGTTGTGTCCAAGGTTTACAGTACCCATTGGACAAAACAGGGAATGGCCAGTGTTTGTGTGTGATGCATTGGGCAAAAACATATGTTCTAATAACAGAGGGGGGGAAAAGATGACTTTTTTTGGCATCCTGTTTAATTTATTCCAACTTTATGCAGTTCAGATTTTCCAAAAGAGAAAGAATAAAAGCATCATGATTTCTAAACAAAACAAAAAAGTACAAACTGCAGACAGGAGCTGATGCTCAGTAGGTTTACGTGAAAAGCAGAACAAATCCCCTTCGATGTTAACAGAAAACAGGTAGCACCAATTTTTACAATGCCTAGGTTTTGCATGCACACACACACACACACACACAAACAATACACAAAAAGAGATGATTTCTGTCCCTCCCTTTTTTTATCTCCTTTGTACTTCATCTCACAGATCGGTGAGTTGGGGGGTTAATTTCAAAGAGCAGCTCCCATGCTGGGGGTTCTCTTTGTGTCATTTGCTGTTGTAATGTGAAATCTGGATTCCCTTCCAGGAAAAAAAAAAATCATTTTCCTGTCCCTATTAACAAACCCAAACCTGGGTGTGATTTTTCCCCCTTGATGATTCTTTTCTCCATCACAGCTCAGCATCTGCATTTGAGAAGAGTCTGAAGTTGTTTTTGGCAACTCATCTTTGTGTGTGTGTTCAAGTGCGGGTGATATGGCACTGATACTAGCATTCTTATTAACTGCAAACTAGATCCCCAAAAAGTACATTACATGGGGCAGAAAATATTCACAGAGCAAAAGAACAAATGTTAAGCCTGGTATCACTTCGTATCCCAGGATAGCATTCTTGGATCTGCCAAGCCCGGCGTCAGTTCAACTACTATATAGCAAGGAAGAGAACAGAAAGTCTAAGCCCAGAAGTGTGTCACATTGGCAGGCAGAGTGAAGTTCAGGTCACACAACCTCCTTTCATTTCAGCTGGTAACAATGTGCCCACTTTCGTCCAGAATGAGCCCCTCTCCCAGTTCTATGGACAGCGCAGGATGCATGCAACATGCACGGCCGTGCCGCAAAACGGCTTGGCTACACCAGTGGAGTGTAGCTGTTTTACTCTTACGGCTGCTTACACGAGTCATTGAACCGCCACAGGTTTCCCCGTGGAGCAGACAGTCTGTCACCTGAGCCTTCTTCCAAAGCCACTAGCCCACCTTCGGCGTGCCTGGCCGGCAAGGCCAGTGCTGGCTCCAGCAATCGAGCCAGACTCCCCGGGAGTAGTCGGCAAGCTTTGCCAAAGCTTTTAAACCCCATGCCTTTCCTTTCGACTAGTCACCACCTTAGAAATTATACAAACTTCCACACTGGAGCCGCTGCTTTTCTGCCTGCTGCGCAAGTTACTCAGAGGTGTTCGAGCCAAAGAAGTGATGGAGGTGCCTCATCTTTCTCTTCGAATAATTCTTGGATTTAAAAAAAATATATATTCAAAGTGTGAGGAGCTAGTAACTGCCCTGCAAGTGTCATCTGTATGAAAAGAAAATCTCATTGCTTGGTCTCAGCTTGTGTGTGTTTCATGTAGAAACACATCAATGTGTAAAGTAATGGCAGAGAAACATCATCTTCCTGGAAATTGACCTTCCAGTGCAACACCACCTATAGCTCCTGTAATTGTGTTTATTACATCTATACAAGAAAGAAAGAGGGGGGGGGTGTGGGTAGGTGGATGTGTGCTCAGGGCTTTACAAAGCTCTACATAGATACTGTACTTTACTTACAAAACGTGTGTGCTGAATGGCTGACGTGCCATGCCACATACGAGGGATGTTGGCAGCCACTTGGGAGTGCGGGTTTTAGATGGGTTTTTGCTATTTAGAAAAAGGGAGAGCAAGAGAGAGTCCCTGGATCGTTACCCTAAATTTACAAGAGCCCCCCTCTCTCTGCAATTTCACTCTGGTTCCTTCCACTAAAATGGAGGGGCTGATCTTGTGAAATGCTGAGCACCTGTCATTAAATTAAACGGCAGGTGCTCAGCACGTCTCAGGATCAAGCCCTTAATTACAACCTCACCCGTAAGGCTCCCATCCCCAAGAAGTGCGCTTGCCCAGCAGATCCCAGGATTGGGTCTTTAAGATTTAGGTTACGATTCGGGGCCTGATCCTGAGAGATTCTGAGCACTACCTACTCCCAGTGACGGCGCTGAGAACTGACAGTGCTCTGCACCTCTGTGGATGTTGCCCCAAGTGCAATGCCTGGGGCTGGCTGTACAGTCTCAATTCCTTTCTCTCTCCAATGCCTCCCTGGAGGGGGCTGATTCAAGCTGTGCACTGGCGTGGGCCCTCTGGGAAATGCAGGAATTCTTCTCTTTTCCTCCCCCACCACAACCCACTTCAGGATCAAACAGAAGCAGCAGCCTGGCAGCAGGGGCAGGTTGACAGGACTCGAGCAGGAGGTGATGTGTGTTATTTACAGTCTTTGGTCTTTGGGGGCAACGATTTTCATCCATCTCATTTTGAACACTATCCTCTAGGCTCTTTGGAGACCTGGGGGGAGCTCAGGACTCTACATTCAAGAGGGCTGCCTGGTTTTCACCTGTGCCTCCAGCATACGCCCTGTTCCCTAGCACTACACTACTGCTTTGCTGTGGTGGGGCTAGCGTGCTGCAGGGGACCCTGGAAACACATACCTAGCATGCTGCAGTGGGGGCAGCGCCGACGGAAGACAAAGCGTTGTTTCTCATTTACTTTGCATGAAAGACAAAAGGAAAGCGATTGCTGCCCCTTTCCCCTCCCCCCTTGCAACCCAGCCCGCATCCCCGTCCTTCCCTAAGGGGCTGAGGCAAGAGAAGGAGGGCCACAGGCAGTGCACACAGCCAGTCTCTTTCGGAATATAAATAGACATGCTGAAACCCATGTAAAATCCAGCCCTGGGGCCAGGCTGAGCTGTCTCCAGTGAGCAGGAACACGTCCCTCTACTGCATGCGCAGGGTGAGCGCTCCCCGATCCTCTTGTTCGTGTGCCGTGTAGAAGAGGTGGCACTCGGGGTCTCCACGGATGGTGGGCGCTCCCTGGATCACTTTCCCCGTGTTGGGGTTCACACACCAGCACTCTCCTCGCTGACCATTCACAGACATCTTGCACTGGGGGGGGGGAAAAAGGGTTGGAAACTGTTACTGGGTAGAAGAGAAGCGCGGACGTGGGCCACTATTTTGGTCACACTCTGGGAAAGGTCCACACTGTTGTATTACCCTTGTGCCTCCAGGAGCTGGCTCACAGCCCACAGCTCAGCTGCGACACCTTTCGATAGCCTGCCTCTGCAACGCTCTGAAACCAAATGGAGAGTCCCCAATGACTCTACTGAGGCAGGGTCACACCTAATTTGGCTGAGTCCTGCAAGGAGCCGAGCATCTCCAGCAAGGGCTGGAGCCTCTCAGCTCCCCTTACAATCACTGACAGCAGGATCTGCCCAGAAGCGCCAGAGAGAAATCCTCCCCAAGCACGGGGGGCCAGAGTGGAGCAGCTAGCCTTGCTCATGGCTATCTTATCACTAGGGAGTTTGGGGGAAGGATTCACAAGACTGTGGCAATTTCCAGTATCTAACCATTTGTCTTGTAGTGCAAAGTCCTAGCCATTTCCCAGCCATGGTCTCCACTCAGAAATCTTTAGAGAGGCTTTTCCTTCACCATGCAAGTGAAACTTGTACTGCGTGAGAGTTATTCAACAGCCTAGATTCCTTTAGACAGATAATCCATTTAAGGGGAATTAGCCAACTTCATAGGGTGTGGTCGTTCCAAGATAATTACAGCCCTGGAGATCAAGCTGGGCCATGTGCCTCTTCATAGCCTCAAGGGCTGAGATTATCTCACAGCCACCACACCCTTCTGTCATGTTCACATCTACAGTGGCCAGTGGAGATCTCAGATCAGCAGGGGAGTGGCTAAGGGAAAGTGAATAATCAGCTGGCCTTAACAGAACATTGGGAAATGTCTACTGAAGGCATCTCATAGGTCATGGAGAGCCAATTGAGGGAATGACATGCACATCCAGGTGCAATCCAAAGTGCTTATACAGATCAGTCCTACATGATCTGGATCCCGGCTGCATAAGAGACACCTTTCTCTCAAAACGCACCAGCATGGCAGTTGTGATTAAGTGGGACGCTCTCCCTAACAGTCGCAAGATTTGACCTTCTGGGGACCAGGCATTCAACAGAGAGGAAGGGCTGTGCAATTTGTGTTCCCTGTTGGTATGACATTGCTGCTGACAGTCTGTTGACCTCCAGGGTATGGCGTAAGGCTCATTTTCAGGTTTTGGCAGGGACTGGAGGGAAGATTGTCTAGTTACGAGGAAGATACTGCAACGAGAGTCAGGAGAAGAGCAAAATGCAACAGATACGAGGAGGAGGAGGAGGGACTGATTTTGGGGGGAGAATGGGAGACTAAAACGTTCATCTTTCCAGTGCCATGTCACAAGTGTGTAAGTGTTGGACTCTGCAGAAAAGGAGCTGCACAAACGCACATCTAAGCAATTATCAAACGACGCTGCCATGATTAAGGTGCTGGAGGAGTAGATTTACGAGGGAAGATCAAAAGGAGTTAGTGTGTGTAGCCTGTAAGTGAGAACTAAGTGGTGTATGATAACCCTTTTTATAAGCCTGGGAAGGGCATAAACTCTGAAGAGGAAAAATAATTACTGAAGATAAACGGTTATAAGTGCAAAGTTGGAAGGTGTGGGATAGTTTCCTAAAGGAAGAAATGAAAGCCCAACCGCTCTGGACTTTTAAAAAGAGCCTGCACAAAACACGAGGGAATTATCCTGCCTTGCGCCCTAGGGAAAGATCAGCTGTGGCCAACTAAAGCTCTTCTGGCTTCTGTAAACGCAGAGTAAGACGACAGTCAATGGCCCTGTCTCCTACCTAGACGGATGGCCTAGCTTCTAGGGTGATGATGAGGCGCTACATGCTAGGACCTGCCATCTCCAAGGGAAGCATCTGTGCATGCAAGGTGAGGGCTGGTGTGAGCCGCACTTTTGTTCATTCCCGTCCTCCAACGCAGGAACGGCTGAACAATGACCTCAAAGCAACATTAAAACAATCAAACCCGAACGAAGGCGCAAGCTTGCGGCTGCCCACATGCCCGGCCAGCCCAGCCATGCTCCACACTTGCCTGTTTGAGATTGTAAAAGCCTTGCTTGTCACAGTTGGGGATGTGCAGAGAGTAGAGGTGCTCCAACGGGCCACGTTCATCTGGCAGACGCATGGTTGAGATGCGTTCCAAGACCTGATCCAATTCCAGCTGGCAGGGGGTCTGGAAAAGGCCAAGAAAGCAGAAAAGTCAGGGAAACAGCAGGTTTCAGCTAAAACAAAAGAGAGGACAAATCCTTTCCCCTTTCTCTGACGTATGCAGGGTAAGGTCAAGGCCCCTGGCAGCCACCTAGCAGGAAGAGGTATTGTTTCACAACTCTCGCTCCGCACAGCCTTCAGGTTATTCTCAACAGTCACAGGAAAAAAATCCCTTCCGAAACACTTGGAAGCATTTACCAGCACAGCTGATATTTCCTATTGGGGCCTTCTGTCAAGGTCGTGAGATCTTCAGACAGGGTCCCCCAAACATTGTGACACACGGGCAGCTTGCCCAGAGTCTCAGGGCACTATATTGGCATGCATACTTATGTAGAGCAATCAAGCCTCCATACACAAGCACCTTAATGTTAGTCTTTGCTTGTATTTCACCTGCCAGATTAACAGAAACTGCCTGTGGACGGATTTTACTAGCAATAAAAGCAGCAGCTTTGTCTTTAAGCCCAGTTTTACTAGGGGGAGAGGTTGGGGGGCACTTTACATCTGCAGACGTTGCAGCGCTTTACAAACGTTACTGCAGCAGGCTGGGATATTCAGTGGAACTTGAAGTTGAGTTAAATGCCCAACTCCTATTAAGTTTCAGAGCGATTTAGGTGCCTAACACTCTTAAGCACCTTTAAAAATTCCAGCCTTAGGCTCCATGGAGCCTATCATCATCCCCATTTTACAGATGAGGAAACTAAGGCGCACAGAATGGAAAGTGACTCGCCTACGATTAAGCAGTAGCGCTTTGGCAGAGTGGGGAAGAGACCACCACTAAGCCAGCGTCCCAAGCCACAAGCACATCTTCCCTGGACAGGGTGGACACAGACTGCGTTTTCTCTTATTAGCTGTAGAGCTGTTGACGCTCACCTCCGATTGACCCGTGATCTCATCTTTATTGCTCACTTGTTATATTTTCAAACAAGCACCTTCCTGTTTTCTTCCGTGTAGTCCTTCATGCTTGGGAAAAGCTCCCTGTAAACATCCACAAAGCTACTTCTTTCAAATTCCCCGCAAAAACTCTCCGTTTGTTGTGACACTTATAACCTGACAACGGTTAGGCTACTGGCATGCTGAGACCACTACCTATCGTCTCGTTGTTTCCTATGCGCCTCTGTCAGTCTGTCTATCTCCATCTGTTGTCTCTTGTATTATACTTAGATTAGAAGCTTTTTGGGACAGGGACTGACTTTTTGTTCCATCTGTACAGCACCTAGCACAGGGGGGTCTTTGGTGCTGTTTGGGGCTGGGAGCGACACGCCTCTAGCCAGGGTGCCACTAGGCCCACATGGGAAAGGGGCGGGGCTGGGAGAGGGGAGTGGGCTGGTCAAAATGCGCCAGCAGCCCGATGCAGCCCATGGGGCGTAGTTTGAGGACTCCTGAATTGGGACATCTATTGCCGGGTGGGGGGACTGTCACAGGGGGTGATTGTGACCAAATGCACCCCTGTATTCGCACGCTGTACACACTATTGTAATAACCTTTGTACAAAAGATGCCTTCTGAGGTATCGTTTGGAAACTAATAATGCACTGGCCAATACTATTATGGCAACACGTATGTAGTAACATTACACGTACAGTTATGAACATAAGCTGAAATCATGACCGAAGTGTTTTTACCAGACAAGTCTGGGAAGTGGGGATATCTGATTTTCAAAGACAAAGGACGAGTTGACGCCCCAACTTGGGTGTCACCTAGCAACTGGCCATTCTTTGGCAAGGAAAGAGGGCAGGAATAAACAGATCTGCATCTTAAGCTATGTCTACACTATAGCTTATGTTGGCATAAATCATGCCACTCAGGGGAGGGGGGAATAAATCACCGCCCTGAGTGACATAAACAACACGAGTAAGCGCTGGTGTGGACGGCCCTATGTCGGTGGGCGAACTCATCCCACCGAGAACTCCTGCCACTCGCGGGCGCTGGAGTAGTGAAGTTGCTACATACACCTCTCTCCGAACGCTCTGCATTCCCCCCCGACATGGCAGGAAGGGCTGAAGTCGGTGACTCTGCGAATGACGTCATGAGATGGTAACTGAATAACCCTCTTTTCTTTTTCTGGGGCTCGACAAAGTCTTTAGGGCTGAACTCATAGCAGTTGTTTCTACTTGCTCTGAGCTGACATGGAAATTTCCCCAGACAAGGGGGCAGTATAGAGGCTTGAGGCGTGCCCACAAATAGTTGCTATTTCAGCCTACTCGCGGGAGCACAAAAAACTTCACCGTGCTCAGCAGTTGTTTTGAAGCCAGTGTGGAAGTTTTTACTAAAGGCTGACATTCCTGCATGGACCCACAGACACCTTGGTTAGAAGCGGGCAGCCGTGTTGAGCCCCAGTCAGACTTCCTCAGAACCATCCAGCCAGCCCTGCAGGGAGAATGTAGAACTGGCAAGGATAATCCAGACTGAATTTGGGCACTGGGGGGCAGCAGCTATGTGTTAAATTACAGATATGTTGTATGCAAAATCCTTAGTTCGAAGAAGGAATAAGTCATTTTTTATAGCAATGGGCTATAGTTAAAGGGATAGGGAAGTTTGTTACTTGTCTAAAAGGCTGCTGCCTTTCTCTTGTTATTCTAAGACGCAATCTTTGAATTAAGTAAGTAGGGCAGAGGTATTTGAGTGAATACATATATTGTTAAAACACAAGGCATGGCCCTGTGTCCTGATTGGTAGTACACGAGTCAGAGCCGGCCCAGTCCTGGAGGGAAAAGACAGAGCTGCCAGAGGTAATCCCGAGTGAATCTGTGGGTTGGATCTCTGTGCAGTCTCCTCGGTGGGACAGAAACAGGGAAACACCATAATGGAGAAATCACAGATTGCAGGACAAATGTTCGAGTTGCGTCACATCATTGAACTGAAGATGTTATGTGAACCTAACAGCCACAGCAATTGCCTGGTTTTTTTTTTACTTGCAGTTGTGTATATACTCAATACCCTAGCTGCTGAAACAAATGGTTACATGGTACAACTAAATGTTTTATCCCAATCCTTGTACTTAAGTATATATATTAGGGTTTAGGCCCTCTGTTATATTCTTCATTTTAAAAGGAAAAAACCAAATCTCTAGTTAGCTATGTTAGTCTAGCTAGCGTGCATGGTAACAGCTGTGCTGTAACGGTTTCATCTGTGGAATCTTATTCAGTAAAAAAAAACCCTGAAACTGCTAGTTGTGTGTGTAGCTTTATGATGGTAAAGACTGGTACGTGATCCCTAAGAAGGACGACAGTGAATCCTATTATAACCTCTGCTTTTCATATTTTGAATGTTCCTGTAGAAAGTCCAGCTCTCGTGTCTTGCAAAGACATGAATTCATGGTCTGGGCAGACATCTTGAGTCAGATAGAGAAGTTCTGTAGCACAGAACTGTAAGTAACTTGACGTACCTCCCCTCTATGTATGTTACATGGTAACCTTGCCCCATGTGGCACGGGAGGAGAATCTAATCAGACTGTATTTCTTTTAAGATGCTCCAGTGAGTCTCCCCTGGGGCCCCTCTCTTTGGGTTCTTGGGCAGTTCCAAGGGTCATTATACAGGGAATCTCTGACTCCACAATTTCCCACAGCTCCTGCTAATCAACTGCCTGTTTCCACTGTTTGGCACAGCTTGCAACGTGCTGCCACACTTTCCCTTTTTTACCTCCGCTTGGATTTTTAAAATGCAAGGCCACCTGCGCGGAGCAAGCTCCCAGTTGCTTCACACAGTCCCAGAGCACAATCGCTGTGGAGCCAGTCTTAAAACAATTCTAATGCTCTACTTTGCCAGACTATGTCAAAACTTTGAGGGACTCAACCGCTGTTTGGTGCGAGGCCAGGCAGAGCAGGCAGGCGCCAAATAGACCAGTGTTTCTAGCAATTATGGTCACAGAGAAGGCGAGGAAGGCCCCTTGTGACATGGTTGCTCCAGGATAATCCAAAAGATGCGAGTGCAGCACAGGAGTGGCCAGTAGACCAGAAAATATCAAAAACTGAATTAGAAAGGTCCCAGTGGGTGGGAGCAGAGATTGCATGAGATTCTCCCTTCTGCCTGGTGAACTAAAGCAATAAGTGAGCTAACGAATATCCAGGATCATTAAGGGGCATATTCTCTTTCCTGTGCCCAGCCTGCATACCCAGTTTGGGGTAGGGGAACCTGCTGGGGATGAGGGGATTGAACTTGATTCTTCAGTCTCACGTCTCAGGGACAGGCATACACACACCCTGCCATGGGGTGGGAGACTAGCAGTGGATCTGCATAT
>ML675620.1:70781563-70855040 GCA_007922155.1 Mesoclemmys tuberculata | reverse complement strand
TGGATCTCCTGGCTTTGTCTTCACTCCTCCTCAGGCCCATCCTCAAGCTCCTTGCACAGAGCAGTGGAAGGCGTCCCAGGGGTCTGGGCGTTACAGTGCACAGGAAGCGTAGGTAGAAAAACTGCGTGCGCTCCGCCAGGCTCAGAGCCTCTGCACCAGCCCACTGGTGAGCAGGATTTACCCCTCACAGCATGTGTGTGGTAGCGGTAAAGGGACACTAACATGGCGTAGGCACTGCAAGTGAGGGTTTGATTAATAAGAGATGGAGCATTTTGGACCCTACTAGGAGGAGAAACGTTTTCATCATCCTTCCCACGGCTCCAAACAAAGGGCCCAATTTCACCACAAAGAGGACACAGAACTGGCATAATTGGCACCTGGTTAATATCCCCAGGACGAGGGCAGGGTAGGGGTGTCAAAAAAAAGCCCTGTACAGAGGTGTGCTGAAGGAGTCTCCGGGGTTGGGAAGGGGGCATGTCAATGGTGCGAGGGGGAGTGGATGGAGTGCTTTGCCCTTGGAACTGCTCTAGTTTTCACTATAGGCTCCCAGCCTAGTATAGACTCGTTTACATGCTGGCTCCCAGACCTGCCCAGACCCCAAGATATGGACAGGCAGCAACATTGTCACCTTCGCCCCTGTCCAGTAGTTGTGTGTTCTCTGCTGTGCCCCTCAACGTCACTCGGGGCTGGATTTAAACAAATGTTCTCCTTGTTGTGTTGGGACGTCCTAACCCAATGCCCTTGGTCTACTATCGTGGATGCCATTGAAGTCTCAGCGCCACCACTTGCAGCTGTTAGGGTCACGGTGGCAATTAAATATTTGTAATGAAAGCTTAAATTCTGCAGGCATCAGCAGTTTAAGCCCCTGCTTTTAACCGCCGTCTCTCTGTGTGTGTTTCTACCACACCTACCACTGTAGTATCTAACTACCCCTAACAAGTCACAAAGCCATGCACATTGCAGCAGGAGTTCTCTGGGCTTCTCCCAACCACCCTAGGGGCAATATTTCTCCTCTTCTTGCCATACACACGTCCAAAGGTTTTGGTGGATTTAAACCAGCTTCTCCTGAATCAAAGCCGGGTGGAATGATAAACCACGAGTGAGAGGTGGCTGACAGAAACCCTTGCCCCTGCTTCCCCTGTTTTGCTCTGATTTCCCTTTGAGAAGGTGGCAACTCATCCAGTGGTGAGCTTTTCCTTTGTTCCGCACAATTTACGTATCTACCCCGACCAGACCAGGGGCGTGGTGGACTAGAAAGGGTTTTCCTGACAAAGCTGCATAGCAGCTATATCAAAACTGTCCACTAGAGGGACGAAATGGCCACTTGCCAAGATCCTTCGCGACACATCCTTATGCACGGGAAAGGGGATTAAGAGCAACCCTCTCCTGCCAGGCTACAGCGTATAGGCAGAGCTGCTCATCAGAGGTTACTTTAGCCAGCCCTACACACTCCATCCAAGCCCCCTGCATGGGATGGAGCAGTGATGGATCCATACAGCCTCAGATTCGTCAGCTCATCCTCCCTCCCCTGGCCTCCTCCTATCTGCCCTCTACACCAGTGCAGGTATACACATCCTACACAGGGCTAGCCTGAGCCCAGACCCAGCTGCTTGCACAGAAGCCTGGTGTGGGCTCTCCTAAAACCAAGGACACTGAGGACAGGACTCTTAACGAATGTAGTCGGTTAAAGCGGTCTTCCTCTCTCATTGAGAGGTTGCAGCCTGCAGAGATGAGAAGCATGGCCTGCTGGGACCTGTGGTCTCTGTGGGGCATGCCTCTCTAGGCAAGGTGAACAGTCCACTGGCCACTCTGTAGAGTGCCATGGGCTGCAGTGAACCTGTACTGCACAGGGACAAATCGAAGATCCCACAGGGAGGTTCATTAGAGTCATCTAGAGAAAAGGGTGTGAAGAAACCAAACCTTGGACAAGGAGCCCATTCACACCGCTGTCATCAACAGGTCCTGTTCCTACAAAGGTAGATGGTCTGGGTCCCTTTAGTGCTTTGCTGCATAAAGCCGTAGATACAAGGAACGCAAGGCCTTCTCCCTAGCACATAAAGTTAATCAATTTGTGGGTTTGAGCCCAGTTTCAAGCCAAAACAAATGTTTGCTTTGTTTGTTTGCCTTTTTTAAAAATGCTTGTTGCAAATGCAATGCTTGATAGTTCCAGCTTTTCCCCGGGAGTCTGCAGTGGCTGGAACCAGGCTCATGGTGTGACTCTCCCAGCCCTCCTCCCTTCCATTAACACACACAGTTTTTGCCAACTGACCCTGATGGACGATGGCCGTAACTTCTTCGACTCTTCATGGTTGTGGTGGTGCTTGTTGACTTTGCCCATCTGTCTCTGCTGTTCATTCGCTTTCTCTCGCATGACAGCAAACTCCTTCATGCCGGTCTTCATGGGCTTTCTCCCACCACCTCCACTCACCACCCCGGTGCTGCCGTCCACAAAATTCTCTCTTTCAGCCTCCTCATCACCATTGTCTGCGTAAGACCCAAGGAAGGAAAAGAAAAATCCCCATCAGTCACACAGTTCCTTCCTGGATTGTTTCAAAGCTGGTGCATTACCAAGCCATAAGCGTTTAATGCACAATTTAAAATCATATTAAACCTTATATCTGCAAAGTGAGAATGGATCCTTTCACTGCAGTGTCATTACCTATCCCAAAGATAGTTTAGAGCAGAGAGGGAAATCCTATCTGAAGACATTCTTTCTGGTTTTATTTGTTCTTTGAAATTCCTTACGTCGGAATGTAATTTCCCCATCAGAACTGCAACTGGGTTTATGGTGCCTCTTATATGTCAGCTTCAAAGCTTAAAACTGAAGAGATCACTAACGATATACTGGTTCTATCTGTCATCAGCCAGTGTACCTACAGGAATACTTACTCCAAAATGTGTTAAAGTAAATGTTCTTAAAAATAGCTGCCACTGTTTTCCTAACACCAGAATTTTGGGGTAGAACTTGCCATTTCAGCGATACTCCTGAACAGGTCCAACTTCCTTTTATTTTACATCAGTTGTCACATGATGCATCATGTGCTTAACTTCAACTAACTATGCTACGTTTGGCTGCTTTTCTTAACTCTAACACAAGCGCAGGTGCTTTGAGCTAAATATGCCACTGCTTTCAGCTTCAAGACCTAAAATGTAATTGAGTAATATTAGATACAAACAAGAAAACTCAAGGTTACAGTTGGGCTTATTCCTGAACTCTGCACAGCTTTTAGTCTCTTATTACAGTATGTGTAATATTGTGATCAATCCATTCCCGCTTAGGCCATGATCATCCCTTGGCTGCAAACCACAGCCATTATGTGGTAGCAGTGACAGTAGAAGTCGCATTCTCCTGCTTGCTTCGAAAGCACATGCCCTGTCAACTTTAACCTGCTAAAGCTGGCAGTACAGTGCTGAGGAGACAAAGGAGCAGTCAGCTGACAGTTGTGGCATGCACACGTGAGCCAGTGATTACCATAGTCTAATATTTGGTAGATTCTTCTCCATACCTTCAGAACCCTTTAGCACATATTTACCACAGTGAGAAAAACTAGGCCTTATCCATCTCTCCAAAGAGACAAGCGTACTGTATCTTTCAACATGCAAAAGACCAAATGTAGGACGCCAGACTTCAAAACCTATAGCACGTCAACAAATACCAGTAACTAAAGCAAGAAATAATCTGGGATTCATGTTTACAGTATGTTATAATTTCATTTTAAGCAATCCAGCACTTTAGAGGTCAGTAATTATACAAAGTGAAGTAACATTAGGATTGTGGGTGATGGACCATAGATGCATGGGCTATAACACAGTTCACATAACAGTCCTGATTTTCAGGTCTGTCCTGCTTCCTGAGAGACTCAACTTGTAAAACATTTACATATTTCTACAACATGATGTTGTGTCAGGACATAAGTGTGCTGTGAGGACACAGAGAGAAAATAATACTTGATGCTCTCTGTGTCATCCTAGGAGCTGGGCAAAGATTACTTTCCAATAAGAATCTTTATTGTTTACATATCACAGTCTCCAGTTTAATTAGAAACATACATGGTTTGGGGGTATGATGACAAATTAAATTGCCTTTGAAATGAACAGAATTAAAGAAAAAATATTGTGCCAAACCCCAACTTTCTGAAAGTAGCACTTTAATGTTATAAAGCAGAACTCAAAACACGATCAAGTTTTCCTCTTTTCCTAGACATAATTAACTTTAGATGTTGGTAAATTACAGTTGAAAATGACGGTGTACCTGCCAATGTCAGGATTTAAGACAACAGAGAAAATGAAATGGTACTATTTTCACTCAAGCGTTCCCTGAGCACTGCACTAATTCATTCAGGAAAAACAAACAAACAAACAAACAAACAAACAAAAAAACACAAGCACAAGCTAATGCAAAGCAAGTAACTCTAAAGAAGGGCCAGCCAATCCTTTCCTGATCAACTTCTGTTGCTTCCTGCTTCTCTTTGAAATATATATAAATATGCCCAAGTAAGCATTGTTCTAGTAAAACAAGGCCAGATGGTAAACTTCTCGTCAGCTGATTCATTCACAAAACCTGCTTTTGATAATAATTTTCATATAACTTTTTTCCAAAGCTAACAAATATCAAACCAAAGAAAACATCGGATGTGAGTACTCAATGTAAGCACACATGCTGGAGAGATGTGATTGTAAGAGTTAAACTGTAGCTGGAAGCAGAGGCAAGAAATCTCCAGCTGGAAGACACTGCATCTCTTCCTCTCTGATGCAGACCTGTCCACTATGATCCTTGCTTTCATCGTGTCTCTACTGGACTCCTAGAACATGCGCTACCTGGGGCTGGTTGCAAGGGCTATGCGGAAGCTGTAGCCACTTTTCTTATAGCAGGGCTACAGACTCTGTACTGGCTCCACGTCCAGTTCTAGTTCTTCTTTTCAAAGCTGTAAGTGGGCTGGGGCATGACAAGGCAGCTGACAGACATCAGGGTAATGCTCTTTTGAGCTAGGGACCAGCAGTTGAGTAATGGGGGGGATCACCATAATCAGAGTTTGGGTTGATTCTTTCAGAGCACCATGTGAGACGTACTTCTTTGCATAGGCTGTTCCTCAATAGGGTAGGTGACAGGGGCCGAATTTTCTTCCATTCCCTAGATCAGTGGTTCTCAGACTATATTTGGTAGACCCCAGTGGTCCATGGAGTATTTGCTCGTAGCCTCTGGAGAGTTGGCTGTACATACCGTGCTGACTTTCCTTGTTCCCAGCTGCTACACTGCGTTAAAGTCGGCTACAAGGACTTTTGCTCTAGAGTGACAAAGAAATAAGAGCTAAATGAGGAAGCAGAGTAGATGGCCCATGCTTGGGAAGCGTTGTTTTTTTTTAACACTTGTAATGTGTGCAGGATGTGTGTGTGCATGCCTGTGAGGCAGAATAGACTGGATTCGGATTACATTTGACAGACTCCATTTCAAAGAGAAAGCAAGCATCCCTAGTTCAAGAATCAGGATGCAACTACAAAAGCTAAGAGGGAAAAAGGACTCAAGGTTGGAAAAGCACATAGTAGATTTTGAGCTAGACAGTGACTTTTTACAGCCAAATATTTTTTAAATGCCGCCGGAGAGAAACAATTTATTTTGAAAACCATTATGAATCTATCCATGAACCAATTATGCCACCCAATGAACCTGAAGTAATGGTAGGGGCAGGCACTGATTTGCCTTTGTCACACAGCTCTAACCCATTTGTCATATACCCTTCTGCCAACCAATTTCAATTTACACTAAATATAACTGCTAACAAACCAGTGCCAAAATTTAAAACAATTATGTTTTATAGTTCTTCGTTTTTCATACGGCATGTGGAAAACCTCTCCTGTTCTGTTTTGGATCAACAATGTTTTGCACAGGGCGGGTCACTTGTGGCAGAAGTCAAAGCAGATAGCAGAAATGCTACCTAATATGCATTGATGTGGAGTCTCTGGAACACCTCCCTCCGTGCCAAGAAAATGAGTTTGCACAGCTTTCTTTATGGAAAATTCCCATTAACTTCAATAAGATTAAGATTTGGCTGCAATTAAAGCATATTTAAAATGTACATCAGCTAATGTCTGTAATGCATTACACAGTCTGACCAAAATTTCCAAAAGCGGGTACTAATTTCCATTGCTTCAGTCTTCGGGAGGCCAATTCAAGTCCTCTAGGTGGCTCAGGTTGAGCACTCGTGACACTGAGGCATGCAGAATCAGGGGCCCTTTTAAAAATGGGTCTGATTGTAACAACATTTATGAATTTTATCACGCCCCAAACATATCCGAGATGCAGGTCGGGCTTCCGCCAATAGTGTTCCTTCAGGGCAACAGCTCCAATCTGAACCATGAGAGGAGTACAACTGTCCCCTGCACCTCTTTTAAAGCACACTTGTCCCATGATGAGCCACAAAAAGAAGCCTATTATATATAATCTGCACTGCTTTCAAAGAAGAGGTCTCATCCACTATTTCTGTGTCTGAACTGTACTGTTTGTCTAGTTTAGTTTGAGTTCCTGGAGGCAGGTTCCATAGTGTTCTCTAGGATTGCATAGTCCTTGTTTTATTTAGTTGATGGAACTCATTAAACAATAATTTGTTACACATGCACACTCACTCACACAGCCTGATGTTGCAGTTTTGGCATCCATAAACTCCCATTTAAGTCAAAAGCTGCCAGTGTCAGAACTGAAGAACGGACACATAATTTGCAAGTGCTTTGAGATCTTTCAGGATGAAAGGCACTACATAAAAAAAGACATTATTTCTCCTGTCCGCTCTTTTCAGCCTATCTACGCAAGCAGAGAGTGAATGATTAAGCAGGAGAACGGTATGTTCTGGCCAGTCGTTGCTTAGCAAGTTCCTCTTCTTGTCCCTGGTTGCTGGCATCAAGGTGATCTAAAGGGTACCCAGTGCTCTCCTTTGGCTGTAGCATTCCACAGGAAACAGTTTAAAATCCTTCAAAGCTCACAGACTTGACAACCACTGTTTAGCAAAGGCAATGTGTGCTCTAACAGCATGTCCTGCTTGCCTGTTTTCTTTTCTTTTCTTCACTGAAGGTGCATATTAGGCTGAACAAGCAAGTAACTGTTCTTTCAGATCCCTTTCCTAGCTGGCATGATGTAGCACCTTTCAGCCTCGTGACTAATCTAGAATATGCGATGTAGTCCACACGCACAGCCTCTTCAGATTCCTAAAGTGGCACTAGTCATGCATCATCAAACACTGGTTTCTTCTTCGCTATGGGGAGAGCACATACATGATCTTAAAAGAGATCCAATAACAGGACAGGGAAGAGGAGGGTCTGGCGTGTCCTTCCCCTCTCCATCATCTTATTTTATACTGAACTGCCGTGTTGCTCTGGTTGCTATTTCAACTGTTTAACCCAAGATAATTTGGAAATTGTCTTGTGGACACCTCTCCTCCCATTCATGGGCACATAACATCCCTATGGTAATCACTTACATGGAAAAATAACATTAGGGAAGGATGTAAATATAGTTTGCTTTCTTTTAATGGGATTTACAGATGGATATATAGAAGAAGAGCCAGTATCATGTGAACATTTGGTTCTCATGGACCAAGTGTGATCCACAGATCGCCATGTGGGAAATTCTGGATCTAACCTTTTTATATCCAACTGCAAACCAGAAAATCCTGCTTGCGGTACCTCATTATCCATATAATTTATTCTGTGCAGAGAAAGACAAAGTAAGGACCCAATTTAAAACCCTGGAGCATCCAGCAAATTGTTCTCACATCCCCTCATTTAACAAAATCACCACCGAGGTTGCTCTTTTTCCTCTTCATTGTCGCTTCTCCACTAAGTCAGCTGAATTTCCACCCTGCCCTACAATTGCACAGTTAAGATCTTAACCCTGCAGCGAACTGCATTCACCTTCTGTAAATCTAAATCCATGGTGAAGGTTGTATGGGCTAGTGCATAGAGCTCATAGCTTAGAGCCAGCCACTCCCAGGTTTCCTTCCCAGCTCTGCCACACAGCGTAGGGCTGCAAGCAAGCTACTCATTCCACCAGTTTAAGATGAGCTTACTGCTCCTTCCTTGCCTTACAGTGTGCTCTGAGGAGTGATCGGAAGATGTGAAGTGCTACATAACAGCAAAGTAATGATGCTGTGAAATCTGAAAGACTCCAGCTCCGCAAAGCACTTAAGCCCATGCTTATCTGCAAGCATCTGTTTAATTGCTTTGTTGAATAGGGAGATTTAAGCATGTGCTGAAACTCTTTGCTGAATTAGGCCTAAATCCCCCCCCCCCCCCCCCCGTGCTCCCTGGCAGGGACACCATAAAAGATTTCCACCTCATTGAAGCACATCCTGTGCTTTCTTGTCACTCTTCTGAATAGCCTGAAAGAAGCTGCAATCTCCAGGCCCAAAATAAACCGATTACTTTTAAGACCGTTGCCACAGCCCAGCTTAAAATAATTGGACTGCAACTTCCCCGTTTGACCATTGACCTGGAGTTTAAAATCATCCATACCTCAGCGATGTGTACGTCATTGGGAGGGTTCACCTGAATCAAACAAGCAGTTACTTTTTACAAGGTCAAGCTTCTGTCCCTCCTTCTGTTCTCATCACATGCATGTGTGATCTTGGGGTTTTGGCACTCTTAAAGAGCCTGGAAAATTTCCATGGTGATTCTCAGTATTCTCTCTATTTCTTAATTCCTCAGTCCCTGGGAGTTTCCAAAATCCAACCGAACAAGTCAGAAAGACGACAAAATAACCTCACTTATTTCTTTTCACCTCTACGGCCTTCTTAGAACTCCCAACATTTCACTAGCCGGTGTTCAAACCAGCCAAACTTCTCCACCCCAGCTTTTGGTCCTGAAGCTAGAAGGTCAATCCAGTATCACAGGTCCCCGTGCCAGCCACCATCCTGCTGGACTCAATTCATTTTTTGCCACTGACCAAATAAGTGCACCGATCGCGTGAACTAGAGTTTTCCAGATCTGTCATTCTGAAAATGAAAACAGGCAACTGTGCCATAGACACTATAAAACCGCTGCATTAACAACTGCCAGAGTCTCAAAGAAAATATGTGGCAAATGACTGTTCTTACTTATAGAGGCGGGTGCGGAGTCCTCTGGTGTCTGCAAAAGTCCAAAAGCCAATTGTCCATAGGTCTCACCGTGCGACAGCAGAACTCCAACAAATCCCAAATACAGATGTTAAAGGAACAAAATAACATTGTCTCCTCTGATCTAGAGCAGGCTTCCTAGGAACTGCCTTTACCTACTATGTGCTTTCCTCATAGATTACCTCTAAGATAATTATCATGAAATACCCTCACCCATAGATCCTTGTACTTGACAGGAGTGCTATGATTTCAAAGGCACAGCAATGCGTGGGAAATACAACCTAAACATAGCTACTCTAAGGTGAGTGCATAACTGTTTGGAAAACCATTCCCAGAGAGTAGTTATCAGTGGTTCACAGTCAAGCTGGAAGGGCATATCAGCAGGGTTCAGTTCTGGGTCTGGTCCTGTTCAATATCTTCATTAATGGTTCAGATAATGTCATAGAGGGTACATTTATAAAGTTCCCGGATGACACCAAGCTGAGAGGGGTTACAAGTGCTTTGGAGGATAGGATTAAAATTCAAAATCATCTGGAGAAATAGTCTGAAGTAAATAGGGTGAAATTCAATAAGGACAAATGCAAAAGTACTCCACTTCAGAATGAACAACCAGTTGCACACATACAATGTGGAAAATGGCTGGCTAGGAAGGAATACTGTGGAAAGGGATCTGTGGGCCACAGCAGATCACAAGTTAAATATGAGTCAACAGTATCACACGGTTGCAAAAAAAGCAACCATAATTCTGGGATGTATTAGCAGGAGTGTAGTAAGCAAGACACACGAAGTAATTCTTCTACTCTACTCTATGCTGATTAGGCCTCAAATGGAGCATAGTCTCTAGTTCTGGATGCCACATTTCAGGAAAGATGTGGACAAACTGGGGAAAATCCAGAGAAGAACAAGAAAAATGATTAAAGATCTAGAAAACATGACCTATCAGGGAAGATTGAAAAAAGGGGTTTATTTAGTTTGGAGAGAAGACTGAGGGGGGACATAGTAACAGTTTTCAAGTACATAAAAAGCTTGTTACAAGGAGGAGGGAGAAAAATTGTTCTCGTTAACCTCTGAGGATAGGATAAGATAACCTCTGAGGACAAGAAGCAATGGGCTTAAATTGCAGCAAGGGTGGTTTAATTTGGACATTAGGAAAAGCTTCCTAAGTGACAGGGTAGGCATGCACTGGAATAAATTGCCTAGAGAGGTTTTGGAATCTCCATCACTGGAGATTTTTAAGAAGAGGTTAGACAAACATCTGTCAGGGACTGTCTAGATAATGCTTGGTCCTGCCATAAGTGCAGGGAACTGGACTAGATGACCTCGCGAGACTCCTTCCAGTCCTATGATTCTATGCCCCACTGAGACAGTTTTTTCTGGGCAATTCAGTACTGCTAAATGACGTTCTGAAAATATTCCTTAAGGACCCTCTGGTACAGTGATCACCTAAACTGCAAGCCACTGTGCTAGAACACTGTTGCCTGAATCTGCCAATGGGAAATGAATCTTAAAGTAAGTTATATGTAATAGGAAGCCTGCTGGCCCATGCAGAAAAACATACAAGACCTGATAATAATGGGGAACTTGAACTACTGAAACAGCTGTTGGAAAAGTAATACAGCAAAACACAAATTTTCCAGTAAGTTCTTGGAATGTATTGGGGATAACTTTTTGTTTCAGAAAGAGGAGGAAGTAACCAAGGGGACAGCCATTTTAGACTTGATTCTGACCAACAGGGAGGAACTGGTCATGAATCTGAAAGTGGAAGGCAGTTTGGGTGAAAGTGGTCATGAAAGAAGGAGTGAGAGCAACAGAATAAGGACAATGGACCTCAAGAAAGCAGACTTTAACAAACTCAGAGAACTGGTAAGTAAGATCCCATGGGGAAAAAATCTAATGGATAAAGTAATTCAGAACAGCTGGCAGTTTCTCAAGGAGACAGTATTAAAGCACAGCGCAGAGAAAAATTGGAAGAATAGTAAAAGGCAAATATAGCTGTATGAGGAGCTCTTTAGTGACCTGAAAATTAAAAAGGAATCCTACAAGTGAAAACATGGACAAATTGCTAAAGAGGAATACAAAACAATAGCACACGCACATAGAGACAAAATCAGAAAGGCTAAGGCACAAAATGAGTTACACGTAGCAAGGGACACAAAAGGCAATAAGAGGCATTTTAAATATATCAGGAACAAGCGAAAGAAAGTGTAGGTCTTCTACTTAGCCGGGAAGGAGAGCTAATAACCTGATGATATCAAGAAGGCTGAGGTCATAGAATATTAGAGTTGGAAGGGACCTCAGGAGGTCATCTAGTCCAACCTCCTGCTCAAAGCAGGACTAATCATCTTATCTCAAAAAAGATATATTGGAATTGGAAAAGGTAAAAAAAGGGCAACAAAATGATTAGGGGTATGGAACAGCTTACATATGAGTAGAGATGAATTAGACTAGGATTTGTCAACTTTCCAAGCTGAGAAGTCAACTAAGGGGGGGATATGATATAGGTCTATAAAGTCATGACTGGCACGAAAAAAGTAAATAAGGAAGCATTATTTACTCCTTCTCATAACGCAAGAACTAGGGGTCACCAAATGAAATTAATAGGCAGCAGGTTTAAAACAAACAAAAGGAAGCATTTCTTCATACAACACACAGTCAACCTGTGGAACTTCTTGCCAAAAGAAGTTATATGGTACCCAGGTGCTCAACACAATTAAAATTAACAAGGAGGAAGGAATGCAACCCAAAATAGGGAAAGAACAGATTAAAGAATATTCAGAGAAGTTAGAGGCATTCAAGTTGGCAGGGCCTGATGACATTCATCCTAGGATATTTAAGGAACTACCTGAAGCAATAATGGAACCATTAGCAGTTATCTTTGAGAACTTCTGGAGGACTTCCATAGGACAAGAAAGGCAAACATAGTATGTATCTTTAAAAAGTGGAACAAAGAGGACCTGGGGTATTACAGACCAATCAGCCTAACTTTGCTATCTGGAAAAATATTAATCTGTAAACAGGGAGACAATAACAAGGTTATAAGGAATAGCCAGCATAGATTTGTCAAAAACAAATCATGCCAAACCAACCTAATTTCCTTCTTTGACAGGTTACTTGCCCTAGTGGTTGGGGAGTACCAGTAGACGTGATATATCTTGACGTTAATAAGGCTGTTGACACAGTACTACATAACGTTCTCATAAGCAAGCTAGGAAAATGTGGTCTAGGTGAAGTTTATTATGAGGTGGGTGCACAACTGGTTGAAAGACCTCAGTCAAAGAGTGATTGATGGGTCAGACTGGGAGGGCATATTTAGTAGAGTCCTGCAGGAGTCAGTCCTGGATCTGGTACTACTCAATATTTTCATTAATAACTTGGATAATGTATGCTTATAAAATTTGCAGGTGACACCAAGCTGGGAGAGGTTGCAAGCACTTTGGAGGACAGGATTAGAATTCAAAATGGCCTTGGCAAATTGGGGAAGTGGCCTGAAATCAACAAAAAGAAATTCAGTAAAGATAAATGCAGAGTACCTCACTTAGGGAGGAAAAATCAAATGCACAACTACAAAATGGGGAACGACTGCGTAGCTGATAATACTGCTGAAAAGGATCTGGGGGTCATAGTTCATCATGAACTGAATAAGAGTTAACAATATGATGCAGATGGGATTTGGCTAATATTCTGTGATGTACTTACAGCAGTGTCTTATGGAAGACATGAGAGGTCATTGCCCACTCCACTCAGCACTGGTGAGACCTTAGCTGGTGTCCTGTGTCCAGTTCTGGGCACCACACTTTAGGAAAGATATGGATGAACGGCAGAGAGTTCAGAAGACAGCAACAAAAGTGATAGAAGATTTAGAAAACCTGAGCTATGAGAAAAGGTTAAAAAAAGCTGAGCATGTTTCGTCTTGAGAGAAGAAGACTGAGGGTGGGGGACCTCATACTTCTTCAGATATGTGAAGGGCTGTTAGAAAAAGAGGAGAGTGACTAATTGTTCTCCATGTCCACTGAATGTAGGATGAGAAGTAATGGGCTTAATCTGTGGCGAGGGAGATTTAGGTTACATATTAGGAAAACTTGCTCACTAGAAGGGTAGTAAGCTCTGGAAGAGGCTTCCAAAGGAGGCTGTGGAATGCCCATCACTGTAGGTTTAAAGAACAGGTTGGACAATCACCTGTCAGGGATGGTCTAGCTTTACTTGGTCCTGCCTCAGTGCAGGGGACTGGATTTGACGACCTCTCAAGGCCCCTTCCAGCCCTATCTTTCTATGACTCTATGTGGAGTCTGAAGCTGTTAGCAACCAGACCTTTATGCAGAGCAGACATTCAGTCACAATTCAGGTGTTTCTTAATAGCAGGTGGAGCTCTGACCTGATAGGCCCTGGTGATGGCTCTCTCTTCTTGGTAGTACACCAGGTGCAAAGGGAAGAGTTGCATATTAGGGGGCTGATTTTTCCTTCTCCCTTGTGAATTTACTGAGGATTAAGGGCCGAATTCAGCAAAGCATTTAGGCACATGAGTAGTCCAACTGAAGTTAATGAGATTACTCATGTGAACTGCCTTGCTGACTCAGAGCCACATTCAGCTAACCCCTAATTCTGGTAAGCGGGAGTTACATGTTTTCTCATGCTTTGACAGGTGAATCACTTTCTCTGCCTGACTCCTAGATTTGGGCAGTTTTCCCGTATTACCCAAAGATTCCTACCCTTTAACAAGGGGAATCTGCAGATTCCCATGTGAAATCCATACTGTAACCCTGCAAAGTAAGACAGCCCTCTTTCCATGGAGGCTGTGTATTAGGAAAAAATCTTCCCTGGAGAGACTACTCCAGAGTCTAACAGGCTTCACCCTGAGAATGTGGTGAGACTCCCTCACCACAGGCATCTGGTTCACTTGGTAAGTTGGGCCCATTCAAACAAAATGCAAGGAACAAAGAACGGAAGCCACATCTACAGAATGGGGGACTGTACCCTGGAAAGCAGTGACTCTGAAAAGGATCTAGGGGTCTTAGTGAACAAGCAAGTCCCAGCATGATGTCATGGCAAAAACAGCCATTGCGATCCTTGGTTGTATAAAAAGAGAAGTTGTGCATGGGGTAGGGAAATGATTTTACCTCTGTATCTGGCACTGGTGAGACTGATACGGGAATACTGCCTCCAGTCCATTTTAAAAAGGATGCTGAAAAACTGAAGAGGGTGCACAGAACAGGCACAAAAACGACCCGAGGGCTGGAGAAATGCCTTACAGGGAGAGACTTTAAGAACTCAGGGTATGTACACACTGACAGCAGCAAATTCAGCGCTGTCAGATCGATGTATCCGGATCAATTGAGCAGAAGTGAGGATCCGCTCAATTGATTCAAAAGTCAATTTAGTAAAACCATCTCCCCCAAAAGCACAGCGTTGTGTCAACAGGTACAATTTCCCGTTGGTGCAGCATAGTGGAGACGGCACACAGAAGAGGTGTTAGGAAGTTGACATAAGTTACGCAAGCTATTCTAATTTCTAGAGGCTCGATTCTGCCCTTAGAGACACAAGCAGATTCCCACTGAAGTCAAGGGTTGCTGCATACAGGTGCCTAAGGACAGAATCTGACCCTCAGAATCTCTAACAGAATATTTTTGCATGCATTTGGGAAAGGATGTTGTGTAGCACTGCCAAAAGTCTGACCTTCCACTCAAAGATCCGCAAAGAAGCATAAAGATTGAAAAATAGGAGGAAAAATACTATGAGTAAAGTTAAAAAAAACAAAACACAAAGGTCAGAGCAACACCCCACCCTGCCTTTTAGAGCTGTTTGCCTGTCCATCTTTCTTATTGCTCCATTCGCCCATTTCAGCCATATTGGCTTCCATTGTTGTTATGACTATTGCATGCAAATGGAATGGACTCCAGCCATTAATATTATTAGCCTTTAAATAACATCGCACTTTTCCACAGTTGATTTTCCAGACAGTGGTTTAATCCAGGGTTTTCCCCCACCACCCACCCAAATCTCACTGTGCATTTCCTCTAAGTCTGCCTTTTAAAAATCCAACGTTCTTATAATTCCTTTCTACCTTCGCCTCAGGAATTACTCTGGACTCCAATTTCAGTGACCATTAGCGTCATGTATAGGACTGGATTAGCTTGCTGAAACTAAAATATCCTCTGACCCCGGCTGCGCACCAGACCTCAGACTAATCTCTTTCCTGCTTTCTCCCCAGAAACACACGTCCCCCTTGGCCATGCTACCACTTTCCTTTAATAAAATTAGTTGACATTCTTCATGATCGGCACCGACTGAAAAGAGGTAATCAATGTTATGTTTGACTTCGGCACTTCATTCCACCTACCTACATCCCCTGACAGTTTCAACTGGCGTTATTAAACAACTGCCATGTCCCACCCTAGAGGTGGCTACTCCTCTAAATGATGACCTTACTCGGGGTAAACTGCCACTGAAGTAAACAGGAGTTTTGCCAGAGTAAGAGTTTCCAGACTTATTCCATGGTTTAAGGGCTTGTCTACAACAGAGAGTTTCATTAGTTTAATTAAAGGATTGATTTTAAACTATTTTAGTTAAATGCAGACCTCTGTGTGAACACTCTTATTTTAGTTACAAGCAGGTTTATTTCAATTTAGCTTAAGTCAGTTAGGAATTAGTTTAAACTAAACTAAGGCCACTCTGAAACTGACGTAAGAGTCCACATGCAGCTTGTACTCATTTTAACCAGTTTAAAAACTATTTAAGTTAAACCGGTACAACTCTCTCCGACAGACAAGGCCTAAGACTGCAAAATTCTTTGGAGTCCCTTAAGATGAAAGGTGCTCTATAAATGTAAGATATTATCAAACAATAAATCTGGGTACATACTAGCTAAAACCTGAGGATTACTTTATCTGCACTCAAGCAGTTCAAAATGTAAGTAATTTAAGAGGAGGGGGCACTCACCAAGTATCAGCTAGAGAGAAAAGAGTGACCAGCCAGAAGAAGTTAGTCACCTCAAAGCCTTAGGAACAGCCAGACTGGGTCAGACCAATGGTCTGTCTAGTCCAGTATCCTGTCTTCTGACAGCAGCCAGTGCCAGATGCTTCAGAGGGAATGAACAAAATTGGGCAATTCTGAGCGATCTGTCCCATCGTCCAGCCCCAGTTCTGACACTTGGCGGTTTAGGGACACCCAGAGCATGATGTTACATCCCTGACTATTGTGGCTAATTTTCTTCATGAGAGCCTTCTCTCTGTGCCGTTACCTTTCACACTTCTTCTTTCATGCTACTGCATTGGAACTCTAAAATCCTACCTGTCCTGCGGCATGGAATCGTCAATGTCCTTCACCCTTCAAGGAGGGAAATTTCCTCCCAAACAGGTAGTCGTGTAAGTAAGACACCAGGATAGCATGCAGTTACAATTTTACTGTGTTATTACTTGCGTCTTGCATTTGTACAGAAACAGGCTATGCACTATGTCTTTGTATACACTGTTTCCAATTTTTCTGCTTTCTTGGGGCTACCCAGGGAGTCACTGATACCCCACATGAAGTAGCAGGTGCTGATTGGGGGCAAGCAGGGAGAGTCACAAAACCAGAAAGAGGAGGGAAGGCGGAAACAGAGGGGAAAAGGAAAGATGAGGGGGAAGTGGGAGGCCAAGAAGAGAGGCGGAAAAAGAGAACTGAGAAAAGGGAAGGCTCCAGAAGAAAGAAGTTGGGGACCGCTGCTCCAATTTAATCCCTTGAGGTGTGCAGCATTCACATTACACCTATTATCTTGTCTGTGTAACACTCAGTGATATACAAATCCTACACCAGCAGCTCCTCCACAGGCATCTAGTCTTCCCAGCTGACACACCCTTTCTTTATGTCCACGAGACGCGTACATACCCCCATGACTAGCCTCCCCTTTGCGTTATGACACCGTCAGTATGACTACATGTCAAACGAAAGGTGTGACTGGAGCAAACAGGGAGGCATACCAATTCTAGCTTTAATCTAGCTAGCATGGGTAAGAAGTGCAGTGTAGACATAGTGACATCACAGAGGCGAGCAACCGGAGTACATACAAGCCCTTCAGGGAATCCTGGTATGTGCTCAGGTTGCTAGCCCATGTCCCCAAGCCTATGCTGCTAACGTTACCCATGATCGCTAGATTGAAGCTAACATGGATATGCCTACCCATGCTACAGTCGCACCTTTACTTGCAGTGTAGACATACTCTGGGAGTCACCTCAGTTCTCCATTGGTTTTAGCATTGCAGATGGAAGGATTTTGGTGTTGTTTAAAGAAAGATAGGGCCATGAGGTGCCATTCACATGGCAAATGGCCAACCACGGTAGCAGGCTGATTGTTATATGGTGATGTGTTGCCACAAATGGAAGGAGAGAATGTCTGGCTTCTATAAATTATGAAGCTAGACAGATGGGTAATGTATACAGGCGCATGTTTGATCTTACATGACATTGTATACTGTACCTTTCAGCCTGAAGCTTCTCAAAGCTCTTTTCAAGAGATACACAGTGGGATCACTTCACCTACTGAACTGCAGCCATTTCTAGGAGGAAACAGGGCAGTTATTTAAGTGCACATAACACCCCGTACAATAGTTTGGGACAGGAAGTGAAGAAGAATCCAACAGAGCCTGCTGGGGGAATTTAAGATGTCAAACTGTCAGTGGCCAAATTGGAACTGGACTATATAGTACTGTAACTAAAGCCCCTAATTCTTCTGAAGAGTACCATGAGATCTTTCATGACCACAGGTGGACTACATTGGCTGAAACACAGCACCTCTTCAACTCCACTGTGACCCCACCACCAAAAATGTTGGTCAACACTGTTCAAGGCAGTGGAAGAAAAGTTGAACTACAAGCATCTGCAGCTACGATATTAAGTTTTATAGCTCCTACAAATAAATCCTTGCTCCTGCCCCTGTTACAAAGCACACACCCATGCCCCTATTACCTTCAGTTGATAAAACTCTACTTCATTAATGCTGCTGTCGCCACCACATCTGCTAATGCTTTAAAAACAGATATGCCTGGTTCAATTAACTCTTGGTTTTACTGTTGCTTTATCTACGTCTCCAGGACAGTTTTGTTGGGGGGTTTTGGGTTGTATTTCCCCCCCCCCCACCCACCCCGTTCTTCCACAAAGACTCCACCCCAGGGAGGAATGAAAGCTCCCACCAGGGCCCACTGATGCGTGCTGAGCCAGCCATGAAGAAAGCCTCCATCTAGGCTCTGAAGCTGATCCTAAGTGTTCTGGCAGTGCGCGCTCTGAATCTGTAGCGCATTGACACGCTAACTCCCCTGCCTCCCACTCTCCCTCCATCCCCCTGGAAAAAAATCAGACTTGCTGGCTAACACCATCTCAGCCAATGCCAGGAAAAAAGCTCACTGCCCTTGCAGTGTCTGAAACTTCAAGTTTGCCAAGTTACAACAAACAGGAAAAGCAAAAGCAAAACACAGCCCCCACGCCCCCCTTCATTAATCCATTTAGCTCTGTGCTGATGCCAGCTACAGCTCACAAACAATTACATTGATAGACTCCTCTGGCATATCCTTCCAGGTGGCCAGAACAAAAACCCAGGAAGTCTGCATCCGATGGTGTTTTAAATCCCTTCCAGTAAGTGCAAAGGTTCTTCAAGCAGTGGCCAGAGAAAGGGTTAACAGCAAGGCGATTTGTCAACTTCAAGCCCTAAGAAGCCTTTACATGAGGTTCACAACCACCTTAGGCCCTGAAACTGCTTGTGCATTTCATATTAAGGGTCGCAAACAGGCAGAGAAGGGATGAGCCTGGGGTGGAGAAGCCCGTCCACAGAGGAAACAGTATTGTCTTCCCATTCCCAAGCCATGCCAGTGGGTTCCCATCACTGGGATGGATAGCATTACAAGTATTGATCTAGGTTCCCCCTCCATACACAATCACTCTGCTGGGCCTTGGTGTACCCCCACCATCCCATCCTAGTCAACTAGGGGTGTGTTAACTTGCAGTGGAGCTTGGGCCGCCTCATAATTGTGGGACCGGGCTCTCAAACATCCCAAACCCCTTTGCTGGTAGAGCACTCACAGCTAAATGGCAAGCGGCTGATACCGGCCATTACAACTGAGGTTTTAGTATGGCAAACCAGTACTGCTGCCTGAGAAGGCTGGAAAATTTACTGCTATACTAAGGATAATGCTCATCCTCAGGGCACCCACATGGGGTGGGAGGGAAGGGAACGGAGGGGAGAAGGGGGAGGGAAGGGAACAGGTATACTTTACCAGGGCCTAGCAGCTCTGGGCGCCTGGCGGCCCTGGGGGGCCTGGCCCAGGCTGCAACCCCATTACCACGAGGAAAAAGAATTTTCATGGCTCTTAAGATTGTACGTCTGGGATGAGGGATTGTGGTCTGTGTGAGGGAGGGGCCCGTGTTACAAGTTTGTACTGGGTCTGAAAAAATCATGCTCGGGCCCTGCTCATCCTCACCTTTCTCACCATGAAGCAGGAGGTACAGACAGGTAACAGTAACACCTATGAAAATCCTATCAGGATTCCTCACTTCATCTTCTGAACTGTTAGGCAGTGTTACTGCATTGCATTTATTCCAGGTAAATAAGCAACCCCTGTATCTACAGTGTGTAAAGCAATTTGGGGTTCTTTTGGATGACAGCGTTGTCTTAATGTAATCACGATATCTGAACCTCCTCTCACGACCTGGCCCTTCAAGCTTGGCTTTTTCACATTAAATCTACGGCACATTTGCCACGTAAAATCCATTCTTATCTTTCAGAGTCTTGTTGGGACTCCATTGCATGGGACTGATAACCATAGAAAAAACAAACGGGATTCTCACAGCTCTGGCTTCCAAGTAGGGCAGATAGTAGAATTCAGAAACCGTGTTGAGTAAAGGCCAAACCCAAGAACGTGAAAGCAACACTCTTCAATCTCCTGTCCCTTGCTCAAACTGTGAGTCTCCTGACAAGTTAACTTGGGAGCTCAGTCCAGTTTATTTATATGTAGTGTTCCTTCAGAGAGAGCTTGGGAGCCGAGATATAAAGTCACTGTATAGAAAAGGCTAGAGTGGCTCCTAAAGGCAAAATGATGTGTGGGACAGGGAGAGATGATGTCCAGAGACTGATGAAGCTGAAATACAAAGTGATAAAGGTACAAACAGATATTCCTCCATGGCTGTGACAGTCAGAGCAGTGGTGAGAAACCCAGGGAAGAGTAAACTAGGTTTAATCTGCTTTTGGATTAGCTATAACATGGAGGCCCTGACATAGGGCTTTTCCCAGAAGGAGTGTTAAGCCACAGGTCAGATTCTAGTTCGGGTTATTATAATATGCAAGCCTAAATCCCCCTGGAGTCTTAGTTGGGTGCAGGACTCTTGTCGCCTTCCTATGCCCAACTGTCTTACCACGTTGCTGTGCACTGTTAAAGGGCGGCTGTGTGTCAGGGACGGGAAACGTGGTTCCTGTATGTTTCGAAGCTTTCAAAGCCATCAGCAGAGAAAGAGCCATTACGGATTGTAGCAAAACCTCAGACAGCTTTTCTGATAGGATCTCCTGACTGTCACTATGCTGGTCACCACAACTCCAGTGCAGCAACAAAGACAGAACCCAGACTCTGCTGCCCTAGAAGCAGACACCACACGTACTTGAGAATGGGAATCTCCATTAGCTATGAGCAGTATATGGCCTGTGACACACGGTTGAACGGTTGTGATTCAACCCAGGAGAGCGTGCTGATGACACATACCCCCATACACACATCTGATTCACAGCAATAATTTCAGTGTCTCACACAGGTGAGAGACAAGCTTTTAAAACACAGTTTAAAGAGAAGAAAGTGCGACAATGGCTTGGGGAGCGAGAGCTCCAATGCAAAGGAGAGCGGCACAAGTGCAATAGCGACTCACCCTCTGGAGAGGGAGAGCGAGAGAGCACAAGCGCACGAGGTCTAAAGGAGTCCAGTACTGGGACGTGAGGCTGGCCAAGGCAGAACAAGTTCACGTGGAGGTCTGAACACCAGAAGTGAAACCGTGGTACTCTGTTCAAACGGGTTTAAAGGCCTTTCCTTTGATCAGTATGTGCATTACCTAAAAGAAATGTTTAGAAAGTGGTGTGTACCTGCAGCCCAACACTATGGTGAAATCAATTTCCCACACATCTCCATCACGCCTCTGAAAATGACTGCAAACCCATTGCTGGGCTTTAAGCCAGGACCCCTTTTCTTTTGAGGCAAAGCATTTTTCACTGTCCAAATCTTTCATAAATACTGTAACGCCTTGGAAGAGTCAATGGACACAGAAAAATGCCAGAGCACATGGAGAATAGCAGAAGTACAGCCCTATCGCTACTAGCCTGATTCAAAAGCTAAGACTTTAAACCCATCAGAAATATTGTAGGGGATACACGTAGCTCGCAACAACCTATGCAAAATGCTCCAAAAGAGGCTTGAGACATCCTACACCAAAACCCCTTCTATTGCTCTAAGAATTCCAGCCTATCAGAGTCTTTCTGTTCATGAGCTATTCCTTCTAAAAGGCCTGCTAAGCATGTTGGCTGTTCACCCATAAAAGCACGTTCTAATGGGATTTTTCAGGTTTCAATAATATCACGGTCTGGCACAGGCTGAAATAATTAACAGAAACACCCGACAGGTGGCCATTTATTACTGTTAACACTGCAAATCCAGCAGCACAATTGTTGCTTTTCTGTAATTATTCCCGGGCAGCCTAAGACCTTTTTAGCTTATCCTTTTCTCGGATAATACTTTCTACCAATAAATTGTGATCGTATCTATTGGTTTAAATTTGGAACCTTTATAAAAATATCTAGAGGGTTCTATATGAATAACCCCAAACAATGCACTGCTGTAAGAGTCTTTCCTGCGTTTGGACCATTGCTGTAGAATACTGTAGTGCTTTTCTTTTTACAAGAAAACACTCCCATTGACTTCACTGAGGGCAGGATTGGTCCCTCTGCAACCAGCTAAAGCCATAGATGTATTCAACACTGTTTGTCCACAGTAAAAGTAGTTCAGCAGCTGCAACAGCAGAACACGAGGCTCTCTTTGCTAACTCCTCACCCTCCCATGTATCAATTTGAAATGTTCTCCCGCCTGGGAACATGCTTGCAGTCATCACAAACTGGTGGCCATTAAAGGCATGTCACACTTGTAGATAGTGAACCACATAGATGGTTGCTAGTGTTACAGTAGCTGTAGTGCAAACTCTGCAGAGAGTTTTAAATATAAAGATAGGATTTTTGTCATGATAGCCTAGAAAGAGAAGAACTGATGGGCCCATTCCCCACGCTGAACAGATTCTGCTCTTGACCTGGTCTTCATCTGAAGAGAATCAGTGGGATTATGAACTATACAATCCTTACAAAGTTCACTGGATGTCTCTCTGTATGCAACAGCATAAAACATATTGAACAAAAGCTTAGCACGGTGTTAAATGCAAGTGTTAGCAGTTTCCATGCATGCATTAAACAAAATCAGATGTGATAATATACCACATGGGTCATTTCTTATTGAAATGTCACATAGCAAGTGAATTATCAAAATATTTGTATTCTTTCCATATGGAAAAACAGTTGGCAAATCAACACTTCACTGCCTCAGGAACAGACGCTGCTCTACGCAGGCCAGAATGCCTCCTGCAAGGTGCTGAGAGGGAGTGCCCTCAACTCCAGCTGAAGTCTACAGAAACGAAGGCTGCCAAGCACCCCATGGGACTGGGCCTAAATGCAAGGAGGCGTCATTGCTATTCCCCTCCCAATGCATCATGAGGGCATGGGGGATGGAAACAGACTGTACATTCTTCAGAACATGACTGCTATCTAAAGTACCATGCAAAGTGACGGTGCTTTACAAATGTTTATTAACAAGGGGCTGAAGAGAAGGAGGAAGTGGAGGAGAGCATAAGCTGTTAATCAGTGATGTAAGGCAGCACCTACTGCATGCAGAGATGGCTCCCACACATTTCTTATTCATTGCTAAGATGCTACCATGATGGGCACTATAAAAGAAACTACGATAAACAATTTGCATCAGATAAAAAGGGACCGAGATCAAGGGAAAACTCTCCTTTTCCTTCGCCCAGTTGGTACGAATGGACAAAGGAATTTATGACCTTTGTAAATCTAGAACTGTTTTCAATAACAGAACTATTTTCTGGATGAGTCAATAAATAGAGAGACATGAACCTTAAAATATACAAGGCTGTTCCTAAACGATAAGATCCAACATTTCATGCACTGATTTATAAATTGAGTAAACCTACAATACAGGCAATGTTTGATGTAAGTCAGCGCTGAGCGGGGAGCTTGGGGAACAAGCCTCGGGATGCTAATTGAATACACATTATGGCTTGCTTAGGTGTCTTTAGTCATGGTGACAATATAGATTCTTAAATGAGGAACAAGAGACTAATATTAGGAAGTATCCCAACAGAAGTGCAGTGGAATAAACTCTTCACAAAAAGACTGGTTGTGGAGGATTTAACATAGTATCGGAGACCTCTCCCAGCCAATTAACTGGAAAATGATTGAAGGCTGCTGAAGAGTTGGCCAAATATTATGCTGAAATAGCTATCAACTCTCTAAGATGTTTCCCGTGTGAAATTTTAGAATGTGCCGTATCTATAAACGGTCTGGCCCAGTCTACACAACACCATTAGGTCAACACAAGGCAGCTTACATTAGCCTAGCTGCAGATGTGCCTTCACTTAAATTTGGATCCCGCCGACGTAGGTGCCCCATGATGCCGACTTAATAACGCCACCTTCCCAAGCGGTGTAGAGACACAGTCGATGCCGTTAGGTAGATGCAGTGAGCAACCAGACACTCTGTTACGTATGCCAACCATTAATGGCTTCCTGTCCCAAAACGCCCCGACTGCTCTGGTCACAGTGGTGAATTCTGCTGCCCAGGAAGTTCCTTTTCATGTGTGTTCCATCTATCACCCCACTGCAGGTCAGGAACCCCACTGCTGCAAAGCCACCCACTATGTCCTGCATGTTGCCAAGAGTCACAGTCCTGCATAGCAGGAGGCAATTAATGACCATGCACACTTGCATAGCAATGTCCCTTGCAGTGGATTTCCCAGCTCCAAACTGATTCCTGACTGAACAGTAGCAATCTGGCTTTGCAAGTTTCCATGTGGACTTGCACATCCAAAAGTTCTGCAACCGCTGCTTGTCATCCCAAACTTGCATGACGATGCAATCCCACCAGTCAGTGCTTGTTTCTCGGGCCCAGACCTGGTGCTCCACCATTTTCAGCTGCTCCATGAACACCACCAACAACCTTGAATTGTTTCATTCCACGTCCCACAGCAACGTAGCCTCCAAGGAATCATCTTGTTCCCCAAGGCTCCTCTTTGTTGCTCTGCAAATACTGCAGGATCCTGCGCCCTGGGCTTGCAGTGCTCCTGACAACAGTGCAGAGCTGCTCAGGCTCCATGCTTCTGTCAGAGGCGGACGTCGAGGAAGGATGCATGGGTTTATGGGATTTCGAAAAGAAGGCATGAAAATTATGGGCTGCAGATGAAATTATAGAATGGAAAACACTGCTTTATGGGAAGTTGATTTCATGCTCCTAGTCACCCCTCTGCAACTTGTTTTGGCCCCATCAGGCATTGCAGAAACTTCCCACAAGACCTCCACACTGGAGGGTGGAGAGTTTCACAATGGGACACCTACTTGTGGTACACTTCACACTGCTTTGACACAAACACTCCTGGTGAGGACGCGCACTGCCAACACAAGGAGCCAAGTATGCACACACATATGCGATGTAATGGCTGTATGGTGACATAACTTAGGTTGACATAAATTTGCAGTGTAGACATGGTGCCCGAAGCACACCTCATTCCTTCAACCCAAAGGTAACCTGTCCTTGTAGACTGAGTTTGGAGCTGGGAACCACAAACTCGTGAGTTCTGATCCTGGCTCTGCCACTGACTTACTGAGTCATAAACAATCAAGTCACTTTAAAGTGATCTGCAAATATATTTTTTTAAATTGGGGCAAACCTTTGTGATGTATGAAGGAGAGCTGAAAGGAATATTTTTCAGTTAAAGGTTATTGTTTTTTCCTGCTTTGGTCTGTTTTGTTTTAGATTAAATTAGATCAGGAATGTCAACTCTAATCTTTCCTTAGTTTTGCTTCCAGGGGGACATAGGAAGTAAATGGATAGCTCTCAAACCTCGGTTGAACGATGGGGTGCTGAATCTCTCAATTACTTCCTTTCTCCAAAATGTTAGTCATTGGAGTTTAACATAGATGGACAATAAACAAAACAAACACACAAAAAAGCACCCTTCTTTGTGCAACAGTTCAACTTTCACTCTCTTGGCTCTTGCGGTGTCACCATTTCACTAGTTCTCCTGTCACCAGAGAGTCTTCAAGCTACAGAAGTTCAAATTTCCAAATTCGAATTTCCCCAAAGTTTGAGAGTGTTCAAATATTTGGTTTTCTTTTGGGGCAAACTCTAGCTCCAAACAAAACAAAAAAGAGCATTTCTATTATCCTGAAAAGCTCAGGGTAACATTGAAAGTGGGATACTCAAATCTCAAAAATAATCTAAATTGTTTTAGGAAAGGGTATGTCACATTCTTTTATTTGTTGCAATAAAAAAGCTTTTAAACAAGCAGAAGTGGGTGAAAGAGGTATCCTATTGCTGAATGGGACTCTGTAGCTATAAAAAAGGATTAACAATGTAGACAGCAAACTTGAAAATCTCTGCAACTGGATTTCCTTTTTAAAATCAGTACAGTAACGTATTGCAAAACATGAACGTTGCTTCAACTTAAATGCAAAGACTGCACTTTGAACTAGCCTCCAAACACGGACAGCAGGTTTTTTTAATTCAGTGGACAAATACTGATCTTTGAACTTTTTCATTTCAGGTGCCAAAATTTATTTCTGCAAAGCTGAGATGATGTAAGAATGACAGGGCCCACAATGCATTCATTAATGAGTTAGACACATCTTAAAGGGGCATAGGCAAGATTTAAAAAAAAATCGTATATTTACAAAATTCCTATTTCTGTGTCTAATAACTGACGGGTAAAGCTGAAAGAATTTTCAAAACCTTATTTAATTTTCATTTGCATTGTTGTTCATTACTCTCCTACATTATACCCTAGTTGACACTGATATTAGACTATTCCGTTTCGTTTTCTGATTCGCCTGCACTAATCACAGAGCTGATGTCTAATCATAATGCAAACAGAAAAGCATATTAAAAAGCTATTTTCAACAAGATATTTTAAAAATAATGAAACAAACATTGTTTCTGGTGTCAGTGAATTTCTCTGTCACTTGATAGCACCATGTACTTCAACGGAAGGTACTCCAGAAACATTTTATTATGTTTTGTAAAACACACATATTCTTCATAAGTAGCATCACAAAATAAAGCATAATGAAATCACGCCAAGACTGAAGGGAAAGAGAAGCTTTGAAGGCAAGACTGAAAAAGGAAATGACCCAGAGGAAGGGGTCTAGAGATGAATCAACTTAAATGAAACAGTGAACATCAGCACCAGCAGCTGTGAGGAGCAGACAAAAAGAGAGTAATGGAAAAAGGGCCTGGTTCACCAAGATACTTAAAGATGGGGCTAATTTTAAACGTCTAAGCAGTCTCTCTGTAGTCCCATACTTACGGTTAGACACACGCTTAAGTACTTTGCTTAATCAAGGCCTAATAATCAAGAAAAAGGGGGAAATGTGGAGGAATAGGTGGATATGAACAAGATTTACACCAAGAGAAAGTTGTACCCTTGCATCCTGTAGAATGGCTTAGTTCCTTGTGGTAGAGAGATGGATATATCAGCCAAACTTCACGGCTCAAACATTTTGGTTTTTTGTTGCGTCCTCTCCCCCTCGCTCTCCAGTCTCACTCCCTTTTGTTGGTACTTTGTCTGTTTCAGATTGTAAAATCACCAGACTAGGGATGATGGCCTTGATGCTGCGCTCACGTAAACCAGTTTGCACTGGTGTAACTTCACTCCTGGCTTACAGGAATATAAGTGAGATCAGAAGGGGAGTAGCGATAATCCTGCAGCTGAGGCCCTGGACAGGGCTTCAGGGGAGGTGGGTGCAATTTCCTGTTCTACCACAGACTCCCTATGTGTCCCTGAGGAACCACGTAATCTGTGTCTCAGTCCCCCCCCCGTTAAAAAAAGGAACACATCGAATGCTACTTCCCTACCTGACGTGTGACTGAAAGGATAAAGCCATAAATTCTTAGGGCAGTTGGTTACCATGGTGATGGGGGCCATATAAGAAAGAGAATCAAGACCTGTAGGTCTTTGGAGCTGCCTATAAGGTACTGAGCACCCTTTTGGTGACACACAAAGGATAGATCCCCTTTTATTTCAGTGATGCATGCTGCTATCGCTGCAGGAAAACCTAAAGGGCACCTGGAGAGAGCATTCCCCCCTGAGACAGCAAAACAGAGCTCCACAGAGGCACAAAAAGGGCAGGTTTCTTATCGCCTCAGTCTTTCCATGACTGGAGCTGATAAGCAAATCAGAAAGGAGAGGCATAGTGGTAAGTACCTCACCTGCCTTCCTCAAGACAACAAGCCTTCAATAAGTGGAAGACTGCAAATTCAGATACAGTCAGTGCAAGGCAGTACCCTGGGCAACACATGGCAGGGTGTTAATCGCCTGGTTAAGTGTCGATAAGCTCTACAGCTTGTCTGTCATCTGCCTAGCAAGTCATCACAGAACACAAGTGGGGCAACAACGCCTTGGCTCAGGACATGCAACAGAATTTTGGGGTTCCTTTTTTTTTTTTTTTAAAGTGGCAAGGATTTACATTTGTGCAAAAGCAATCTGCATTTTAACAACTGCAGTAGGGTTTCATGTCAAAGGCATTAATAGGACAAAAGGGGCCTGTCACCAAACATTCCATTAACGGTAATCCCCAACAGAAAAAAAAGTGATCAGGGCTTTCAGCTGCCAAGTCATATAAGGATAAGTCTTGGTCCCAATTAATTCAGTGGGAGTTTTGCAAATGACACCAGGGAGACCAGGTTTTGGCACTAAGAGAATAACCCTTAGGAAACTGAGAACTGGAGCCAAAGTTTTAATTTTTAAACTTCTGCTGCTCCACTTGGGAGCCTCAATCCATATTTGGGCACCTAAATAAAAGTGTTATAATTAGGACTTAACTTTGCTGTAGAGCATGCAACCAGGATCGGGGCGCCATTGTGTAGGTGCTGCACAAACGTATTTGAAGAGGATCCCAGCCCAGGAAGAGGATCCCAGCATACAATCAAAGAGAAAAAAAAAGCAGCCTGATTTCTGGAGGTGTTGGGCATGCCCAGCTCCCACAGCCTTCAGATGGCATGGATTGAAACATCCAATTTTAAGTATCCAACTCGATACCTAAATTTGCAGGTGTAGCCCCAAAGGCGAAAACTTTCAAAGTGCAGAGCTCTCCACTCCAACACCATCTTCTGAACCTGCCTGACTCCGTCTAGTTAAACGCTTCAAGTCACTGGCTGAATCTCTTAGCTGCCTTCTTGCCCAAGCCAAGACAGAGAGCCCAACACATGCCTAGAATGGATTAATAATACTTTTCAAGTCTTATATTGCCTTCTAACAAGGTTCTCAAAGTGCTGTGCTGTCATCATAGAAATATCACAACTCCCTTGATGCAGGGACTGAAGCTCATCGAGGTGAACTCACTTGTCCAATGTCAGGTTAGGGGCCCAGCTGGGTTAGAAGCCTGTTCTAACTCCTGTTCGGGGGCTCCTCTAGACACAAGAGTGTTCTTCCATAATGAAGAGTGTGATCTGGGGACCTGGCAACTTGTCTCATACGAGCTCAGATCTCAATCCGACGTGTGGCTCCACGTCTACATTCAGAGCTCGTTACGGTGGCATTCTCTCACCTTACGTCCGATTACTGGCCTGGACTGCAATGGGGCTGAAAGGCACGTAAGACAAAGCAGAATTAGCAGCTCAGCTGCATATGAAGGGTGCCTTTGTCTTCCATGTTGCAGTATCTCACGCAGGCAAAGCTAAGAAATGTACATGGGACAATTAGTGGTTGGAAAACAAAAATTAGCCTTTCTAAAGAAACCGAATGGAACAAAGGTTTTCTGTCAAGTGCAGGTTATTTCTGCATCTTAGGTCACTGCCTCTGTAAGGACTGCAGACAGTTACTAGTCTCAAGCTCTTGTCATTCCTTCAGTAAGTAGCCCTGCTCCTCCTCCCAGCTAGTGCATGAGGATCAGACAAGCTCAAGGGCATCTCCTTGCTGCTCCTAGACCCGCTGCACTTAGTGGGTTAAGCCAGGACAATGCTCCTCTACTGCAGACAGACATTCTCCATTTTGTGCTGGAAGGAGGGAGACACCCCGTTAAATCGAGTGTTATTTCACCTCGAGCTACAGGGAACCACACAAGGCTCCTCCCTCTTTTCATCACTTCTCTTACATATCCCTGCCTTCCCACACAACCTCCAGGTGACACATGATGGTTTCCAACCAAAGATGGACAGACAGGAATCCCTTTGGTGTCAGTTAGCGCCCCTCCTTAATCCGACAGGAGGGATGTTGTTGAGACACGAAGCAATCCACACCTACATGCCAGGATTTAAGCATGTTGCCTTCACACACTCCCCGCTCCCGAAGAGAGAGACACAAGGAGCATCTACTGGACAGCACAGAGAGCACGGTCCTTACTTACTACTGTTTAGGTTCTCAGCAAAGATCAGGCCCCATTGTGATAGGCGTGGTACTAACACAGAACAAAGAGATGATCTCTACCTCTGAGAGCTAGCAGAGAGCACAAGCCATGCATCTGAAAGACGTAGCTGTTAACGCTGTTCCACCGCACAAAATGAAACTTGAAAAAGATGATGCAAAGCAACTTGTTCAGACCACAATTAACTTCTCCTCAGGGGTTTTGTCACTTCCCTCTCCAGTACCTATCCTAGATCTTCATCCCACCCTCCCTTTGTTTCAATGCCAGATAAACTCCAATCCAAACTCATTTACTAATAAGGATTTCCACTTGAAAGAACAAATGGGGATTATGACACGGATGCTGCATTATCCCTTTCAGTCATCAGCTCCTAGCTTTGGGGTGTACTGTATTCAAAAAGATCAAGGGACGGGAGGACTGTATGGGGGAGGAGAGAAAGGGACTTAAGTATGCATAGCTGGGAAAGGAGACCACCTAATAAAGGTCTACAAACACCAAGAAATAGTTGCCTTTGAAAGAGGGGGGGTGGCCCGGAGAAGTGCGGGAGAGGGGAGAAGGGCACATATAAATTCAATATATTGACTTTTTTTAAAACGAATGCCATAGGAAATAGTTTTATGAGGCCCGTGTTAGTAGCTCCTCCACTAGATAGAGTAAAAGAAAAACTAGATAAAATAGTTACGTACACATTCCTATCACTTCTCTAGTACCTTCCAGCCCAGGTTCTCAAGAGCACTCTAGAAAATTTTAACAATCACACAAACAAGCCGCACTCCAGCCTCTAATATAGGGAGGTCCTATTCCCATTTCACAGATGAAGCAACTTGCCTAAGGTTGCACAAGAAATCTGTTGCAGAGCCAGGACTGAAATCCAGACCACCCAGCCCCAGGCCTTAACCATTCTTCAGTAGGGACAACTGTATATGGTAGGAGAGAGACTGGAACATGCTCTACGAGCTGCTGCTAAGTAAGATCATCCAGTCTGAGAGCCTGCTACCTGTAGAAGCTGGCTATGGCAGGAACATCAGACCAGGTCATCTCCACCCCTCAAAAAAGACAGATGGACAAGCACCCTTCCTGTCCCCTACATAATGGGGCATTTTATTTTCAAAATGAGCTTGATATTTTCCAAAAGCTTCCTGTGAATTTTTATTGCCCATGCAAATAAGGAACCAAAAATGCTGGCTAGAGGCAGTGTAATATTGTAGGAGTCTCACATACAGAGACCAACACACTGATAGTTAATAGAATTCAGGTCTTGAGAGGGGAAAAGGTTAAAAGCCTCATTAAATCACCAGCCAGATGCACCCCAACATTAGAGCGGCTACTCTCACCCATTTGTTTGGCAGGACAAGCTCATGGTGCTGCTACTGACGCACTGGCCCCTCGACACAGACTGTTCTGTAAAAGGATGACAGATAGCAACCCTATAAATCCACGTGCTCACGTGCACTGCCAGCCATGAGAACAGAATCCATTGCTTTAGCCTTGATGTTCTTCTGAGAGATATCCTCACTTACAGCTGTTTCTTTCATTACTACGTCAGTTACCCAACTTGCTACGCCCCCAAAATTCACCCTAATGTAGAAACTCAAATTAACAAATACCCACCGTTATGCTGTGACAACGGAGTGGTTTACATGCCTACTGATGCCACAGGAAATGTAACTGTGGGTTAGAGAGGCTGGATAGCTCAAGGAGTTGCGGCATCCAGCTGATTGGGTGGGCGGCTCTTATAAAATGAGTTGGTGAGCCTCACTGCTTTTCGATGAAGATCCTCCCTGTGAGCAGAAGGACAATTAACTGCGTAACCTTAATAATGCTTTGCTCTTATATAAAGCTTGTCATCCATTCCATAGAAATGTATCATGGAATGGCTTGTGGTGCGGAACGCAACCAGAAGTCAAGAAACATGGGTTCTTATTCCAGTGTCTTTCACTGATCTGCTCTGTGCCCTTCAGTAAGTCATTCCTCCCTTTCTGCCTCAGTTTTCCTATCTGTAAAATGGGTATAATACCACCTACCTAAAGGAAAGATGGTCCAGTGGTCAAGGCACTAGCCTAGACTGCGCTTCAGTTCCTTGCTCTGCCACTGAAATTCCTGCCTGACCCTGGGAAAGTCACTTCTCATAGAATCATAGACATGTAGGACTGGAAGGGACCATGAGAGGTCTTCTAGTCCAGTCCCCTACATTCATGCCAGGCCAAGCATTATCTAGTTCTAGACCATCCTGCACAGGTGTTTGTCTAACCTGCTCTTAAAAATCTCCAATGATGGAGATTCCACAGCCTCACTAGGAGATTTATCCCAGTGCTTAAGTGCCCTGTTTTTCCTAATGTCCAACCTACACCACCCTTGCTGAAATTTAACCCTGTCGCTTCTTGACCTGTCCTCAGAGGTTAAAAAGAACAATTTTTCTCCCTCCTCCTTGTACCAACCTTTTATGTACTTGAAAACTGTCATCATGCCACTCCTCAGTCTTCTCTTCTCCAGACTAAACAAACCCAATTTTTTCACTCTTTCCTCAAAGGTCGTGTTTTCTAGACCTTTCATCATTTTTGTTGCTCTTCTCTGTCCACATCTTTCCTGAGATGTGGTGCCCAGAGCAGGACACAGTACTCCAGTTGAGACCTAATCAATACAGAGCAGAAAAATTGCTCCTCGGGTCTTGTTTACAACACTCCTGCGAATACATCTCGGAATGACGGTTGATTTTTTTGCAAGTGTATCACTATTGACTCATATTTAGCTTGTGATCCACTATGACCCCTCAGGCTTTTTTCCACTATATTCATTCCTAGGCAGTCATTTCCCATTTTGCATGTGCGCAACTGATTGTATCTTCCTAAATGGAGCACTTAGAATGAAATTCAATAAGGACAAATGCAATTTCCTTCAGATCATTTCTCCAGTTTATCCTCCAAAGCACTTGCAACCCCTTCCAGTTTGGTATTGTCCACAAACTTTGTAAGTGTACTCTTTATGCCTTTATCTAAATCATTAATGAAGATATTGAACAGAACCGGACCCAGGACCGATCCCTGCAGGACCCCACTCGATATGCCCTTCCAGCTTGATTGTGAACCACTTAATTACTCTCTGGGAATGGTTTTCCAGCTGGCTACGCACCCACTTTATCGTAGCTCCACCTAGGTTGTATTTCCCTAGTTTATTTGAGAAGGTCACGTGAGACACTTTGTCTCTGTACCTCAGTTCCCCATCTGTAAAAAGGGGATATGAGCACTGACTTCCCTCACAGGGCTGTTGTGAGGGTAAATACCTAGAGATTGTGAGGTACTCAGATACTACAAAGAAATGCCTAAGACAGACCATGACCTCTACGAATGTACACTGAACTCCTCACCACAGAATCTGAGCGTGTCTCATATAGAGGCTGTCACTGAGACTATTACTATTCATGAAGCACTTTGAAGTCCTCTGCCGTAAGGTGCTAGAGAAAGCCGAAGTAGTGTTGTGTGCTTTATCTTCCTGGCAGCCACTGAAACCCAACACGCTAACTGAAGTTTGGAGGCAGTGCACAACAGCCATTATTTTACACTCACGTTTTAACAATCAGTAACGATCCATGTAGCTTCCCATGCCATGTATGAAATGAGTCACATCAGTGAATGATCTTACTGCCTTACCATCACCCTTTAAATTACAGAAGAACACGGAGCCTTTGGAGGTGGTATAGTCAGTCCACTGCACCGATACACATAAATAGTAAGGTTTGGTTCCCTCTGTCGGGGGTTTTGGAGTGTGCCTATCAGCATGGTACCTAAGCAGCTAATGAGTTTTGTGTATAGATACACAGCTAAGATTGAAATGTACTTTACCAATCTTAAAAAAAAAAAAATGTGACCACCCGTTCAGTTTTTCATCTGAAACATGAATCTTTACTGGCTGTCCAAGTAATAACATCTCTGTTTCCTCTCTAACACTATGTGTTTGCTTCCGCCTTATATTCTGGTAGAGTTTTGTTGACGTTTGTTTCATGGCATCACTAGGCCATCAGAGATTAGTGGCCATTGTAGAGTTTTTAGAAGAGAAGGAAACACTGAAGGGCTGAAGTGCCCAAGATACTGCCAGTGGAATGAGCAAGCCCCTGTGGGAAAATAAATGTTCTCTTTGTAAAGGACTCTGTCTTCAATCGCATGCCAATGCAGCCAAGAGCATTTTGATAAATGAAGTGTATGGAGAAAGGACGGGCGGGGGAGAAAGAGGCGCATAGCACAGGCTCTAAATGTGGAATTAAGTGACTTTAGAGGCGTGGAGGGGAAAGTGGACTCTCCAAACACACTGCGAACACGCTAGCCTGCGCTCACCAGAGTGTCACCATGGTTCTGAGTCAAGGCCTGGAGCAGCAAAGGGAATAAAGGCACTGACTGCTCACTCAGGATATAAATGGGCAGAGGCAGATGTGCAGCTGAAGGTTTAGGGCATTCTAAAGAGGCTTGTTTCGAATCAAAGCCGACTGTTAGGTGTAGCAAAAACTACCGCGGAAGCCTGTCTGCCACACGCCCCAGCTGTTGTCTTTGCCCAAGGGGGCATTGTCTATGCACGTATATGTCCTTAAAGCTGTGTCTGGAAAAGGAAACAGCATTGGTCCAGATCATCCCCTGCGTGGGAAAACCCCACACAGAGGGTAAGAAACTCCCCTGAGATCTACAGTCTTCCCTGAGGGGCAGGAGGCACTGCCTGTTCCACACACAGAACAAAGATGTTCAGCCTCCAAACCCCCCAGATCCTCCAAAATAATCACTTGAGGCCATAACCATCATTTCCATGACTCCACCCATGCCCAGAGGGGGGAGAAGAGGAGGAGATTGTCTAAAGTGAAATAAGCTTGAATAAACCAAAAGTGATTTTGTTAACAAAAGACGCAAGAACAATCTAATTCAGAGTGAGTGGAGCACTAACAAGATCCGGCCTGACCCAACTGATTGACTGACACATTCATTCGCTGCACCACAAACCACGTATTCGGGGGGATAGTTCCCACTTGCAAGGACCTGCTGTTTCCAATCAAGCCCAGTCTGGAAGGAGCAATATTTGCCATTGTCGCATTTACCCAGCAGGCCATCAAACCAGTCAGCAATTCAAATGCTCCAAGAAGTTTTCCATTCTTCTACTGCTAGGGTAATTTCCAAGGGACACTGTCAAGGTTGACGAGCCTAAAATTTGTCACGCCCCCAGCCTGACCCTTAAAGAGAGAGAGAGAAAGAAAAGAGCTGTGCAGGAGGGAGGACAAGCACAAAAGACACAAGCATAGCCTGTGTGAAGGGGTGGGGGTTTGAAACACAGCCCATGCCTGCTGCCTAGCAGCTGGGATTTAAACACTAATTATAACCTTCATTTTGGAGGGGCTGCAAAAAATTATTAACAGAAAACATTATGTAGAAGGATGGGTGTCACGGTTGCGCTGTGCTGCTTCCCAAGCCATGAGATCTTAACAAAAGATGCATAAGATTATAGGAAACCAGAGCTGGATTTTACACTTTCCAGATGATTTCACATTAAGCTCTTTCCACCTGGCTGCAAAAAGCTTGATTGCAATATAATGGGAGGATGCATGTTATTAGACCCCGAAGTTACAAAACTTCTGTGCATCACCCAAGCAGGAGAACAGGAATGGGCAAGTGGATGTTTTCTGTTGGACATTTTTGGGGTGTTTAAACTAACATGTTAGTGAACAACAACTGGCATTCTTAACAACTTATAATTCTTCAGTTAACCTCCCACTCTGCTTTCACAGCTCTCCTTGAAACACATTCCTGTTGCAAAGCCTTCCCCTGAAGTGCTGAATGCATGGGTTATAATGAATAAGAGCACGCACACATGCCATCTCATGAATGTTCAACCTTCAATTTACATTCCACACGTGTCTAATATTGCAAAGCATTAGCTAGTGTCCATGTATCACCGATGCAGTCTGTTTGCGCTAGAATCAGCTTAGCTGCGTTTCATAGGCCTTATGCCGAGCACCGCTAATAGAAATCCTCCTTTCGTTGAGGCAGGAATCTGTGCTTTGGAACCATATGTCACCTCTAACAGCAAAAAGACACGAAAGGTGACAAGGAAAAATCAGCACTTCAACCAGACCCTCCATTTCCAAATACCAAGCCACTTGTTCTGCGAGCCAAACTGAGAAGGGAGGCCACAAGACAGACAGGCTAGAATTCACTGAAAGAGCTTGATATCGGAACCTAATGTGGCAGATGCATGCCCTAAGGTTCCCTCTAGTAGGAAATGTACATGTTGCAGGCAAAGGATGTCAGCAACCGGTGCAGCTGACAGCGCTGAAAACAGATTAGCCTCGTCTACACCGGGGCGTTCTTATCACAAAATTCTCTCCAGTGCTAACACCACATGGTGTTCGGAACTCGAGTGTAGACACGATTTGGGGTGCCAGCATGGTTTCCAGTAGAGTTAAGTAACAAGGCTGAAACCCACGAAGGCTCCTAACAATTATGTTATCACTTTTGATAAAAATTCCTAGTGCGTGCCTGGTCTTTAAGGTTCAACAATGCCTCCTAAAAAGATGCCACAAACAGTTTGATCCAGGCTTGCAATTAAACCGTTTTCCGCACTGACTCAGCTGCGCCCACTGCTGATGCAGTTTCCCAGGGTGAACAAAGCTTTAAAAACACTTTGCCTAGACAGACAGAGGACTTCCATCCAGACGACCAGATTCAGACCTCACTTACAGGGGTGTCAGCAAGGAGCAACTCTACACCTGGGGTGAAGTTCTCTGATCAAGGTAAAAACACAATACCTGCCCATTGCCATTAAAGCCAACATTATTACTGGAGGGAAGGGAAGACTCCTAAGCTTTATCTAATGTCCTTTTTTCTTGGATCAGAATTGATATTGGCTCTAGAGAATGACATCGATTCTCATTTTCTGCAATTTCTTCTCGCAGGGACCAAGACCCACTTATAAATGCTAGTGACTTCCACACACAGATCCAGAGAGAGAAGCTGCAACACCAGGCAACCGCCTGCTCTAGGGAAAGAATTTGCCATGAAAAATGATTTCTCTCTCAGTGTGGCTAACATTAACTTTCTGAAAGACTTCAGGCCTGCTTCTGCAATGCACGCGTTGCAGCCAGTACTCACAGGAGTGGTCCCAGTAAGGGCGGCAGGACTGCCCAACTCTTAAGATTATTACTGTTTCTAAAGCATGTCGGTCAATGAAGTGACTCACTAGAAGTTTAGTTGAGCTGGTGAACAAAAGGGGGAAAAGACCTGTGGCAAATTGAAAATTCAACATGATTGCGTAACTGCATGAATAATTCTTTTGACACTAAAGGAATTCCTGCAAGAGCTGAGGTTTACTGCAGTTCTTCAGGGTTAGCAAGTGAAAGAGCTTCTCGATTACTTTTTTCCTAAAGAAACTGCTTATGTCCCTGTTGCAGTCTTCAAAATGCAACTGAGATTCCATTATTTGTCTCCCACTGCTCTTCCCTGCCAACAAAATGGCAATGGAGACAAAGATTTCCTCAACAGGGCAGAGGGAGGAATGAGTTATAAATGGCCAAAAGGCCCATTTTCTTTTAATTGAGTCAATTTTACATCTTTGTAATAAAAAGAAAAAGAAAAATTAGAAAGTCACTGTGAGAAAATCTGATAAATATTTTCTTTCAAATAGTTAAGTGAGATTTATTAGAATTCAGGATAATCTCCCAATAGGAAAAACAGATGCAGAAATGTAGGTTGAATAGTAAAAGACAATGTCCCAAAAGTAAGGCTTAGATTGAAATCGTTTCCAGAAGCTGTTTCTGTCAGGTCATTTGAAAGCAAATTTGATAAAGCTCTAGAAATCTAAGAAAGAACCCTCCATTTGCTCAGGTAGGTGGGATGGATATCTTCATTTCCATGTTACAACCGTTTGAATAAGAATTCGACATCTTCAGGTCAGGAACATCTCGTTTTGTACCTTTCCATGCATGCTCACCCCAACTCCCATGCATATATTTAATGTTCACCTAATGATACATAGAAACAGTTCTCTCAGGAGTTTTTGAAAACCCTTTCCAATTTTAGCCAGTATTGGTGGGACCATTGAGACCGGTTGTTGGCTTGCCTACACCCTTTCATAAAATCTTGGGGAAGCACCTGTGCTTGTCAGATAGGGGCTGTTTGCATCTCCAGGAGAATCTCCAATTCCCTTTTCTCTCGTCTGCCTTGCACTAAATCTTATTGTGCTGAGTACACCTGGATTAAATAAATATTTAGAAGACGCTATACTACCATTTCATTTACAGAATGAGCTGCATAGCCTCGATATTCATATAGCGCCTTCCAGCCAGAAGGACGTCCAAGGTTCTATAGTGCTACAACCGCAACTGGGACATAGTCCAGGGCAGTTCATGAACACCCTGGGTTTCTGCAGGCCCATGTGGCTAAGGCCCCCCATAGCAAGGTAGGATTGCAGAAGTATGCTTGGGGAGGAAGGGAAGGGAAGAAGTCTGAGTTGTGCAACAGTTTCCAAACAGAGAACTGTCTAGGAAGCGAGAATGGTTCTGGGACAGCCCCTGGTATGTGGAGCAGATAGCATCCTGTCTGCAATTGCTAGGGCGTCCTGGAGGAGACCTCAGCAGTGGGAGTGACAGATAAGATGAGAGGAAAAAGAATCTTAAGTGTCTCACCCAGGAGCAGGAGGTTGCTGGTGATGCATTTAAATGTAGGTCGCTAGATAGTTGACAAAGTCTTAGTTGCCTGGCAGGACATGGGACACTCAGATACTGGGGGGTCTCCTGTCCCCACCAGGCTAATGCAGCACACCTTGCTCACTCATTGCTTATTTGGTCCCGTGGCAGCAGAGCAGACTAGCAGGTCAAACTCATCCAGACTATATCATTTGACCAGTCCACTAAATGTGACCTAATTCGATGGTGCCGAGTGCCTTCTGCACTCAATCCACACTGACATCAATGACAGTGGAGGGTGTCCAGAACTTTTTAAAAAACCAAACAAATAGAGGGCGTTCAGCAGTCAGCCAAACTGGTTCGACATGGAATTATATGTAGACATAAGGGGAAAGAGGCCGAGAACTCCAGGGCGTTAGCCAATGAGATGGTGAAAGCTTTCGTGTAGGAGACCTCGTGGCAATGCTCCTTCAAGAACGTTTTGGCCCGAACCAGTACATCCCAAAGGAAAATGTAATCTCTTCAGAAGTGTGTTTAGGATCCACACAGTGTCCATCGTTGCCCCCACACAAGGCGTTCCATCACTCTCAGAATGCTACGTCACATCTATCACCCTCATTCAAACAACTTCCCTGCCAAGCCTTAGTACCCCATTTCAAGTCGATGCCAGCCCCATTCCAGCTGGGCAATTCCTTCTCTCTTCCCTTCCCTCTCTTCTGTCTGGCCACAACCCCCAAATTTAATTACAGCACCACTACAACCTCGGACTGCTATTTTCACCTCTTCTTCCCCACATTTATTTAATGTGCACAGCCCCCTCTCCCGGACCAAACCCAACACCCATTGTCTCAGGCCCTGGACGCTCACCGCAAAGCTTCCCTTCCTTGGACTAGGAGACACGAAGAGCTGGAAAGGTGGGGTGGGTAGCCTGGCTAGTTTGGAAGCGGGGGCTGATGCTTACAGCTGGAGTGGGAGCGAGCCCAGCATCTCGCACCACACCTTGCTGCTGGGCTGAGGGACAAGAGAAGGCCTCTTTTCCTTTTTCCTCTGGAATCTCCCCTACACTGGGAAGGATCACAGTAGACCCCACGGGCAGCAGCTGAAGCTGGCTAGGGGTCCTGCCTCTATTGTGCAGCAGCACACACCAAGTGATGCTGTTGTGCATTTTCTGCTTCAGCACAGACCCCGAGTCCACTACCGACAGCTATCTCCACGTGTTCCCAAGCCCACTTAGGGCACACGTCCTGGGACTGGCGGCTGACCCCAGAACCAGCCTACATCCCTTCAGCAGCCTCCTGTCCCAAGTGACCTAGTCTGAACCTGGAAAGAAGAGTGAAGAACCAATATTCTGCCCATCACTTTGGTATCTGGGCGCGTCCTCATAGAAAAAACAAAAACCCCAGCAGCTCGCCCACTACCAGAAGGCCCTGTATAACGACAACAAAAGCAGTGCTCCTCTTCACCCTACTCTCCCACCCACCCCATTAAGCAAAGAACTTAAGCAAGTACTTAATTTTAAGCACATGAATAGCCCCACTGCCTTAAGTTCTTTGCTGAATCAGGACCTAAATATTTCTGACTAATCCCTACCATCAGCCTCCAAACCCAAGACAGAATCCAGAAAAATTGCCTCTCCCTTCAGATTTCACTGAGAACTTGATCACACAACACATCTTGCAAGTCTTTTCAAGACCCATCAGCCAGTCAACAGGGAGGGTTGGGGGGATGGGGGGAATTACAGACACACGCAGACTAATTAGAGGTATAACCATCTCCCCCGTTCGCATGCTTAGCACTCTGATTGTCTGGGCATGTTTATCTCAGTAAGTCAAGCCTCAGGGCAGCTTTCCTGACAGAAAACAAAGGTTAATTAAGAAAAAGAAAAGAAAAGAGAAGAAAAGAAACCCTCGTTAAAGTGGCCACCCTCCCTTCGCTCTCTGGTATGCTGCTCCTTAACAGACGGGTCCTTCCTAGAATCCAAGCAATGCTCTCCTGGACCAGGGGCCCCATTGCCTGTTTGATACCTTGCAAGAAAATCAAAAACCCATTCAACTGAGCGTCCTCTGAGGCCAACAGAGAGAGGGAGGAAAAATGGCCAAGGAGACAGCTGATAAATATCAAGGTAGCAAACACAGCTATTATCCTACGCATCTTTTCACGGCCTTTTTAATGTTTCATCGCTGGTTAAAATAAAACTGTCCTCTAGTAACCAAGTGGCACGTGCCTTGCGACCTACTGTAACTCACCCTGCCTGCTCAAGACGTGTAGCTCTTTGGAAGCCAACGTAGTAAATGTTATATATTAAATATCTAAGCTGTCATTTCTCAGCTAGGCAGCTGTATTCCCAAAGACTCCCTGGCATTCTGTTTCTAGTTTATCCCCCTGCATGCAAGGTGTGGAATCAAATGTTTCATCTGAACAATGGAAATCTCTTATTAAAACGTAGTAATGCTTAACATAAATAGAAGAGTTTAGTCTTGTGGTATCGGACATCTATGGCTAGGATTTACAGGTGTCAGGTTTTTAACTGGAAAATCCTGTACAATGTCTGGTCAGACGTACTGATTGAACACTGAAAGTCCAGCTGCTCAATATGGGGGGGAGGCGCCAGTTCATCAACCCATGTCAGCCCCTCCTCAGCTGGGGCTGCCTCCTACCTGCATCTCATGGGCAGGCAGGCTCCAAGTCAGGGGCTGCAGCTTCTGTCCCAGCCCCAGAGCAGAGAGAGCCAGGGGGGATCAGGTGACGAGGAAGGGAAAGAAGGGAGAACAGCGAGCGACAGGAAAAAGAGTAGAGGAGCGGAGCAGGGGCGGGGCCTGGAGGGAAGAGGCGGAGCAGGGGCGGGGCCTGGAGGGAAGAGGCGGAGCAGGGGCGGGGCCTGGAGGGAAGAGGCGGAGGTTCTGATGCTCTCTCTGTAGTGTCCAGTTTTCAGAAATTAAAAAGTTGGCAACCCTACGATACACACAAGTGGCTCTGATTCTGTCCAACAGAGGGCAGTGACACACATACATACTAACCAACTCATTAAAACAAAGAAAATTGGACAACCCTCAGAGGAAACTTTGAGCAGTATATATAGTGCTTATTTAGGATGGTATCCAAGGGCTACAGATGCTTCTTCCTCATCTCTTTGAACATGATTGTTACTTACTTGTAATTACAAGTAACAATAATTTCAACTCTATAATAAAGGAAATGTGAGAAGTCAAACTAATAGAAGCTTTTTATAGAGCTGCTTTATGTAGACACTAACCACCTGGAAATGGAATTTAATCAGAGCCCTGCTGCCTTGATGCAAACACCAAAGTGACGATCCAGGGAGTTTAACAGACATGGCACTGAACTTCACAAAATTCAGTATCCAGCCAGGTCTCCAACTTATAGAAGCTGAAACTCCTGCCACTGGAAACGGAAACTCATACACTGTTGATTCCTGAAGCCCATATGCCTGGCAAATGAGAGGCACAAGGGAATGTAAACCACTTCACCTCTTTCAAAAGTCATGCAAAGACCAATACACACAAGGAGAAAGCAGGTCCAGTAAGGGTTTCTTCTAGCCCCAATATCCGACCTCTCTAACCATCAAATCACACTCTGAACTTCAAGGCCCCACCCTTTGAAAAAGACCCATGACCAAGAATACCAAAGTTAGCCCAAAATTTTGAAACGTAATTGTCTAAAAGTAAGTACCTACTCCATATTTAAGCACACACAAAAAGCCTAATTTTCAAAGGTGCAAAGGACCCATATCTCCCACTTAAGTCAATGAGACTTTGAAAATCAGAACATTTATTTAAGTACTCATATTTGGAAATTACAGGTTCAGACAGCATCGAACTAATTGCAATTTACCAGTGCGCTGTTGGAGGTTACAAAACAGCGAACACACATGAGCTCTGATAACTGGAGATTCTGAATATGGGAATGGTAGAAAATTAGTATCTTCTACAACATAAGGAGTTCAAAGTTGTGCTCTGTGTCACTAGAAAGGTCATTTTCCTTGGCTTTGCTGCACAGTGTTGGATTTGACGTCTTTTCTCAACGTCAGAGCATTAATAATCTCTATATGGGCAGCCAAACACGGATCTCCCCCACTGTTTCTGTTGAAAAAATCCCACGCACTTTATATACTATATGCAGACAACATGCAGCTCTGTACCACTATCACGGCAGACAAACAGCACCGTCTCTGAGCTCTCCAATGGCTTGGCTGAGATCAGCAGCTAGATGAAGGAGATGTTGCGGGTGGGGAGAAGAACTTGCCACTTCTGTAACATTGCCCGCCACTAGGTACTTTTGCTCTTGAATTGCTAGGACAATCATAGACAATCTACAGCCTCGGTGTCCCCTGGACATCTCACTGCTTTTGGAACCCAAATGGCTGCAGCCAGGAAAACTGCCCTTTTTCGTGTACAGATGTCAAGGTTACCCCACATCCTCTGTCAGATCCACACACAGCCACGGCACTTCACATCTTTAGAATCTCAGGCTTGGTTGTCACAATTCTCTGCATGAAGGTGCGAAACCACCAACTCTGAAAAAGCTATAAATTGCTCAGGACACAGCAGTCCCATCTGCTCAACAGCACACATGAAAAAATCTAATTTTCACTCTGAGCATTTCATCCCCCAGTCTCCGCACCGAGTAACAGGTCAAATTCAAGGTTTCAACCCTCATCTTCAAAGCTTTTCCTGGGACTGTCCCTAGTTACCAGACAGACTGTCTTATCTTTTCCATGAGAACAACCTTCCCGAACAGCTACTCTCCATTGGAACAACAGAGCTGTCAGCCTTAAGAGTGTGCAGGAAATTGAGTTTTCTTGGAAACTGGCCTCCCAATATGGAACTCACTGCCAGAAGAGAACAGGATGGCCACAAACGGAGCAGTCTTCAGAGCCAAATACAAAACCCACTTCTCTGAGTGAGCCTGGCCTCGACGACACCACACTTAAAACCAACTAAGTAAAATTAAAATGTACAATATAAACCAAGTCCAGTCCTCAACGACTGCAGAGTCACCTTTTAAACTTTTAGGAGACACTCAGTTACCACAGTATTGTGTGCCGTCTCAGAATACAGGTAAGATAGATTTGAAAATTGCATACTAGTATGTGTAGATAGAAAGTTTCCCAAATCCTTCACACTTTGGGTGGAATCCAGCTCCCACTGAAGACAATGGAAAGACTCCCATTGATTTGATTGGAGGTTGGATATGGCCCTCATACAGAAACACAGTGTGTGCACAGTTACGTAACTGTGTGTTGGTACATTCGATGAACTTGCAAGCTTGGCTTCTGAAGCCAGAGGGCTTGTAATTCCCATAAATCAAGCAGCTCTTGCCTTTTTTTTTTTCTTTTTCTCTCCCTGGCTGCCTTAGATCTTAAAAAAAAAAACCATAAGAAATTAAATACAAAATTCCTCTACATTAATGTAAGGTTAAAAAAAATCAGGAAATGCAAAGGGTTACTGTTGATTCAGATGCACTGTGCATATGCAGTACTTGCCAAGATTGTGCAGTTAAATGTGGAGCTTATGGTATTACTGTTTACACTGTAGAAGACATACCCTAAATAAGAAGTTCCCTGCCTTTTTGTTTTGCTCTTTGGAGATTCATGTCCCATGCACACGCGTCCCATGCACACCTTTCTTTTCTAAGAAAGATAGGGGAAGAGGTTCCCTATGTTTACGAGAGCCAGAGGATGGAAGGAAGGGGTGCCCATTACCTCCGGGGGCCAGATATGCCCTGTCCTCACAGGGGTTGCAGTGGGAAGGGGTGCCCAGTACACATGGGGTGGGGGAGCAGTGTCTCGGCTGCCAGGACCCTGCCTGTCTCACTCCTCCACTGCACAGAGGAAGAGACCAGGGCCACGCTGAAGGGCTTGGGTGAGGAGGGGAGTGGAAGGCTGTATGCTGTGCGTCCTGGCCCCCTTTCCCTACACAGCCCTTCAGCATGGCCCCATGCGCTTCCCCTGCGCAGGCTCTGTCCAGCAGGGGAAGGGGAAGGGGATGAGGCTCTGAGCCAAGCTAAAGGGCCAGGACCAAGAGGGGGCTCTGTCCAGGGGCAGTACACACACTCCGCCCCTGACCTCGCATGCAGGGTGTGTGCGAAGTCATGCCTGCGGGGACGGGCTGATGCACTCTTCCAAATGGCATCCTCCGTGCAGCATGACGGTGTGTGAGGTCACGCCGGTGAGAGCGGGGTCACACTGCTTCCAGAAGTGCCAGACTGTCCAGTATTCTGGGGTTGGGGCAGTGACCACTCTAACGGGCAGGGAGCCTGGTCCTGGCAGAAAAGACAACCTTGCACAGGGCTCCGTCTGCTTCCCCTGCAGGACAGAGCCCCGCGCTGACTGTGCTCTTCACTGTGGCCCCCACAGGTCCGCACATCCCTGTGATAACCTCATCACACGCCCCCAGAAGGGTACACCCCCCACCTTGAAAACCTAGGCCCGAAAACATACAGAATGGGGAATGTAGCTAGTTAACGTTACCGCACATGGGCACCTTACCTTCGCTTTTCTAGCTTTATGATTTTAACAGTGCAACCTTAACACGAAACACAAAATCGTTTCCATTTAATAGAGAGCAGAAAATAACTCTAGTATCTCTATAACAGTATATATACACACGCCTCCATGGGCACGGCGTAAAATGGGATGAAAGCACCATATGAATCAGGACTTTCCTTTCAAGAGCAAACAGCGCTTGGCACTATGCTAAATCGTCAATAAATGATACAATGGAACTGTGCTTTTCCTTTCTCTCTCACTTCACTTTCTTTATACATTTTGTAATCATCAAATGCCAGATCTTTTTGTAATGCACAGGCTCACGGCTAGCAGTGACATTTAGTCATTTTTGCATTTGATTCCCAAGCTAAACTTTGTATTAATAACTTTTTTTTTTTTTTTTTAAACCACAGAGCTACATGTAAAAATTCTGTCACCGTGCATCCAAAGAGAGTTGGGAGCGTAAACGCAAAGCCACCTTCAATGGAAAATCAGCTTCAGAGAAAAATTATTTCACCAAAAAACACTTAAAATAAAACTAGATTTATTCCGAGTAATGTAAAATAAATATACAAGCCTTCTGCTTATTGTACTGAATTATATATTTTTTAAACTATAGAAGAAAAAACTTACAAAAATTAGAGTAACAATAACTTTACACACACAGAGAGAGGCTTCTTGAATATAAATAAGTATCTGAAATAGGTCAATTTTTTTTTTTTATTGGCCACTGAAGTTTGATAGTTTTTACTTGAAATTAGCCTGGATAGTGGTGGCACACATATGGTACTGACTAAAGTTGCAGCAAAGGAAAAGAGGTGATCAGCAACATTTACTTTTTTTGGGAGATGGAATCCCTACACAAAATACATTTGTAATGGTTTGTAATTAACACATGGAGCTCCAGAGCAATGAGCTCTCAACCGTTGCTGCATGCTGTTCAACAGGAGCTGTGTTTCACCCCGGATGTAGCTAAATCAATCTTTCTATATATCCCCTAATTATGTCATGGGGTAATTCTGAGACTCCGTTAATGCTTGTAACAAGTTCTGAGATCGAGTGAAAAGCACTACAGAAATGCAAAATATTGTGTGTGCTGCAAAAAAGCACTTGATTGAGAAGTGAGGACCAAAGTACTCTATTTATCCACACAGCACATACAGTATGGGGTGAAATCTTGCAGTGTTAGGAACTATTAGTAAAAGGATAGAAAATAAGACAAAAATATCATAGCACTACTACGTAAATCCACAGTGTGTTTGCACCTTGAATACTACGCCCAGTTCTGGTTACCCCATCTCAATGGGGTGGAACTGGAAAAGGCTCAGAGAAGGGAAACAGAATGATTTCCAAAGTGGAGAGGCTAAAAAGATTAGGATTGTTCATCTTAGAAAAGAGTCTGTTCATCTTAGAAGGGGGGATATGCTAGAGGGCTATAAAATCATGATTGGTGCGGAAAAAATGAACAGAGAAGTTTTATTTACCTTTTCACACAATCCAAAAGCCAGGGGTCACCCGATGAAATCAGTAAGCAGCAGTTTTAATATAAACAACAGGAAGTACTTTTTCACAGGATGCAAAACTAGCCTGTGGACTGCCATGGATATTGCGATTGTCAAAAGCATAACTGGATTCAAAAAAGAACTACATAGGTTTATGGAGGATAGGTCCCTCAATCCTGTCCAAGACAGTCAGGGACACAGTTCCTTGCTCAGGGTTACCCTAACCCTCTGACTACCAGAAGCTGGGAGTGTAAGACTGGGGTGGACTGTTCTGTACACTTCCCCTGAAGCTTTGGTACAGACAACTATCGGAGACAGGATACTAGACAAGATGAACCATGGTCTGTGTTGCAGGACAGCAATTCTTGTATTCTAACATTCTCTCAGGCTCAACTCGGATCAATACAGGGCTGACAATGAAATTTAATGGCCAATGAGAGCAGGTCTGACTAGATAATCTAATGGCCCCTTCTGACTTAAAGTCTATGAAATTACTGATATCTCAGTGTTCACTGCCAATGCACCTCTGCACTCACCAGGATCAACCTACGGGTGGCAGGGAAGTTCTGCCCCTGCCCATTGAGAGACCTTTTGCTCCCTCCTGAGACTGTCTATAAAGGGAGCAATTGAGACGAGAGGTTTGCATGACAGATGCAGACACATTTCTGTCAGGAACTGGAATGGAGAGAACAACTCATTTGAGACCAGGCAGGTAGTAACATTTGATTACTATACACTCGGGGACAAATTCAATCTTCTATTATTGGAGCCACCCAGTCCCTTCACAACATATCAACTTACCCAGCTACTTTGACTCTTATTAGGGAATTAAGCAAAGGCCCTAGTCATTATTAAAGCTGTAAGAAAATTGTGGGCTCTAATTTTGTTGCAAACCCCACAACTTTTAACAGCCCCGCCCAACCTTCCATAATTGCCAAAATATGAGTTGTGTTGCAGCACCATGCAGCAGCTCACAAAGCCACTCGCTCAAATTTAGCCTAGCCACCCCTCCATCATGTTTGTCTTCAAGAGCCAAGTAGAAAACATGCATCTCTTCCACGCTGCTGCCCTGCTTTGGAAGGTGGGTTGCATGCCTTGAACCTCAACGTTAAACTGTGACCATGATCGTCACCAACTGTGGCTGCAACTTTTCAATCGAAGAATCACAACTTTCTTATGGCCTTAAATCATTATGAAACATGGCCGTTAACAAAACTAACTCGCAAAAGTCATCAATGCCAAGTTAACAGAACTCCAGCATGTTTAGATACACAACAATCTGTTGCTAGGAATGTTCCAAAGGGTTAGTAAATGCATGGTAAGAAACTATCACCAGGGAGGGTGAGTTCAAATCTCTCTCTCTCTCTCACACAGACACAGAGATCCAACCCAAACATACATGGTAGGGCTGACATGGTATAATTACTACATTTTACATTTGCATGGGCCTGTATAAACAGTCACCAAACAACAATACTTGGATTTCTGATTCAGAAACTTTCCCATAAATCCACTTTATAAATTAAGCCTATTGGGCTAAAATCACCCTGGTTTATGCTAGCGTTGGCCAGCATCAATCCAGGTGTAAGATCTACCACGGTGAAAAGTCAATTGGGGAGGTATATTGGCACTAGGTGATTGTAACATCACACCCACCCATTGAAGTCTGATTTGGGGGCCGCAGTGACTGCTAATTCAGCACATCCCCTCCGTGGCTACCAATAGATTTTCCTTTGGAAAGTGAACTACTTTGCCCAGAATAATGTCCCAGAGAGGTTATGGGATGAAACACCCACCCCTCACCAGTCTGCAGTGGGCATCAATGGTACAAGGTCGTTGGTCATTTGTCCCTCGTGTATTCATGTCTCTTTCCAAGGTTTGCACAAACAAAACATACATAATGACCAGTCATTCAACGTGCAAATCATTACCCTGTATCTAACTAACACGTGGCTAGAATGTTCAGGCTTCAGAGACGGGGGGGTTGGTTTCTCTCACATCCACGGACTCTTCAGATCGTTTGAACCATTATCGCTGGCTCAAAAGTTGTTACTTGACCAAAATGCACTGAGACGATTGCTTCCAAATTGACCCAACAGGTCATTAGTCCATGTTCACAGAACAGTCCATTAGCTGTGACCAGGCATGCTTTGCTTGCTTCCCACAATATTTTCCAAGTGCACAGCCAGCTCTGAGAAAACTCCAAAGAGCTGACTGAATAAATATTGACCAGCTTCAAGAGAAATAGCAATAAAATATTATCTTCTGGGTTAAAAACAAAACAACTGGAGATTGTGCAACAGTGTCCTCATCTATCCACTGCACAATCCCAGGAACTGTTATAAACCCAAAGGCAATACTACTATTGCCCTTGAACCCAGTGAGCTTTTGTATAATACACACACCAGCCAAGAGGTCTGAATTCCTATGATTTCAAAAAAACTCCATGCTTAACCATTTAGAAAAGCCTAAAGATGTTGCTTTTCTGAGGAACAATCTAATTCTGTTTGCCATCCTTCCCCAAGAGAGTAAGGTTTCTGCAACTCTTCAGCAATCAGGCAAATGCTGCCTATCTTCAGTACGCCCTCTGTCCCCTGGCTATTAATGCACGCATCTCAACAAGCCTTTTAGTGAAAGTCCCCTGCAGCAGACACTCACAAGGTGCTAAGAAGTGGCCAACTTCGTAGTTAGTGCAAACAACTGAGTTAGCCATTTAAACTGGATCTCTTTTTCACGAAAGGAAATTCTCTCTCTCCATCTCCTTATAGATGAATGACAATATATTTTATACACATACAAAAGCCTCTGGGCTTGTTATAACAAAAGCTCTGGGAATTCAAAATTCCACTAGGTCATTAAGGACCGAGAGCAGAATTTTATGACTTGAAGAAAAGCACGAGCCTTGAACATCATTAAAAAAAGCCCAATGCCTATTATACCCCTTCCCTTCAAAGAGGCTACAACATCTGGACTAGTCCTAATAATAAGAACTTACATTTCAGAGGTGCCTTTCACACTGACTGATCCCATCGAGCTTTACAACCCTAGTGTAAGAATCATTTTATGCACCTCTGGATTGGCAGGTGGCAGCTGGTAAGTCACATACCGTAAAACTGTAAAACTACACAAAATTACAGGACAGAAAGTGAAGGAGAATACTGGAACCAATTAAAACTGCCAGAAGAATGTTAGGAAGGCTGAAAGGGTCCTCCACATCTGCTTAAGCTGAAATTGTACTACTAGAAATTATTTCAACAGCGCCATAAACAGGCATAGCACTTTACAGACAAAGAAACAAAGGTCAAGCTCTGGTCGTAAATCCGGAGTAATCCAATGAAGTTACTCTGGAGATACACCTGCATAACAGAGCAAAATATAGCCAGCACCCTTGCCACAAAGAGTTTACGATCTAAATTAAGACATGGCTTGATGGGAGATAGTAACAAACAGTGGGGGGAGAGAGGACAAAAGTTACAACAAGATCGTTTAGTTGCTTTAATGTACACGTCTTGATGGTGCACAATTATTAACAATAAAAATGCAGAAAAAGCTGAAGTGTTTAATAAATGTTTGGGGGTTGTATTTGGGGAAAAAATTCAGATGATGTAGTCTTATTATACGATGATAACTCTCTTTCCATTGCACTAGTATCTCAGGAGGATGTTAAACAGCAGCTACTAAAGTCAGACAGCTGGTCCAGATAACTTGCATCCAAAAGTTTTCAAAGATCTGGTTGAGAAATCTGCGGGACTGTTAATGCTGATTTTCAGTAAGTCTTGGGACATTAAGGAAATTCCAGAATACTATAAGAAAACTAATGTTGTGCCAGTATTTAAAAAGGGTAAACATGATGGGCCAGGTAATCAAAGGCAGCCAGCCTGACAGGGATTCTGAGCAAGATAATGGAGTAATTGATACAGGACTAGACTGATAAAGAATTAAAGGAAGGTAATATAATTAATGCCAATCAACCTGGGTTTATGGAAAATAGATCCTATCAAACTAACAACTTTTAAAAGTTGGGCAGATAAAGGTAATAGCATTGATATAACAGACTTCTGTAAGGCGTTTGACTTGGTACAGCATGACATTTTCATTAAAAAAAAAAACTATATAAAATTAACATGGCACACACTAAATGGTTTAAAAACTGGCTAACATATACATCTCAAAACGTAAGTGCAACCGGAAGATCATCACTGAATGGGTGTGTTTCTAGTGAAGTCCCACATGTTGGCCATACACTATTTAACATTTTTATGAATGACATGGAAGAAAACATAAAATCATTCCTGATAAGGTTTCTACAAGATACAAAAATTGGGGAAGTGGTCAATAATGAAGATGACAGGTCACTGATACACAGCAATATGGATCACTTGGTAAACTGGGCTCAAGAAAACATTTTAATACAGTTAAATGTAAATGTATACATCTAGGAACAAAGAATGTAGGCCATACTTACACAGTGGGGGACTCTATCCTGGGAAACAGTGACTCTGAAACAGATCTAAGGATTGTGATGAATAATCAGTTGAATGTGAGTTCCCAGTGCTACATTGTGACCTAACAGGCTTATGCACTCTTTGGATTCATTGGATAAACGGGACTAGAGAATAGGAGTAGAAAAGTTATTTTACCTATGTGTTTGGCACTGGTGCCACTGCTGCTCGAACAATATGTTCAGTTCTGGTGTCTACAATTCAACAAGGATGTTGAAAAATTAAAGTGGGTTCAAAGAAGAGCCACAAGAATGATTAAAGGATTAGAAAACATGCCTTATAGCAATAGACTCAAGGAGCTCAATCTAGTTAGCTTAATAAGGAGAAGGTTACAGGGTGACTTGATTACAGTCTGTAAGTAACTACATGGGGAACAAATATTTAATAGGGAGAGGTTACCCACCTTGTGCAGTAACTGGAGTCCTTTGAGAGGCATCCCTCTGTGGACACTTGCATATCTCCCGTCAACTTACTTGTGTTGCCGTACTGCAGCATCTCCATTGCGCTGCGTCAACGGGAGATGCCCTCTGGTGATGCAGCCTTACTCTTTTTGTGGAAGGTGGTGGAAGGGGGAGATGGATTTATGTTGTCGACCAGAGAGCACTTCCGGGATCGACTGAGCAGGTCTCCATAGCCCGCTCAATCGATCCCACTGCATCGATCCGTGCAGCCCCGGCAATGCAGACATACCCTCAGTTTGCTTGGTTTGTAAACCAATCAAAGCCATCCCTGCAGACCTCAAAGGTGTAATCTGGCATGGTGCACTATAAAGACACCAAGCTGGCATGTGTCCCAACAGTTGATGGCAATCTCTTATTGTTACTTGAGGACCGTTCTCAATTTTTAGAAGAGTTTCACTAGTGAGAGAAATCTTCCGGACGGTGGGAATGCTCTGCCTGTCACTGTATCCAGGGAAGTTCCTAGGAAACCTACGCAACTGCAGTGGAGTCTAAATGAACTTTTCAAGGTTGGAGGCCCAGAAACGTGACCTTTACTGATGTCACCATTTCCTGATATGATGTGTCCCTGATCAACCAATCATCTAGGTAGGGGGAAATGATTATATCCAAAAACGACAGGAGGGAGACAATTATTAACAGAATCTTTGAAAATACCCTCAATGCTAAAGATAAGCCAAAAGAGAGCGCTTGACACTGGTAGTTCTTGTTTTTTATTAGCACATGAAGAAACCTCTTGTGTGATGGGCAAATAGTGACATGAAAATGTGTGTCTTCTAAGTCAAGAGTCACAAGCCAATCTCCTATTTCTAATGAAGGATTATTGTTACAAGAGTCACCATCTTGAATTTTTGTTGCTTTACATATTTGTTTAGAGACCTGAGGTCTAAAACTGGCCTCCACTCCCAGCTCTCCTTAACGGAGGAGACTCCAGCCTAAAAGATGGTAACAAGTCCTTGGAGTACCTAAACTCTTGGCCCAGTCTTTGTTAGTGTCAGTACCTCAAGTGGGAACCTGTGGAGGACGGCTTTGGTACTGAGGCACCTGGTACCAAGTGTCTGGGGTGAGTTTTCCTTGGTACAATAGGTAGGTCTTTGATGCCGTTGATTTTCTTGTTATTAGTACTGAGTGTTGTTCAGGAATAGGTTTGGACTTTTCAACCCTGTCTCTGCCACTCTGGGTATGGGTATCCGAACTTGGCACCAAGTTCATCTCAGATGACCAAATCTTGTTTGCCTTTGTGGTCCCAGCCTCATGCACAGCCTACTTGGAACTCCCTTTGGGACCTGAGGTCTCTCTAGCCTTCTGGTGACATAGTGACCAAGAGCTTCTTGGAGATTTACTCCTTACCTCCTTCTGCTTACAGGCAGATGTAGATGAGGACTTTGGTACCATAGATATACTCGGAGCTGCAGTGCCACCTACCTCTCTACCAGTCTCCACTAACTGAGATGTCGATGTGGACGGGGCACTAGCTGTACTGGGAGGTCTACGTACAGTGTGTGTGGGGGGGGTCCTCTGCTCCTGGATCCAAAGCTGGACATAAAGCTTGCTCCATCATTAGAAGTTTAAACTTAATGTCTCTAATTTTTTAGGATCAACCATTGAAGGAAGTACAGATCTTGCATGTACCGGGGAGACAAGTATCACCCAGACAGCAGAGGCACTGAACGTGTCCGTCATTTATGAGAATGGCTTCATGACAGAAGAGGCCCTCTGCAATCCAAGGGACCTTGGCATTCCCAAGCAAAACCAATGAAAGTTTAAACCCTAGAAGGAGTTAACCATATAACTCTATGAATAAAAGGTTTGGGGTTTTTTTTTTTAAGAAAGAAACAAAGGGAACAATTTTTTAACCATATAACTCTCTATGAATAAAATGTTTGGGTTTTTGTTTTTTTTTTAAGAAAGAAACAAAGGGAACAATTGTTCTAACAACAATAGCGCTATAAGGTGTAAGGTAACTCTGAGAAAAAGTTACATTTTAGATTACACGCATGCAGTAGACACCATCTTGGGCCCAAGGAGGTTGAGAAGCAACCGAGGGCAGTTTGCCTGCATAGCCCCATATTGCCTCGGCTGACAGGGTTGCCAACCTCTCATTTTAGTTTTTACTGACATGAAGATTTGAAGTTGATTTTTTTTTTTTTTTTACTGACATGGTAAACTTTTTACTGACATCACTAAAAATTCCATAAACAATACAATAATGTCACAAAAGTGTATACTAACTCGTGATATTCTGCACACAGGAATTACGCAATTGTTTTAGCTGCAGTTAATTGATCAGTTGGGTTCTTTGGGTGTGTGCAATAATAGAAAACAGGACATTTTCACGATTAATGTAGTTTTATGATACAAGAAGTGATTCTGAATTACATCAGTGTCAAAATACAAGGTTTTATTTCTACCCAATTTTATGGACATTTTCATTTATTTACGGATTTACTGAGTGTTAAAATTGTGCTTTTTTTTTTTTTTTTACTGACTGCCTGCAAATTTGTGGATGGGTGGCAACTTGGATGTGTGGATTTATGCATAGGGTGCATGGGGACTGCCACCAAAAATCTCCAACCAAAGGCACAGGCGCACGTGAAAGTGCAGCACAGGCAGGCACTTTGCTCAGAGAAGAACAGGCTCTTCAGACTGGCCGAGAAAGGTAAAAAACGTGCTCCAATGGCTAGACAAATTCAGACTGGATATAAAGGATTACATTTTTAACAGTGAGTAATTAATCAATCATTGGCACAATTTACCAAGGGTTGTGGTGAATTTTCCCTCACCGACAATTGGCTGTTACTCTAAACATTCTGCTCCAGTCTAGGAATTATTTTGGAGAAGTCCTATGGCCTGGTTATACAAGCAGTCAGACTACATGATCACAATGGCTAATTCAGGCCTTTGAGTCTATTAATTGATTAAACTGCTGTCAGGGCTTGTCCACACAAGGCAATCAACCAGAGTAACTTCTTGTGTGCATGATCTTATTCTGGAATTAAAGGTGACTTTATTCCACAGTAATTGTGCCATTTTGGAAGTAATTATTCTGGAATAAGAGCAACCACATGGGAGGCTACACCAGTCAATTGCCCAGGTGGATGCTCTTATTCTGGGATAATTACTGAAAGTGGCATAATTACTCTGGAATAAAGTCACCTTTAATTCCAGAATAAAGAGTCCACACCAGGGAGCCAGTCCTCCACAGATATAGTGGAATAGTTTATTCTGCTAAAGCTATGCTGATCAATTTGCCTATGTACAAAAGCACCTAAGGGCGGTGGGGGTGGGGTATCAATGCAGTCCTGATAGCTCTCAAGGAAGAGGGTCTGTGTAAATGGTGAGTGAGGATTCTCTGGGGAACAGCCCTTTAGCTGGGCTCCAGATGTTGTGGAGCAAGTGCTTATATGGAGGTGGGGAGGCCTCTTTACTGTTTCTCATTTCCTTTTTCTTTTTTTTTTTTAAACGATATCCTGGTTTTGTTCAGAACACAAGAGAGTCATTCATCATTTTTCTCCAAGCACAAGGAGTGCTCTCACCTCCCCTTCACCCCTAAATCTCTCACCACCAGAAAAAGGCACACATTAGCGAAACAAAAAGACTCCCAGCAAGGAAGTAAAAACTCACAAGACACTGCAAATAGCTTGGACACAAAGGGCCAGATTCTGAGCCAGCGTAAGCGGGTGCCAGCCCCATGGAAGTGTATGGGCCAAACTCAGCGGTGGCATAAGTGGTAAATCAGAAAACCAGCATGAGCAGTAGAGTAGCCTAATTTGCACCAATCTGAATTCTTTGAGATGCAAAATGAGTGTAATTTATATGCTGCAGGCATAGTAAGGGGGAGGACATACCAGGAAAAGCAGCTAACAGAAGGGTGTACGATACATAGGCTTGGCAGAATATGATTTTTTTTTTTTTTATAATTTCAACTGATAATATCAATGTTGATTGTAAGCATTATTTTGTTTTTTTATCTATTTAAATATTTGCAGTTGCATGAAATTATGGGTTTTAAGCATTATTTAATTTTGTATCCATTTAAATTTTCAGTTGTAGGAAACTGGGGGGGATGTCAGACAATATTCATTTAATGACAGCAGACACAGATTCGAAAAGTTAGAGCTTTATAACAACTAAAACACAAATTGTCAACGTGACATATCAAAATATACAAAGTTAAGATCATTACATCGAATAAGTTCTCAAGCAGCATTTTCCTGACTTTGTGATCTGTAAATTGTTTATTATTAACGGAAATATTTTCCATCAGTTTGTGTATACATTGAAATTGACGTTTATTGACATGTACAAATAAAAATCTCATCTTTCCAAACCTAAAGATAAAGCAACTGCTCCTTCCTCCCTCTGCACTGAGTGCACTTGTAATTAGCTTATTCAGCAGCTCTGGAAACTTTCCTTACAAAATCCGTTACCGTTTCAGGACAAACTTAGACCAGGTTCATCGGTAAGTTTCAGAACTTGATCTGATCCATGTGGTTTTGAAAATTCATGCTTTTCTGTGGACTGCCCGGAAATCTGAGGAGAACTCAAATGTACTCAATTAATCGGTGGGGTTGAACCCAATCTCTGAGGAATGCGAATTCCTACATAACTAAACCACAGAGAAGGTTCAGACAAACCCAGGCAAAATTAAATGACAGGGCTTTGCTTAGTAATCTCTCATATCCAGGAATAAAGACATGGGCTCAAAGGCTACGCTGGGCTGCCAGATTTGGAGAGGAGCAAACAGGGTCAAGCCTGGCCAAACCCACAGGAGAAGAGGAAAACCCCCTCTGCCCACCAGCAAAGACTTTCCCTGTGGAGCAGCTGCTCAGTATAGCAGACTCCCCTTGATTCCAATGGGTCAGTAATTTCCTTACATGACTGTAATCCTTCCGCCCTTAATGTCTGAATGGGGGTTCTAGAGCAGCAGGGATCCATGCCACTATGGTGGCCAGGCACCCCAGTGAGCTTCCACACAGATGACCCTGCCCCCTGCAAGTGTCCTGAAATCAGCTGGTTTAGGAGAAACACTCCCACTTGTTCTGTCCCTTTCTTCCCCACTTTGCCATCCCAGTTTGGAAACATGCATATAGGGTAGCATACGGCCTGTGACCTTTTGCCCACAGCATCTCCTGCCTCAACAGTATTTGATCTCTCTGCAGCCTCCTGAAATTCTTTTTATTGCTCGTTCATAAAGGAAGGGAGCTGAGAGTAACAAAGATAAATGTAGCTACCGCTCTCCCCAAATGCTCTCAAGTGAGTGCTAAAAGCTGTAAACAGTTACAACACTTTGAACAAATCTTTAAAAACAAGTGTGCATTGGCGAGAGAACCCTCCCTGCGTGAAAGTCTCCGAGTACGTGTGTGCAGCTGGAGCTAGAACTAGTGTTACTGGGTGGAGAGATACTGAGATCTGCCCCTTAAGCAAGGTCTCAAGACAGAGGTTGTAGACTCCTCTTACCCGTAGCCCCACTGTCCATCCTTTTGCTTCTTTTTAAGGTCACTGCAAGCTTCTTGATGTGTAGGGCCAGGCTGAAGCAGACAAGAAGTAAGAAGAGCAAAAGCTACAACGCCTCGAATTCTAGAACAAGAAGTGACCATCTTAAACCAGTGCAGAGTCTGGCGAGAAGGCTAATGAGGTGATATTTCTTTTACAGAGAACAATTACGTTTCTAGAATAAAACGATCAAGGAGTCTGCTTCTGTTCCCATTCAAGTCAATGGGAGTTTTGCCATCGACTTCACTGAATGAAATTCACCTGCCTGTGCAGAAGTGTGAGCAGCATAGGGCTGCTTTACACTGAATCCAAACATTGGAACAGGGAGGTCCCCTTCACCGTTAACAAATGTGAATGCACCCAGCACCCCGAACCTGGCTCTTCTCCCCTCGGTACAGCCATCGAGTCCTGCTGTCTCAGAAGGCAAAACAGATCTGAGCAGCATTTAACTGAGTGATGCAAGTCAGAATCATGTCAGAGACTTACAGAGAACAGACAGAGTAATTCTGAAAGCAAAGTCAGAGAGGAAAGGTAACGTGAAGAGAAAATGTGGCAGAGAGAACGAAAGAACAAACGATATAGCAACTTGTAAAGAAGAAAACAGCACCATGGAAAAAAACAAGGGAAGGGACAAAAGGACAGAGAAAAAGGGAAATAAAAAGCAGCAAAGAAAAGAGAAAGTTCAATGTGCTTTAAGTTTCGATCAGGACAAACAGGGAACCTCGACACTGTTTTAAAATCCGCAGATCTGTCTCAGAGCCCAAATCTACAGACACAGGCTTGTGCTAAGGTGCTAAAACAGCACCTACATCGCTATACAACTAACAAAAAATCATATTTCAACGCACACGCACAAGATAATGCAGAACCCTATATTTCAAAGAGCAGAATTCAGCAATTATAATTTCATCTCATTAGAAACTGTCAAAATTTCTGAATCCCTTATCTAAAGAGTTATAAAAACCAAAATGGAAGCCTATTTCAATGAGATAATTACAATCGCTTATTCCAAATGTTTGGTGTAGCACATCTCTTATGGTGTCATTTGGATGGTGGTGAAAGGATCAACAGGTCACAAACACTCCCACAGGAGCAACGGGGTCAGTTAGCTTGATATCAGTCCTCCACAAGGGTACTTTTGCTCAGAGGAAGCAAGGAAGATTTATACTTAAAATGCAAAAGGGTTACACACTCAGCTGACATTCTATAACAGACAGAGAGAGAGAAGTGAAGATATGAAAAAATACAGACTTGGTTAAACATTTATAGGAGCTCCTGCACATTTTAACTCTGAGCTGTTTTTGAGGTCAGCTGGAACATTTCAGCTCTGCAAGAACAGACTAGTTTCACGGGAAAGAATTCCACGGTCAAACACAAACACACCTTGGAACTGAGAATTCAAACCTCTCCAAGTTGATAACACAGGGGAATAACTGACTGGACTGGTGCTATGTTCTTCCAGGTACAGCCCAGCTAATCAGAGTGTCCCTTCTCTTGCCACGTCTGCTGCACCCGAAGCACGCATCTGAAGATAGGAAAGCACGACAGGTGCAGACAGTTTTGTTTGGGAGTCTTAGAACAAAGCCACACGTCGTGGGGGTGAAAGAGCAGAGATTGCCTCATGCACAAAGAGCTAGGCGACTACACGTGCAGAAGGTCAGACCTTCCAGAGGAGACCAGTGTCAAGGTAGTTAGTACATTATTCAGTCTAGCTCCAAGCTGTGCACTACAACAAGAAAACAGCTATGCTACGTTACTTACGGGTCCCTCTTAGAAGCATTCAGAAGTTTGGTTAAGCACAAATCTTTTTGAGTGCTCACCCTGAGGTCAGGAAAATTGGATTGGAAATCTTGTCAGAGCAGTCTTCTGCCTACTGTTATGTCTCTACAGAGGGGGGTCTCCCAAGAGTGACCAGATAGCAAGTATGAAAAATTGGAACAGGGATGGAGGGTAATAAGCACCTATAATAAGACAAAGCTTCGAATATGAGGACTGTCCCTATAAAATTGGGACATCTGATCACCCTAGAGCTCCCTGAATTGAAGCCCTGAGACCCAATAATGAGATACATAACTATGTCTGTTATTGACCATATCTGCACTGCATGGGCGTTCACACAACATGGATGAAAGTTCCTAAACCCTTTCTCAGCATGCACTGGGCTCCATGTAAAGGGATGCATTCTCTGAAGGCAGTCTCTCTTGTTCTAAAGTCCTTGTAAAGTATTTCTAAGAATAAAGCTGAGGCCAAGGGCTTTAAGTGATATATTCTTCAAAACATCCTGGAGAGAGAGAGAGAGAGAGAGATTAAAAAGAACAGAGAAAAGTGAAGGAAATCTAACTAATAGTGACTAAAAGGGACTTTCATACTCAGGGGGAAACTTACTGATGGATCCCTCTTAGAACAGACACATTATTTCACTTTTATTTTTCATGATTATTCTGGGCACATTTTTGCTAATGATTGAAGATTTACATTTCACCCCTTCCTGGCTCTCCCTAATAGCTCTCACAGTGAGGCCACGGAGTGCAGGTTAAAAGCATCTGAGCACGCACCACATTCATTAAATTCAACAGGACTTACAGGTGTTCAGCCCCTCCTTGGCTCAGGCCCATAGCACTGACCTTGGTGTATCACCTTCATTTCCAAAGCAGACAGACATATCACAAACATGGATTTTAACTTCATTGCTGGATTGGGGCAGAAGGGGAAGCTGGGCTCATGTGGAGAAAACTCCTGTCCAGACACAAGTATGTGAAGTAATAACAGCACAGCAAACACTGAAATGGACTGGCCAAGCCAAATGCATTTTGAAAAATGCCTCTTAACATAATGCAAATTCCAAAAGAAAGTGTTAGAGAGACAAGGTGGGTGAGGTAATCATCTTTTCCTGGACATTACCTCAACCACCTTGTCTGGGAGTGACACGGTTACACTGTGCCGCATAAAAGAAAGTGTTGCCATTTGTCAAAACAGACTGAAATCTAATCAGACAAACTAAAGATGTAAAAAGCGTCTGTTCATAACACTGGGCAACAGCTTACAGGGTTAGATGTACACAGATCTACAGTTTAATACAACTGCAGAGTTTTCACATTAGAAGCCCATGAGCTATTTACTCAACCTAAAGCTATTATTTCAAATAGCTAAAGTCTCACGCTCCTGTTTTTTTATAGCATTCAATTTACTAAGACTAAATTATTAAGCACTTATTCAGCGTTTAGTCTGAGGATTTCAAAGTACTTCACAAACGTTGATGAAGTCTCACACAACCCAAGTAGGCAAGGAGTTACTGAAATGCACCTTCTCTGGGTTAATAGTACACAGCAATACGGTCCAACAGCTGAGGCAGGAACTGAACACCTCTCAACCTGAAACTCCAGGAGGAATTTAGGAAAGCAGGATGGGATTTGCTTGACCTGGGATTTAGCCACATCACTGGAAGCCATGGAATTTTTAATGGCCACAGCTGGTCAGGACCTTACTTTTAAGTCTCATTTGAAAGGGTGACTAACACCCAAGGCTAGTAGCAAGGAAAAGCTTCTGGTTTAATGCGCCCATAGTGCCTTGGATTTCCTTTTACAAACAATTTAGGTACCAATTAGTATTTTTAATATTGCTTGAATTTTTCTATATAATTCATTCAATGTTTCAGGCTAGCCTGGAGCAGCAGAAAGAACGTTCACAGTCTATAACAAAATTAAGACATTCATAAAAACTATATTATCACAGTAGCTAAATGTCTAAGTTTCATCACCAGCGAAACCCTGCCAGTATTCGTCATTAATCCGGCTCTGGTCGGTAGCAAGTTTTCCCTGAACCTCAGTGGTGCAAGGACAGGCTCCAAACAGATGTGTATGTGCTGTGACTGCACAGACCAATCAGAGGGGCCATTACTTGCTCGACAGCAATTAAACACAACCTTAAATGTTTTAAAATGTGTCACTAAGGCACCAAAATGACTCTTTAGAAAATGTCATCATGAAGCTCCATGTTTAACCATGTTCCCTCAGTGATTCCAAATTAAATGCGCTCAATTTAAATGCAAAAAGATGGTTTTTAACTGTCAGACCTACCAACTAAGCCGGAGTCGAGCAGAGTTTTTTCTCTCTCACACATCTCCTCTGGTGTTAAAGGTTCTTCAAACTAAATTGTGCCTTCACTTACGCCTGTGCTATCTGATGGTCTTCCATTTACGCGCTCAATGACATGGGGTCAATTCCTTGCCACCAATATATTTGAATATGTGCAAATGACTGGCCCTTGAACTGGAATGTAGCGTATTCTCTTGATGTGCACCAGACGGAATAAAACCCCTTTTACTCCGTCTCAGCTGCGCAGGCTCTGCTGGGTAACAGGAGTAAAATGCTATAAACACTTTATTTTAACCACCACAGTCAACAAAACTGGCTCTGAATACATGCAGAGGGGCAGGTCTCTTAAGAAAGTAAGTGGTGTTTTACACATGTTCTAGCAGTATAAGTGTAACCATGTCAGTCCCATGATACTGGAGAGACAACATGGGTGAGGTAATACCTTTAGTAGACTCAAAGAGCTCTGTGTAACCTCGAAATCTTGTCTCTCTTCAACAGAGGTTGGTCCAATAAAAGAGGTTCTCTCACCCCTTGTCTTGCAATATTTTACACTGTCACTTTTCTGGGATGAACTGCACTTTACTTCCACTTGGACAGTGTTAGTTTAATGGTTTATCCAAAAGAGCCAACATTACAGCACCTACCTCCATCCTTTTCTGTGAGCACTGGGTATGACTTTCTCCTGGTATAGAACTAGAAGCCAAGACCTTTTGACCCACAAGAGGTGAGTACTACCAACAAAGCCACATGGACACCTATAACAGTGAGTACCTAACAAAGTAACCCTCCTTTCCTTTGCAATATTGAGGTCTAAAAATAAATGCATAGAAAACAATTGTATTTCTTAACACAATCAGCCACACAAGGAATCTAGCTAAATTTCCTAAGGACTACAGACTGCAGAGAAGGTCCCTGTTTAATGAACTAAATGCATCGTCCTCAATTCCTAAAAAACCCCACACACCTCAGTGCAAGCCACGCAGACGTTGTTCATTCAGGTCAATAAAAGTTTTTAGCTACAATGCTAGTCAATTGTTTTAAGCTTCGGGGCCCAACACCATGTGATCTTGCAGGATGGTGGATTATTAACTACCCAGTTAAAACTGCAATAAGAGCATTACGGCAACAAGGTGGACTAGTTACATCCCAGAAAGCAGACCGACGTGATCTCCCCATTTAGTTAATTATGTAACATTTCTATGGTCCGTAGAAGATGGAAAATGCTATACAAATGGCACATATTGAAACAAACCCATGGCCAACGAGGAGACAACGGCTGCCATTATGTACCCTTGGAACCAAACAGTGATAGCAGGGAGAGAAGTAAAATCCTTCTTCTACAAAGCAAGGGATCTAAACCATGTCAGCAAAAGTGGAATCACCATTAGCAGTACAGGGCGTATGACAAAAAAGTGCAGTTCTGTTTCAATCCAGTAGAAGGCTATGGTGATCAATTCACACTATTCAGTACATTGCAGGATCAGTATTACTATTTTTATTTCCACCTGTCCACTTTCACTGCACATCAAAAGAAACAAAGCATCTCTACAGCGGCATCTGAATGGCTAGTTTGCTGACAGGTGATCTACAAGTGAGAGAACACAGAACATCTCATTAAAAGCAGGAAGGGATATTTAGACAAGCATAGCGCTGCATTGGCTAATCTGCTGAAGTTTAGCTTGGAGGAAGCCTGGGGACATTCATGCAGTGGAACAGTTTCAACAGAGATCGACGACTCCTTTACGTATATTGTGCCATTGGTGTCACTGGCACGGTCTAGAGAAAGAAGAACTTACCATCCCCATTCTAATCTAAACTCTAATCTAAACTGGATAGATAATTTAGCAAAGACTGAAAAAAGACACTGGTGGGTAGGAGGGGGAGAAGTGAGGGGGAAAAGGAGCAGCTAACAAAAAGAAGGGACCTCACCTGTTGCTTCATCTTATTTTGTGAGGAAAGGCCATGGAATAAGCTGTTGATATTTTTTATACATTTCTTGTTTGTTACTAGGAGATTCTCTTTAATTTTCACTGGTTAGATTTTAAACGGCCCAGTGCCAGGTCTGAGTAAAAGGCACCGGATGGAGATGAAGAGCGGTAACTAAAAAGTGAGGAGTGGGCAGATCCATGAAGGAGTGGGTATGAGGGAGAATTACCATTACTCTGATCAATTTCTCTATCTCCAGTTCCCCTAATGTAGTGTGCACTGCCACACACATCACAGAGACCCGCCATTCAGCTCTGTGCCCTCCCAGCTCAGTAGCTGTATGACTCAGAAGATGCTTTCTTCAATTCAAATGGAAGGAAATTCTGAAGTAACCCTCTACAGGTTCATATTCTGGCCTGTTACACTGGTGTAAATCCAAAGTAGTTCCATTAGCCTCAGGAGTTACATTTAGGTCTTACAATGACATTCCCCGCACATCTTGAAACAAATTTTTCTCCATTACACTGGTACAACCAATGACTTCTACGGCGTTTCACCAGCGTAACTCAGAACACCATCAAGCCCCGTATCTGTGTCCTGAAGGAACAGGCGCACTGAACTATTTAGAGGCAGTGAGCTTGATTTTCCTCTCCCTGACACCCATGCAAATCAGGAGCATCTGCCCTAAAGTCAGTGACTCACTAAGTCAGAGGAGAATCAGGCCCAGTGAACCAGACCCTGATCTCAGTAATGCTGGCGTAAATCCATAGTAACTTCACTAATGGGGCAGAGGAGGGAGAAGAGAAAAGGAGTGCCTCCCTTTGCTCAGCAGTGATCCCTCCAGGTAATTAAACTGTGGTTTAATTGGCTGGTGAGTACGCAGAACAGGGTATCTTCTTACTCAGTAAGCCTGCTGAGTATTGTCTAGCCTAGCTGATTTTACTGACAAAAGTAACGTGTTCCTCCCTTTACTCCGGTTAGCCCTGCAGAGTAACCGGAGCTGTGCATGAGGGAGCCAGGCCCTACTCTGGATGTCAGAAATGTCTACGTTCTAGTTTCTGAATCTCTTATTGCTGGTGATAATGCAAGACCCAACCTTGACTCTCCTGTATTAGGTGGAATTTGCAGGGCTGGCAATTAGAAAAAAGAAATATTTGTTCTCAGAAACTGAGAAAAATCGATCCAGCAAACATGCCATTTTTAGAGTCACATGTGGAGATATAATCACACTTTATAGGGCAGCACTGACAGGCTCCGGAGGGAGCCTCACGCTCACCTCCAGAAAGATAGGGGTTGTGATGCAGACCCACTAGATTGAGGATGAAGAAGGAATGTGTGAGCAGAGGGAAAAATAGAGGTATGTGCATGACCTTTTAGGTTCTGATAAGGCTCTGGAGGACACCCAGAAAAGAACAAATATGAGTTTGATAGCTCACTCTGCTGCACGTTGCACCATCTCACCAGTCGAGACAAGCATATTTGCAGTGCTTTGAGAACTTAGGGTGCCCATCCTGTCTTACTGTTAAATGAGAAAGGAAAACGAAGGGTGGTTATCAGGAAAACTCTTCTAACTCTGTGGTGAGAGGAATCTATTAGGGTGGACTGGCTGCGAAAGGGCAGTAAGGGGGCTCTCTCACTGGGGCAATGCGAGCTAGAACCGAGAGAACACTTCAGAATATACCATAGAGGGACACCCTAGACTGAACCCAGAGAGATGGACTAGGTGGGACCAATCAGATTCTTCTCTCTCTAGGTTCTGTGACTGTGAGATAGGGGTCTGGCACACCACCTTCTCACAAACCTCACCATGGTTTAACTCTTTATCAACTGAATGAAGTCAAACCCTGCATCCAATATTGCCAATACCAGAGTGATTCTGCTCATAATGGCCAGTCTTCACATCTGCCTAAATCAAAGATGAGTTTAGAAACAAATAAGTACACGGTTGGACTGGTGTGTCTAGGAGAGAGGGGTAGGGAAGGGCTTCAATCTCTCTGTGTGAGACCACTGTTCACTGGATAGAAACAGAACTGCTCAACTGCATGACAGATCCAATATTTCTAACAGCAAAAGATGATTCTCCTTTATCTAAAGTGGCAGAGGCCGGTACCTATGAAGCCAGAGGACCTGAGTTCCATCCCACTGTGAAATTTCTGAGTGGCCCAGATATGTGACGTATTGACAAAGAGCGTGTTCGGTGGCCAAAGATCTGCAACAATAGGTAACTGTACTGTATGTACAGAGCCCTGCACAGATGCATCAAATCCGTGATCCGCAAACATGGCGTGCAGATATAAAGCAGATATTCACAGATTTGCAGGACTCTATACATAAAATACGGGTCTGCATCAATCCGTGATCTGTAAACACGGTCCGCGGATATCTGCAGATTTGCTCTATGTATGTGCGAATATCCTGAATTGCCCAAACAAGCTACAACGCACACACAAAATTCTTGAAAAATTGTCTTTCAACAAAAATATGTCCCGTTGGAGACATTTTAATTTCTAAGAAAAACATTTTATTTCTGTAATCCCTCCGGAGATTTTGTACTCACAGAAAACTGCAAGACTAACCAGTACTAATTTCAACATAGCCCAATTCCCTCATGCGCAATCTATGACAAGCCTACTGATCTGACTCCAGTTGTAGGTTCCGTGATCAAAAACAACGAAAGTACTCCTCAGAAAAGAATTAGCACCACATGAATCTTTGACTAGACAGGAGACTGGGCAGCAAATATGTAACTTTACCAGCCAGCAGGCACAACTCAACTTTGATAATGGCTGAAATGCTGAAACATTATTTTAACATTTGCAGAAGTGATTTGGGATCATTGTGGCTACTGCCAATATTCCATCTCTTTCCATAAGAAAGTAACTTGATTGCTAACTCTTTTCCTTTTAAAATAGCTAACTTTTATTGCAGTTTCACAAAGGAAGGCCCTTGCTTTCTGCTGGTCTCTCTCTACACAGGGCCTAGCTGGCCTGTGGACGTGATAAATAAATAAAATAATATATAGTAATTTTCCATTTTTCCTGGATTTTCAAACAAACTGAAGCAGCAAGTGTAAAATGCTAAGCAACCTTAAAAAGGAACCCTCACCCCAGCCTCATTAATATCATGTTACAGCAGCCATGTCACTTTGGCATGTTTCTGTAGGTGAGCTCTGAAACTAAACAGGGTTAGGCAGGGTTCGTGCACTGGAAACTACAAAGGAAAATCTTAATATGATGCTGGAAGTGGTCGCCTTAGGACTGGGGAGGGTGTAGGGTTGGTGTTTTGCTACTAGATGGGCCATTCCTACAGAAGATATAAAATTTTGGGGGCACCAAGAGATAAGAAAGCAGCTCAGATATTCCAGACAAATTCCAACTCAGGAAGTTCCATTCGATCTCCCTGAAATCCCCTTTTCATATGTTTCATATGGAGAGATCACCCTCCTCCTCCGAGCCCACCGCCAAAAACCTGTCCGTATTGTGTGACTCACATAGAATAAGCTACCGTATCTACATGAATCACTCTGGTATTGGCAATGTTGGATGCAGAGTTCGACTTCATTCACGGTGTAAAGGTGACAGCAGGCATAAAACTGGTCAGAACTTTGCATTGTGAGATGGCAGCAAAAATATGCCAGTGTGACGCTGCGATGCATAGAAAGAAGCACCAGTCCCTGGATCTGGGGTGGTGGCGGGGAATAGCACCTCTATATGCGGCTCAAGCGAGACTGTTCACTTGCAAGAAAGATACTGACAAAACTCTGGCAGCCTTTTAAAAGGGAATAAAGGAACGGCTTGGAACCCTTTCGCAATAGAGGCAGCAGCCATCCACTTCCCAAAGCTCTTAGGGGAGCAGGTCAAGTGCCAGAATTTTTATGCCCAGGGGCCATTCTGCTGGTGACTCTCATGCTTCTTAGAAGGAACTGGCACTGTGGTAGTAACACCATTATCTTCGTCTCTCTCAGCAATTTAACCCCTTCTGGACTCAGCTGCAATACACCCTGCTGCCTCCCGTTGTACTGAGACCAAAACATTTGCCACATCCTCTATCTTCAAATACTCAAAACAAGGCTCCCGTAGCCTCCGACTTCCTGCGTTTCACAGTGTAACTGTGCAAATACGCCTGGCATTTCTGGAGATCAGTTCACTGTGCTCTGCCACTGCCACAAACCTCACCAGAGTGCGAGGATGACGCTGTACTGGAGCTGACCATCTTAAGGTTGTCCCCCAGTATTTTTTTCAGGGGCAATCATATCTTTTTGGAAAGCAGACTTCACTTTAGTTCCAGTTCTGCTATACCTGCCGTGTTTACTCATTACGCGTGCTATTGACCTACCAGTTCTGGCAGTTACTATGAGACACTGCTTAATATTATTAATACCACTGGGGAAAGGGTTTGCCCCCTAACCTCTACACGGCAGTTAGGACAGAGATTTCACTCTTTTCACACTAGACCATGCACACGCACTATAAAGTTTTGCTGACACAAATGATTGCTGTGAATGGTGAGGAGGTGTGGGAGTCCTAGAGCATATACATGCATTTGGCAGACATATGAAACAGCATGTTACTGTATAGGAGTGGGACAATTCACAGAGCACTTTCCCAAACTACCTGGGCCAGAGAACTGGCATTAATTAATACAGCTACCCCAACAAGACAAAGCAATATATTTAAAGCCTCAACTGGCAACTGAAACTGAGCACATGTACACAACAATTAACAGATGCAAACAGCTGGTGATAATCTGACATAAAAGAGACCAACGGATTCAATTCATACTCTTGCCAGATGCGTTTAAATACTGCTGTACATGCAACAGCAACCAAGGAAAAGACAGGTGTATATGTTTGAAAACACCTTTAAAAACAGCTCTACACACACAACCACAATGAGACTGTGCCACTGTGACAAGAAACAAATAAATGTAAAGTCTGCTAAAAAGCCTAAAGATATATATGGCTTATATCTTTCTCAGTCAGACAAAGAAACCCAGGTATTTTAAAAACTGGGATCTATGTATATAGCTGGATCTAATGTTCTTTCTTTTATGAAAGAAAAGCTTTATGATGTCTTAAAACTTCATTTCTACCTGTGTATCTGTCTCTCTCGCCCTCCCCCCCTCAAGGTGTTCACATAATGTCTCTAAAAGAATCAAAGTGCCAGTGGGTTATTTGGCCTTCCTCCTGTTCATAAAGTTAAATTCAACCAATCCAGAGCAGAACAAATACTGTGTGATTTGCAAGAGCTAGCATATAACACAAACAACATACTCAGAATAGTCATCAACAAGCAGCTCTATCAGCTAAAATGTTTACACAAAAGAGACTGTAAAACAACCCTTCCTGAATTCCAGTGGATCGTGGAAAATGAACATCTCCCCATCCACCAGGACCTTAACAACTTCCCTCGCTACCACTTGAAGTCACGTAAGCCCTTTTGGACCCACTCTTCACCAGTGCAACTTCAACTTTGATGAAGCTTGGAAAGCTGAAGGGAGTTAACAAGAAGTCATAAACAAACACCTCGTGAAAGGCCTGATGTAGAAGATTGCTGGCTTTGATCTCCTGCGAAGCTCATGGGCAACCCTAAACCACATCCACACAAATCATGGCAAACGCAGATACTTGCTGCACAAATGGAAAATTAAAGGCTCTCCAGCGTGCGACTGTGGTCACCCAGAGCAGACCATGGAACGTACATCAACAACAAAAGGAGGCATAACAGCGATACACTCCGCTACTCCAGACGCAATTCTGGCTCACGCATCATCAAAAGAGGTGTTAAATATATTCCACTTGAAGTTACATTAATTTCCAGAAAAGGCATGTATGGTCCGCACAAAGTGTAACCTAATTTTTGAGAGAAGAGCCCTGCATTCTGAAGCTCTTCAGCACCACAGACTGGACATTCTGCAGCAGCTTGAGAGAAATTAACACAGAGGTTTTCACTGGATTAAAGATGAAAACGAAAAACATCCTCACTATGTTACCCAACGTTTGAGTTGGTATTACGTTCAGTTTATTTGATGTTGCCTCTATCTTTGTAACTGCCCATGTGGGACAGAAGCCTGGATTGAAAATTCTTAACTGTATTCTAGCAGTTGTCAGGAGGAGGAAGGGGATTTTTGACACTGAGTTCTTTGGCCCTGGAGGATGCGAGGCATTTGGGGCTTGTCAAATAAACCCGGTAGCTGGGTGTTCCAATGATCCTCGATGGAAACAGTTAATTATTTTGATGCTGACATGTGTATTATTAGCTTTCAAAGTTAACACCCTATTGAGGTGAATGGGCCAGTTTCCACCTCTCAGCGATGTTGTTTCAGGCTCTCTGCAGACTACACTCCATTTGTTATGCTTAGTTAACGTTTGGAAGGTTTGCTTTGCAATCATAAGACCGAGAAACTTATTTTTTAAATGAAAGCTGATATTCTGGAGCATAAGTCAGTGGCAAAGGGTGGATTCCGTGACAATTTCTACGGACTTGGAATTGCAAAGCACACAAGGCCCTGATTACTAGTAATGATACCCGAGCCAGAAAAAACATAGGTTGACTTTTACGTCCCATGATCCCAAACTGATTGTGCTGCTCTGACAGTTAGAAAAACAGTCTTTTTGCTAAAGTTGAGCTAGAGTAATTCAGACACAAACAAGGAACCCTACAACGCACAGTGCCCTCTCTAAAGCCACTTTTGAGCATGAGAAGCATGTTTTAACCTTAAAGCCAAATAATCTGCAGCCAGGGAAAAAGCTATTTTATCCACTTGGGTCAGCTAATTCAAACTAACTAATCAAGATCAAATCCTAGTGAAGCAGACAAGACAAGTCAGCTGGTCAAGTTAAAGATTCGTCTCCTCTATAGTCTTTATCTCAACCTGCTAACATGTGAAAACTTCAAGCGAGCTAAGATGTTGCCTAGAGTTAGCGAACACAAACTGGAACGCAACCAGTGAAGGCACTGCATCGGTATCCCAGTAACAATTTAAATTCAACATGGCAAAATTAGCATTGCTCATTCCCGTACTCCTGTGCACTGAGCTGTTATAGCAAGCTCTCTCTTAACCAGCCCCTTCCCTCTCCCCACCAGCAACCCTTACTCCTTCCCCGGAGTGATCACCTTTACCAGCAAAAAGGCAAAGCGCAGTCTCCACGGCCCATCCAGTTCTTGGGCTCTCTAAAACTGTCTAAGAGGAAGACAAGTATTTTAACTGGGTTGTGCGTGTGTGATCTGAACACATCTTTCCTTTCTCTTTGATTCTCATCCATCAGCTCAACAGCGGTGAGCAAATTAAATCTATCCAACCCTTTCTATCCTGTACCAGCTTCACGGCTTCCACTATTTCGCAGTTTTCCTCTATTCCTAGTTCTTTGCACTCTGGTACGTATTGCCATGTATGGTATCGTTTCTGGTTCCATTCTTCACACATGTCCAAACCAATGCAGTCATCAGTGTTGTTTCTTGCTCTGTTTTCTTCTCTCTTCATTTTTTATTTCTTGCAGGCTTGAAGCTCCCAGCATGCCCGTGAGTTAGCTCATTTCTGCAAACTCTTTCATTCATTGGCTTTCCCCACACTCCACCATTCCAATCCATACAGCATAACAGTTGTCTCATATATGCTGATTTTTGATTCACAAATGACAACTTTGACCAAGGAAGATTTACAGATAATAATTGACAAGATAGACTAGGAAAGCAGAAAATTTTGTTTGAAGATAGCACAGAAAAGACAAAAATTATGACAACAGGAAAATAAAAGAAAGAAAGTCAAACTTGGAGACAAAGAACTAGAACAAGTAGGAAACTTTGTGTACCTTGGAGGACTAGAATTGAAGAAAAGGAATTGTGAAGATAAGAATTTGGAAAACTCTGCAAGTTCTGGAAGGCTAAAGACATTTCAATAAAAACAACAATCTGCACACTCCTCCGCTAGGAAATAGACTGAAATCCTTCAACTCATTTCATGTAGGCTTTAGAACAGCAATCAGAGAACGAAGATGGTCTTGTAGCCAAGGTGCTAGGTTGGCCTTTGGGGGACCCACATTCAAATCCCTGCTTCACTACAGACTTCCTGAGTGACTTCGGGCAAGTCACTTAGTCTCTCTGTACCTTGGCTCCCCATTTATAAAATGGGGATAACAGCATTTTTCCTACCTCCCAGGGGCATTGTCAGGATATATACATTAAAGAGTGTGAAGTCCTCAGATGCTGTATGATGGGAGCCATATAAGCACTTTAGATGGATGGTAACAACTTTTGGACCCAAGTGTACACAGTTTCCATGGGCTGAGTGTAAAATTTACCATAAAACGATGTCAAATAAACAATAAAAATAGTGCAATTTCAATGGCATCAAAAGTATTTCTGAGAACCAGATCCTGAGAGGTGCACAGCACCCCAACTTCTGTCGGAGTTGAGAGCACTCAATACGCTGGGGCGTCAGGCCCCAAGGATGAATTTATAAATTCTCACTCAGATTTTTCATAGACCGTTGTTACTGTGTTTCAACATTCCCAACATCTTCAAAATACCCAAAACCCCTTGTGCAATGAGCAATATTGCATGTTCCCTAGCTGCGCGGTGGTTTATGTTTCTTTCTGCCTACAACCTTTTCTGGATTGACATCGCAGACCTAAGTAGAAGACTAAACAATGCTGGAGACCACAGCAGGCGACTTCTCACAGTCTTATTCCTTGTTTCACTTGAGCAACTTTCCTGCCTCTCATCAGAGATAAAATAACTTGCCAACCCCCCAATTTAAAGAATAACGTATTTCACATTCCAATCCCCGATCAGCAAAAGGAAACTTTTCGAACAGGAAGGGTGAAGACAGGGCAAATTCCTTGAAATGCATAAAAAGAAACGATCAGCACCTGCATTTTTGCAGGAGAAAACTGCTCCCATAACAGCATGCTTCAAACTGTTTGACATCAGCATCTGAAAGTTAATTTGATTCTTCCCTGCTCCTCAAACTTGAGCACGGCGCAGAATGAATTTCCTGGTGCTCTGTCAATGTTTGAAATGGAAGGGGGAAAAATCCCTCTCCCACCCCTATTTTGGGTGTATGTTGCAGCTAGAAGATACAATATGAATTTCAGCAAGAGAAGGTGAGGGGAAACTAGGGTGACCAGCTGTCCTAATTTTAAAGGAACAGTCCCCGATATTCAGGGCTTTGTCTTAAATAGGCATCTATTGCCCCCCACTCCCCATCCCGATTTTTCACATTTGCCATCTGGTCACCCTAGGGGGAGCTGAGAGGTTTTGTGCTATTGGGAAGGTTTCTTTTTAATCATTGCAACAACCTGTTAAAACTTATGTAGCTCCAAAGGAAACCTCCTCTCTTTGGTGCAAGAGGATGTCAGACACCTTTTGCATGAAGATGTGCTAAGCCCTGAGTATTACAACACCACGCTCTGGTTAAAGATTTGCCATTGTTTTCATTGTTCACCTCTATGGATATTACACACAGAATAATACATACAGAGCACTAAAATGTTTTAAGTGTTTTGTGTGTGTGTGTGTGTGTATACACACACACACACACACATATATAATTACACTTACTGCAAGGAAACAAGGAAGTTAAAACCAAACAACAAACCCCACTAAATAACAAAAGTTCGGAGATAAACCCACAAATGCAAGAAAACAGCAGTCAGTCAGGAAACCCAGGCTGACACTCAAACTTTTACTGAAGTTATAGTGGTTTTCTCTCCCCCTCCCCCTACTTTTAACAACACAGGTACAAACTGGAAAGTCAGCTCCAGATGCCTTAAACTGACACGTCCGTGACTTTCTGGAGAGTGTGAAAATCAGACCCTTGACATTTGTTTTCTGTGGCTGAGCACAACTTCACATCTGCAGTGTTCTCCAGAGTTGGGGCTTTAGAAAGCTCTTTACAAACTTTATTGGGGAAGAAACGCTAGCATCGTTAGAGCCGGTTTCACACAGATGGCAGTCTGGAGAGTGGAAAGCTGCGTGCACCGGTAACTTTTACCCACCTCGTTGTTCCAGCTGTGGGAACAAAGCTGAGGGACTCTGCTCCTGGGCTCAAGGCGGATTCAAAGGAAGTTTCGGCAGAAGGGAGAGAAAGGAGCCTCAATGCTAAACTAGCTGTGCAAACAGGGGCCAAGCGTTCCAGAAATGAACGGGCCGTTTCTACCACGACCCCGATGGGGGGGGAGGCCGAATACATAGGAAAGCAAAGGAGCCCCCAGCCAGCGAGGAGCGTTCACAAAGGGGCGCTTGCTCCCGTCCCCCGCGCACGGTCGCTTCTGGCTCGGGGGAGACCGCGTCTGAAGCGCGAAGCCGCCTTTCCAGCCCGGGGGGCGGCTCCGAACGGGGCCGGGCGCGGGGCTTCGCCGGGGGCACGGCGCGTCTCGCCCGCACCCCCCGCCCCGGGTCCCCCCCCGCACCCCCCGCCCCGGCGCCCCTCACCTGCGCCCGGCTCGGCGCTGGCCCCGAACTCGGCGGCGTCCCGGCGGCGGGCGCAGGTGCCCTGGCCCTGCACCAGCGCCTGCAGCGGCAGCTCGGCGCCCGGGCGCGGGTAGCAGC